>CM025781.1:506164-729096 GCA_014636745.2 Centella asiatica | reverse complement strand
AGTGATACCTTCTCCATGGTTGGATAAAGGGAGGAATTAAGAATGAAGAAAAGAAAAGAGATAGATATGGTCACTTTTGCTTCTATCAAGCTTTGCTAGCTGTTTTGGGTCCCTAGTTAGCACACGTATACATTTACATACACACGCATACAGCCACTTGTATTGTTTGGAGGGGAAAACAAATTAAAGATATGGAAGATTTATACTCCGTATTAAAAAAAATATTGTTTGTTTCATGCATTAATATCTGTTAGAGACCTTATTATAGAATATGTTTGAAACATTTAATTATTACCGTTTTTCCAGTAATTTAATTAATTTTGTTCATGTAAACTATGAGTATCAAGATATGGAGAGATTAAGTACAACTCAAAAGACTATATACATATATATATATATGTGTGTGTGTGTGTGTGTGTGTGTGAATTATCTTATCCATTAAGAGAGAAAAAGTTTATGAAATGCCAAAGCCATTTCCCATGTCCCTAGGTAGCTTTGAAGCAAGCATGTTAAGTAATGCGTTTGTGTCATGAAAGAGAGCTAAAAGCGTTTAAAGGAGGCAAATTGAACTAATGTAGAAATATTAAATATATGTAATGATGCATTGAATTTCATATTACTACCTAAGAAACATAATATAATCTTTTTTGGGTAAAATATTATACGGAATAACCATGTCCCCTTTCCTTGAAAAACCAAACGAAGAAGAGCATTTTAAATTAGTAATGATCCGGTTCAACTTATAATTTTGAGATTTTAAATTTTCTAATGCTCCACTTAATTATTTGTTGGGATGAGAATGAAAATAAAATTAAATTAAAAAAGAAAAAGTAATAGTTGAAAAGAAAGATAACAAAAAATAAAAAGAAAATAAAAAATATTAAAATATACAATATCACCTAAAAATCAAATAATAATCATTTTGATATTCATCATATTTTCATTCTGATTCAACAAATAATCAAACGCATCATAACTTTAACATGAAATATACCGACCAAAATCTTTCAATTGCTACTAAACTAAAACAATTAAGGTATACGTAGAGAGCTTGAATAAATGATGAGGACGTGTCATGAGATCTTTTTATGGGGTAGTTACTAGTGATGAACAGTGATTTTGGAGGATTGCAATTTGCAATATAGTTCCCTGATATTCCAAGTCTAGGGCATGGTCTTGATGCTATTTTTGGAGTGTTTGTTGGGACGAGTTCGTAAAGATGTGATCCACCAAGAGAGCAATGGACCCACATTTTGTTGGGGCGTTTGGAGACAGGTGGGTTGTTCCCCCTTAGCTATGCAATGCACGTCTCTTTTCTTGGCTAGACACGTGGAAGATTTTCTGCTCTGTCAGCATTTCTTTAAGATGTGGCATCTGCATGCGCCTGCCACGTGAGACAATTACTAGCAGCAGCAGCACCCGTAGAGAAGGTTGTTGCGTGAGGCTGACACAATATCGATAGACGATTTCAGATTCCTTAATTCCACACCTTCGTCTATCACCAAAGGAAGAAAAAATCGCTCAAATAATATGACTTGGAATACTCCGTTGTATTTTTACTTTAAATTATACACACACACATATATGTGTGTGTATATATATATTATTAAAAAATTATAATAATTAAATTTTATTGTAGAATATATAAATTTTTATATGATTATAATTTTGTCATATATATATTTATAAAAAAAATTAAGTCAAGAATTAGTCAAATTAATCAGAAAAAGCAATAAGTGTCAATTTAAAAAAAACAGAATGAGTATCATATTATCTCCATTTCAAATATGTTAAGAAATTTAATTTTTAATTATGTTAAGCGCTCGCTTGCACACACATGTATATATATTATTAAAAATAATTTTCTACACTTTTCTAGTGGAGGAAAAGAAGTTTATAAAGAAACTAACAAGAGATTGTAAAAATATTATTGAGATAATAAATATACTATAAAGTCTGGATTCATCAATATATAGAAAAGAGTAAAAATACAATCGTCCTGGTCTGAGTACATGCATATAATAACAAGTAATTAAAGTCAAAAAATGTGACGGCAAGTATTTAATTTGATGGGTTGTAAATTGTAATTGTGTTCACATATAATATATATCTATATCTATATATGCATGTACGCCACAATATGAAGACATTAAATTTCAGGTAGCGGCGTAGATGGTGGAGGGCCGGCCGCTTTCGGTCGGATCCTCCACGTTGGCTGCGGTGATGTCCCTCCTGCCTCAATACTCTTGTCTCTAATTAACTACCTCACGCAAGTACTTTTTAGTCATTTTAACTTACTTGTAGATTAAGCATTTTGTTTCAAAAAAAAATTAAAAATAATAATAAATTGAGGTTACATGTTGCTTGTGGCGTTATCTCCCACTTGATTCACTAGAAGGACAAATTAAAGGAGTAAAATTTAATAGAAGAAGTTAATGAAATATATAATTAGTGGAGTGTTAATTAATTAGTTGTTACCGGCGAGATTCATTAATTCGTGAATTGTTTGTTAAGCTTTTGTATATGTGGAGAGATAGACACTATCTTGGAAGAGTTGAAATCCCATGCGTCATCGCGCCATATGCTCTCAGTTAAGTTTATCAATATTTGAGTCAATAGTGTCGGGCTAAATTAACTTGTTAATTTGAGATTTTAAACATTTCGAATTCAATTCTCTTCCAATACATGTGAGAATTTATTATTCTTTGACATAAAACTGCACGTTATTTCTCTTTATATATATTTATTGGCAGTTATTCCTTATTTGCAAATTTTGTCAAGGAAAAAAAAACAGAGACAACAATGGTTAAGCGTTGCCAAATTTCGTTAATTGTGCATGATATATATATATATATATATATATATATATATATATATATATATAATTTGTACTTTTTTTCTATTAACAAAATTTAAAGTTAAAATCTTATTTCAAACAAACTAATTATATATTTTTATGTGCAGTAAGTTATAATTTTAACAAATTTATGCAGTTCATATAATAAATAATTAATTTGTTCAGACAAGATTTAAGCCAATGTGAAACATGTTAATTAAGGAAGTTGGATATATAGTTTAGAAGAAAACAAAAATATATAGTTCTCATTCCTTATTCCTCTCTTGTGGGGATTCGGAAGGATTACGATTAATTAATTAATTACTTAGATCTAGATTAGATACGATACTAGTAGTAGTAGTAGTTATAATTAAGGGGGTGGCTAGGTCCGTGAAAGATGTTTTATGGTGAGTAAAGTAATAGTGACTCAAAAGAGGATGTTGCTTAACGCATATTCCATTTGTTAGGAAACCTCGTAACTCGAGTTAGATACGCTCACACGCCTTCGCACGTGACTATGTTAGCTCACAAGTATATATATATATATATAGATAGTATCCTCCAAACTACTACGTTGGAGTACTAGTTTCTTAATAACGCGGCTTAATCTCCGTTTTATGTACTCCATACACCTATATAGCTCAACTTACATGCAAAGCAACGGTGATGGTGGTGGTGTTAATTATGTGCCTACACATGCACCGTTTATTTATAATTTTGGAAAATTTAATATTTTTTTTCATTTTAGTACTTGATAAGAGCAAATCGAGTTTTTGGATTCGTTCAAGTGAAAAGGGTAAGATTAAATCTCATAAGTTAAAAAATACGGAAAATATTAAGACTTAATAATTTGTTACTGGCTATTGAAATTTAAGGAGATAATTATAAGGGATAAGAAACTGACACTTTTTGGACAGGTAATTTTGTTCCAATGTTTTCATACATGATTATAAATGGAGTAGTTGATAATAACTTTTTAGCATATAAATAGGGCTTAATAAATTATACGTCGAATGTACGAAATAATCGTATCAATTTCAATGTCGTAATTTCGATTATAGTATTCAGATTTAGAACATGATTTAATTAAGAGAGAATAATATAATATCTGAATCTTAAATACAACTCTATTAGAACTGTAACTTTTATTAATGTTAAGCTATACCAATATCATATTTATAATATAAGTGCTTATATATGCATATGTAGGATTAGCAGATGTTGACTTTGAAAGATAGTTGACCGATTATACAAGTACAGGTGCATGCAATCTGAATTCCGAAGCTTGTTAACACGCCACCCCACAAATAGGCTAGCTGTTACTCCGTCCTTGAAAAAGGAGATATCTAAAAAATATCACAAAAAATTGTCTAAAAATACAAAAAATTATATCATTTTTTTTACTTTAAGTGGTAAACTATCGTATTCTCTTTATTCTAAATTATATACTCCAAAATCACATAAAAGATAATAAAAAAAAAAATATTTTTTTTTCTTTTTAATATACGTATTTACGTGTCCTTCACATTTTAAACGGAGCGAGTAATTTATTATTGTAATTTAGATATTATTGTAATTTAGAATAAACGTCTATTTTTCCTTGGCATCTCTCCTCCTTTTGATGTTTCTTCTTTACTGTCCGATCACTTTACTCGTATTCGTACGTACTGTACGAGAGATTTTCCCAAAGCAAGAGCCCCTCTTCGGCGCTTCGTTTCTAACTCTACGTAATATATACGCACACGAATACACGATAGTACAAACCTATATCCACCATCTTCTCTTCGATACTCATGGATCAATTAGTTAATTAAAAACCCTGGAAAAATCTTGAAATTACAGAAATACCATGTGGAAGCTGCTACTGCCTAATATGATAATACGGGGTTTTCTGGAATTACAAGATATATATATTCTCTAGTGGTCAATCAGTCTTTTGGCTACTTGGTCGTGCAAGCAATGGTTCGATGGGTTGCTTTCTGTCTCCTGTTTCGGGGACAAATGCTTGGTCGTCTTTACGTGCATGGTAAGTGAACTTCAATATTGACCAAGGGTACTTTTGTCATTTTACATTTTCTTAATACTCATTTTCACGGCATGTCAATGGTGCTAGTACACTCTAATCACAAATATTTGATATACATTAATTCATTCATTCATGTGTAAAATCATAAATATTAATTTTATTTTTTAAAAAAGGGAAAATAATTTACTTTTTTTGTCAACAATCACATATTTATACTTATATATGTGATTCATCTTCTTTTATCACTCTGTTATATCAAATTATTTTTTGTGACCGTCAATGAAAGTAGTAACTTCTCTACTTGAAAAGTATTACTCTAGCTCTCCATGTTTCATTGAAAAGTAACAGAATAAAACATTTAAATTTAAATACTCCGAATGATAATAACAATAATAAGTAACTAAAAATTGTATGACTAAGATAAGTGATGCATGGAAATGGAAATCGATTCCTCTGCGCTGGATGGGGATGAGCGGATAGAAAGATCCTTGAGTTTGTACAATATTAACAAGTGAATGGACTGAAAATACTACATAAGAAAACTAAAGGGATAAGATTTAAAGGAGTGAATGAAAAAAGAGAAAACCAAAAAAAAAAAAACAATATCTTTTAATTTATCATCTTAGGGGTTGGTGTGGTCGAGAATGCGTTGTTTTTGTTGGTTGTGGCATACAAATATCGGCGATATGCACATATCTATGTGCTGTCGATAGCTAGGTTCTGATGAGCGCCAAATGTAGAATTCAAGTTGACAAAAAGTTGATAAATTGTATACAAATTCGATTTGAATTAGTGCTTCTTTCCTTTTTCTTTTTTTTTTTCGCTTATTTTTTTCTTTTTCTCAACATATCTCTAATTCATTTTTGAAATTGTATGCTAAAATTCAAAATTGACATATTATCTAATTTTAACTGGTATGAAGTTTATTTTGTAAAATTTTAAAATATACTAGTACATCGTAAATTTTTTTTGGTATGACAAAATAGTAGAAAATTACGGAAGAGAATGTCAATGTTATGCAACAAACATTTTTTTAATATGACACAAATTCACATACATTTATCTAAACCCCCAATTCTTAATATATAAAATAGATAAATCCCCCCCACCCCACCCACCCCACCCCACCCCCAACAATAAATCCCTTCTGTTAATTAACTCTGTGATAGTTAATAAATCAAACACATTTGTAGCGTGGACTGGTACCACAGGAGAGAGATTAAGACCTCCTTGTTCTGTCCATTTGCTAAATCTTTTAATTTTCTTCCCTTTTCCTTCTATCACGCGCAGATATATTGAGAAGTGGGTTAGTGTAGCAGTGCCAATGGACTTTCCATCAAATGATTAATTGTGGACTTTATTCAATTTGTTTTTTCAATCTAAAGACCTTACTTTTTTCTTTTTTCTCCACCTTACAAATTAAAGAAAAAGAAAAAAGAGTGAGGAGCTGCTGATCATGAATTAAAGAAGATATTATCTGAAATATATATTGCGATTGGGTGATACAGTTTGCGGTGAAAAATAAATCACTTTACGATTTGTATTGAGTGTGACCCTTTTATATTTTCAACATTAATTTATATTTAGTTTTTACGTTCGCGTATAATACAAGTCGTTTTATATTTTTACTGTCTTTTGGATAAATATAAAAAAATTTATATATTTTTATTTTAGATGTATAAGTTACATATCTCTTATATATATATATATATATATATATATATATATATAATTTTTTTATTTTTTTAGTTGTCTTTTTATTTTGTGGTGCATTTTTTCAAATATTATTTTTGAAAACTTAGCATGTTTTGGTTTTGATAATTCTTACTACATTTCAATCTTAACTCAAAATAAGAATCATCCAAAGTCAAAATTAAATAATATTTAGATTTATAAATTATTTTTAACAACAATAAAAAAAATATATAATTGACCGTGTTAGCAAACTAACTCAACAAAAAGTTAACCATATTTCTAAAACGGTATCTGTCGGTTAATATATAGTAAATAACCGTGACCCAAGATGATAAAATAGAATGATTATTGAGTGTGAACTTTCAAGGCATCGATATATTTCTTTTCGGATTTTTAAGATTCTATTTTTAGGTATTAATAATAACTCAAAATATTAGATTGAACCCAAGGTTTTGGTTTGATTTTTTCCCTTTTTATATTAATTTTATTTTGATCTCATGAACAAAAAAAAAAAATGACTTCCAAAAAGTAACACTTATGTTTCAGTTGTATTATGACCTTAAATTTAGAACTGTGGCAGGTGACGATAATTAATGAAAATGACAAGCAAATGAGGCACGATAACCTAATAAAGTTTCTTAATCAAGAAACTCTAAAACATATCTGACAATTATTTGTGACATACTCCGTATTACCTAAGGTCGGTTACTAACCCTTAACTAAAAATTTCGTACAAGTAGTTATGTATATATAACTTTAATATAATTAAAATGGTATATATGGACGTGATATATGACCTACCTAATTTCCCACTATTATCTAGCTCTTTTCACTTTTCCTTTATGTTGCGATTACAAAGTTAGTCCTCTTCTATAAATATGATTTTATCTCACATTTGTTAAAGTTCAATATTCGATTCGTGTGTGCGTGTCTGTTATTTATTTAAAATTTAATACTTATATTGTGACGGTATTAGATACGTAATAAAGTTATGAATTTATAACAATGATAAATAAATAAATAATTCAAAAGTTAATTTCTGTAGAATCAAGAACGAAGTTGACTGCTCGGAATTTAAATATTTGTTCATAAGATGGGGCAAAAGTATTGCCATTTGCCAAATATAGTAAATACAAATTGACATATCGAAAACACGCACTTACACAACAAATTAATATTATTAATATACTGATAAATGAATTTATGAATAATAATTAACGTAATTCATGATTCATTTAGCTACTTATTTGTGATATCTGACTATTAATTTAAAAATCGAAACTTCAGCAGTAGAATTAGGCAGAAGCAAGCTATAACATTTATTGGAGGCCTATAATAATGGAATTATGGAAGTACCAGATAACGTAAAATTCCCTCATTCTCATTCTTGAAAATTCTTACCGAACAAAATGGAGTAAGTAAATTGTAAATACAGGGAGTAGTCATTAATGCCTTAATGGGGATTTGTGTGAAATTAGCGTAATTCCTTGAAAGGGGATTAGAGAGAGAGAGGAAGCGAGCCAAGGATGTTGCTTAACGCATTTGGCAGTGAGTAATTTTTATTTCTTTTATTTTTTATTTTTACTCAAGGGAATGGGACCCACCTCGATATTCGTGTAAAATCTGAGTGATAGATAGTGTGCAGTGTGTGCACACGAACTGGCCCCAAAAGCTTTGAGTCAATTCCAAGCCATCTAACATTCTCTTATTATTCCTGTCCAAATAAGTAATATGGGAGTTTTTTAATTTAAATTTAAATTATGTTGGCTAATAAAGAAATTAATTAATTAAAGACGTTGGGCTTGTAGCTTTTTTCTCTTGCACACCAATCATTTTGGTCTTAGTCAAATGGATTTCTTATTTCTTAGTGCACCCCACCAAATCTTTATCCTTTTGAGTTTGTTTATTATTAGTGCGAGGATGACTACTAATTTAAGTTGCCCATTTTAACCTCTAACTATAAATTATTCCTCCCTCCACCTAAACCGTAACAAGAAGTATTACTTGCATATATATAATAAGAAGAAGGAAAAAATTTCAATTTCATTTTATCAACCAGACAAGGCGTTATATATTATTTGTTCCGCCCCTCAAAGGGTAAATTAAGTATCTATGTACGTAAATTAAGAAGTAAAAGAAATAGTATATTTATCTCTTTTTTATTCTTAATGTGATTTTTAAGTATCTGATTTAAAATTAAAAAGAATATGAATTTCATCGGTCAAAATAAGAAAGATAAAATATAAAAGAATGGTGCATTTTTATTGGTATATACTTTTGAGTAGTTTTTTTTAATAGTGAAATATATACGTTTAAACATAATTTTTGGGGTAACTTTTTAAATATACTGAAACTCATTCGAGACGTAGATAGTATAACATATCCAAGGTTCTATAAAGCATAGTTTCTATCATATTATTCAAAATTATTATATTAGTATATTACCATTTTATCAAGCATGCAGTTATATTTATTATACAATGGAGAGGCCAAGTTGAAGTAATAATAAAACTTTCAAGGAATTAAAACAATTTATATGTAATTAATAAAAGGTTTAAAATATGTTATTAATTATTGTGTTAAAATTACACAAAATGTAAGTTAAAATACAATAAAGAAATAATTTTGTGAAATGAAATAAAATAACTTGCCGCATGTTATACTCTAATCCGTATGTGACAATTTTCCCATATATCATGCAAAAGCCTAGTGTATTGATTTTCCTCCACATATACACTCCCCTGTATATATATTATTAGCCTAATTAATTACGGAGTATCAAGCACGCGCAGCCAATTCTCCCCCACCTAAGATCGATCAAAACTTTGGGAAAAGTCATTTCTCCTTTTTTTTTTTTTTTTTTTTTTTTTCATACTGAGTATAATTTAACGCCGTCTTTAACGTCACGTTCAATTACTAGCTTGTACATCTAGAATATATATACAGATTAATCAATTATTGAGCTTTTGAATGTTTAATTTACATTATTAATACGGCATGCACATACAAGAGCCGGTCTCATTGCGCAAGCTTCAAGTTGGTTATATGATTTTAAATTGAAGTTTGCTCAACTAAATAACTCACACTGTCATCAAAATATACCATAAGTCTCTATCCGTGATATATGAAATGAAACGATAAAGTGAAAAGCCTAATTTTTAATTCAACATTCAAATTTCATACCCTCTCCCTCCATTTTAAAATTAAACATACATATTTCCTTTTCAGTTAATTAAAAATTAGATATACAATTCTATTTTTAGACTATAATTGAGTTCCTTAAATATTATTTTACAATTTCATTAGTTCAATTAACTCCACTATATCTATTACTTGGTGGTCTTTACTATAACTCTCACTACTATTAAACAACATAATAATAGAGATATATTTGGAGCATAAAAATTATATTTAAAAATGGTTATCTTAAAAAATATCTCTAATTTTGAAACGAAGAGAATATTTAATAGTGATATATATATATATATATATATATATATATATATATATATATATTCCAGTATTTTTGTTATAAAAATTTAGTATGAAAGATCAGAGCATTATATATCACAAGTCTTTTTAAAGAGTTACAGTAATAATTATAAATTGTTTACTACGAGAAATTACTGATAATTAGTTTCAAATTTAAGTCATGTAAGAGAAGTATTCAAATTTTACCGGTTAACAGACTCTCAACATATATAAAAAAAAATAAACTGTACGTAGTATTATATATGAGATTTACAATCGCTATGCATTTGATATTTAATTAATAAAATTGATAATGATACAATCAATTAAATAAATGCTTGATCTAAGAGCTATAGCTTATCTACTTTTTGTTGTTTGATACTATCCTCAATTTTAAAATTAGAAATACGTTTTAAGTTTGTAAATCAAATGATGATAAATTAAATTTTAAATAACTATTAATTAAGTTAATTATAATTGATACAACTATTAAATTCTTAGGATTTATAACAAAAATATTTTATTACTATATAATTTACATCTAAAACTTTTATAAATTACATAAACTTTAAAATTTAACGTTTTATCATTTGATTAAAAAAATTAAAACATATCTTTAATTTCAGAACAGAGTGAGTACAAATTAATCGGCTTGACTTGGGAATTAATTGGAGTAGGAGATTACACATATAAAACCATAGAAACATGCTTCATATAATAATAGTAACATAGCAATTATGAAAATGACAATCAATAATGATAAGTTCGAGTGAGAATATATAGTTAAAAAAGAAGATGATGACACTAAGTAGGAGGCCGTCCAAAAGACCGACAAGCTGATTCTGACTTGGAAAGGTTTATCTGAAAGACCAGTCTATCAATTAGGTGGTGTATGTGTGTGTGTATATATTCTTTAATTGTCAAATTAATTAGTATACATTGTGATGTTAGGTCGGTATCTAACCCTAACCAAAGATTACCACTATATTCATGTTGTCTTTCCATTAATCATTTCTTCATATATCTCCTTAACACCCTCTCCCACGCATATTATCATACTCCGTAGTTACATTCGAAGAAGAAAATTAAATTAGTGTAAGAAAAAATATATAGAAGACTTAATCTTATATCCTTAATATAATGTATAGGTTATGAGCACTATATATAACAAAAGAATTTAAAAACAAAAACACTATATTTTTCTTTTAATATTTTCTAGGAATCAATCTTAATGTGGGAATTATAGTCCATTATTTTTTAGTCGATTTTTAAGTTAAGCGATCATGAGTTTCCTTGACTTTAAATTTTACTATGTACTAAAGATTATTTTTGTATGCGTGTGTGTGTTTATATATATACAAAAATATACTTACATAAGTATGTGTATGTGTTGTCCGCCAACTATACAACAGGGATAGACACTAAAAAAACATCATCTTTATTGTTTGATAACTCCTGCCTTTCGGAGTCGGAGATCACTCATTTTCATATGCAAAAATATTTATAAGACAATTAATTTTCAGTTTATACAATTACGAAACTTGCAAGTTGTAAATTACTTATATCCAAAGCCAGCTAATTTAATACTGCTTGAAGTTTTCTTATCCTTGAATTCTATAGAGGCCGGTTTACTTAGTGGATTACAGGGTTGAATGGGAATACTCCAATCCACTTTTCAGTGCATTCCTTTTATTTACTTTAAGAGATGATTTGTAATGAATCATTCTGGGCAGATTGAATGATGTGTAATTTAAATGAATTCAATTCCACTCTTTAAGGTGGTATTGGAACGAGAATCAAATAATTGGACAAAAATAACCTCAGCAGCTTCGCTCGCTCGTGAATCTCTCTCGCTGCTCTCTCTTCCTCTCTCTCTCTCTGTCGCTCTCTTCCTCTTTCTCACTTTGCTCAACCCTCGATCTGATCCCTCATCTGATCAGAACTGATTTATTTGGAATTTTTCTAGTTTTATTTGATTTGGAAGAAGGTTTTTGCCCTATCAATTTTCTGTCGGTGGGTGATAATTTTGCATTTGAAATATGCACACCATATGTTTGTCATTATGTCCAAATGACCTGAACTTGCCGAGATAATAACCAAAGGCAATTTTTTATTTTTTGGTTATATAATTATTTATGATAGAAATTAAATTTACTTTTTACACAGATTATAATTTATTCAATTATCAAAAAAAATTAATGTAAATGGTAGTCAAGCTCCAACTTGTAAAAAGGAGAGTGGATGGAAAACAGTGAATTTGTAAAAAAAAAAAAGTGTGTATGTAATGATTTTAAAATACTTTTTCTACTCCCTCCATTCCAAGATTTGTTTTTTAATATAATACTATTTACTAATTTAAAATTTTATTTGTGATATAAATTTTAGTTATGACAGTTTATTAATTTTTTTTCTCATACAAGTGAAAATATAATGTCTTAATTTTTAACGAAAAAATTAGGTGAAATTGGAATAAAAGAGAATTTATTAACAAATAAATTTAAAAAATTTCAAGTTTTTCTATTATTTAAGTTTGTACTATATAATTTTATCTGTTTGTTATAATTTATGTAAAATTTGACAATAGTTTTTATAATAGTTTTTAAAGATATAATACATTAGTATAAATATATATCTTTAAAGGGCTATTAAGGGTAATTTTGACATTGTAACTTTCATTTCACCCTTCATTCTATCTTCACTGCATGTTGAAGTAAACAAAAAAAAATGTATTTATTAATTTAAGTAAACAAAAAAAATGTATTTATTGATTTTCACTCGCATTCCTAATCCATTCTCATTCCGATCAAGTAAACAGGCTTTTAGACGACATTTATTTTGTATCCAATAATAATCGGACGAGACTATCTAATCAAATTTAATAATAATTCTATTGTTCAATTATTTGAGTCTCTCATCTTTCAAATTTGAAATTAATTAGAGGTTATAACTAGAAATACGATCTTCTTCTTTTTTTTTTCTTTTTTGTTATCTATGTATACTTGGATGACAACTTTCACATATCCCAAAAGTTCGCAATTTTTATTTCCTTGCAATATACTCAATCGATCATAATGCATTAAAAGGAGATCATCAAAAGCTACAACAGATTGATGATTGATCTGCATGTTACTACGCATTATTTTTATTCTCCGACCGCAGATGAAAACACCATCATTTTTTATGAGGGCCAACTTATGCATATACATATTAGATATGTATATGTATGTGTGTGTGATTATATATCTTATTCATCTTCAGTTTTAATATATATGTTTTTAATTTTTCTCCATATTTGATAATCAATTAGGCCTCGACTAATCCGATCAAAATCGACTCTCCATCCAATACTTTTCGGTTGTAATTTTATTTCTACTGAAACGCGCGGTTGCATTATTTAGTACATTGAAAATTGAAAATAAGCCAACTGGTTTAATAATTACAAATTCCACTAAAATTAATAAGTCAATAATGTCAAAGACTGCATCTTGGCTTGTTGACCCCGCAACTAAGGAAAGTTGGGAAAAGGACTCAAAACGTACAAAGGAAATTATAATTGCTGACCCCATTTATGTGTTTCGAAAAGTGGAAATTGAGTGTAACGGTTCATAATTGGTTTCGAGATACGTATAAAAATACCAAGATACTACTTCGTATACTCTCATGTTCGTTGTATCATTCATTATTCATACATTATACTTATAATATATTTGTGTCACAAAAAATACATGACCGAAATGATTCATGTAATATGTTGTAATATAAAAATACAAAAATCACATAATTTTTTATCCTATTTTAGATACTATGCATCTTTCTCACAACTCGGACCCTAGTATGTGTACTAGTATATACCTTGCATAATTGAATCCTCTACAGTGCATACATTTTAATATTATGTACATATGAATCCAAACAATAAAGAAAACATTTAGGTTTCAACAGTATCTAATTGAAATCAGACATTATTAAATTAATCAGAGTTAGCCAGTAATTAGACAGACATAGAGAACTAACTATGTTTTGATCGTAATTGCCATTTAATTAATTAGATTAAACGGAAAATTTTACAACAATATCATAAATCAGTTTGAATTTTTTGAATTTTTTATGATGAATAATGTATAGAGAGTATATATGGAGGAGGGTAGGGCCAATTCTTGTATGGGATGGAAGAAACCAAAATAGGGTTTAAGGTTATAATTCTCATATGACATGTTGGGAAAATTCATTCAAAACACATTATAGAGAGTGGTAAACAATAATAAGCAGCACATGCCTGCAGCACAATGGATTCAATTTTGCATTCAAATAGTAGTAGAAGAAGCAGATGGGGAAGGAGACAAATTTAATTATAATTGCCATCTCCACAAGTATTAATTATATTGTTAGCTGAATATGATCCAAACATGTTTTGGACTCTCTTTAATTTGTTGGGTGGACCTCAGACTACTTGTTTGCTTAATTTTACTTTTTCCTCTTTTGAAATTCACCACTTTATTACTCCTCCTATGATTTTGGCTACATCAATATCACCACTTTATTCTGTTAATGCTCATTACTCTTTTTTTTATTTTTAAATAAGGCTGTTAATGCTCGTTACTTCAACCCACGCCCACCCACATCCCTCACAAAAAGAAAAAAAAGAAGAGAAACACTTATTATGCGGGAATTGCTATTTAAAAATTCTATAAATTCATTTCATAATTTAAAATTTTGAATTTTGCAAATATAGTACTAGTAAATTGAAATATTGCATACTGTTTTCATAGAATAAACAAGAGTTTCGAGTTAACCACAAACAAGTAGTGTGTAACTTTTGTGAACTACCCAAAAACAACTACCAATCACCACACTGGATATATTTTCTCTGAACTTGAACCGAATCTGCTCCAAGTTTTATTTTAAAGTTTTATAATATTTTCTAGAATATTTGAAAAACATATTTTATTATAAAACAAATAAAGATAATAATTAATGATACTACATTCTCCTCGTACAGTATCAAATTACCAATCATATTATAGATATTCAGACCAACGAACACCCCAACAGAGATCGTGTTCTCATACAAGGCTTATAGATTCATTTTACTTTAAGCATGTGCCGACAGGCCCGTTCCTATGTATAAGTTCAGGTGACACTTTCATTTATTAATTTGATTCATAATTATATGGGTTCAGAGACATGAGTAATTTTGTATGCGTGAAATCTTTAAAAACCACTTGTAAAAGATCTACCAATATAATTTAACATTTTTATAGTACAAATTTTAAAAAGTCTCTTGCCTCCTTTTATTCTCTAATTATATATATATATATATATATATATATATATATATATCTTCAGTTGGTGCTCAATCAATCATATTTCGTGATTCTTTCTAATAATTTATTTACATACAATTTATGTATCTATTTCATGTTATTTTCATGATTAAGTGTTCCCATTAGTGAAATCAAAGTATGCTGAGGAAATTAAGTTAATCGAGCTCATAAAATCTAGTTTATGATTTTATATATATATATATATATACTCATCCACAACTAACATTAGAAAAATGTACTATTTTTTTAATCCAATCTTCACCGTCTAACTTTAAAAAAGACCGTAAGATCAAGTTTGAGACTTTTACGTCTGCTAAATTATAACGAACATAAAGTTCCAATTTTTTCTCGTCCACCATAATTTATGGTGGGCAAGAAACTATTGGAATGAAAATTTTCATTTTTGAAATTCTTGATTTATCGTCGTTTGCAGTTTATTTAAACTCTTAAATACATACATCTTTCTTTACGATTCTAAATACTTGATTTATTGTCGTTTGCAGTTTATGCAAACTCCCAAACAAATATATCTTTCTTTATGATTACTGGATTAGAAGTATAAGTTTTCAACTTATTTTTCCCAACTTATGATTTGAAATGGTTATGGCAATGTTGACAACGTAAAATGCAAATTTACCTTCACGACGTTCATAAAATGTCCATTAGTGATGTTAAATGGATGAATAATATATTCATAGTTGTAATTAAAGTGTTATACAAATATATATATATATATCTGATTGAGAGTTTTAAAAAACTGTTAATAGCGATTAAAGAAGGAAGAAGACAATGATTACCATTGAAAAAAATTGGGAACTTCATCTGTCACAAATTATGTCGGACGAAATTTTCAATTTTTTTTACGTCCGCCACAATTTGTTAAGGACGTAAAAATTTAAAAGTCACATCATAATATCTCATTTTTAAACTTGGACGGTGTACTTTTTTCCAACGCTAATTATGAATATATATAGAAAAAGAAATATAAAACATGATTTAGAAAAATTTGTTTAAAATCACTTATTAAAACGATTATATATAAAGGTAGATTGACTTGAAAAATATCCGACCAACCATTTATGTTAAAAATAAAAATAAATCGCAAGAATCGGATAAGTACAAGCAGCAAAATAAGGCTGCACGCAGCCATGACACTTCATGTGTTCGATATTCTTCAACTTGAGATATATATGATCTTCAAAGATAATATACGTACGTTTCAATGAATAATAAATATTTTTTTTAAAAAATCTAAGATTTGCTTGTTACACACGCACAAAACCATCTCATGTTCTGAGGGCATTGAGAATTTATTTTATTTTATTGCTCAATATTTTTAAAATGTATTTTTCTCAAATAGATTATTATATACTCCGTATAATTTATGAACACATTTGAGATTGAACTGATGCTATTTGTTTATCGAAATACTAGTTATACATTGTATAGATATCGAAGATATACATGATGCATTATATTATTTATTGTACTATGTAAATTATGAATATATATTGACATATATCACTACTCAATATAGAAATGATATTTCTGAAAGTCACAGAAGGAGACGAAAACACGAAGCACGTGTTGATCTATGAGCAATATAATTTTTTTTGCAAGTAAATCTGAAGAACGATATACACATAATACCGAATGTGTTAAAAAACAAATATCCTAATAATGCAAGATGACTATTTTATAAGAAGCAAGAATCGTTGTATATTGTAAATTCAAAGGCTACTTAATTGCTTTACCATGCATAGCATTAAGAAAAGGACAGAAAAGATAATTAAATTGAATTTTCTTTATTTATTTGTCTCTTCATCTCTTAATTTGGACCAATAGTTAAGATTGATTGAGGAGTTAGGTGGCTGGGTATATGATTGGGATTTACTCCCTTCACCAAATTAAATTAGTTGCTAAATGATTAATCAGCCGCAATATATATTGAGAAGGATAAGATCGAAGGCTGTGGCAGCTAGCGGATGAATTAACACGCCTACTATACCTTTTTTTTTTCTTTTCTAATTCTAAATACCTTTGGCTATGAACAAATTAATTATAACTTTACAACTTATCAGTCAATATCTCTTTTGCAGTGACTAATGTTTGTCTAAATTATTTCTTTTCCTTATCCTTTACATTAATTAAAGCTAGTGTGTAAGGGTCACCAAGAGAGCCCAACCATTGCATTAACTTAAAAGTTATTTATTTCTAATTGTATGACTTAAGACAGTCCCCTTTGACATCCATATCACCGATTAGAAAACCATTTATGCTCCTATATCCGAACAGAAGACTTTATCCTTTCATATATCTGTCCCAAAAACGGATAATCTACTTCAGGTTATACAATAATTAAGTATTATTTCTCGATTCCAATAACTAAACCATTATTTTAAGATTTGTTTTTATTAGGATTCTCAAAGATGTTCGTTTTGCTGAATTCATGTATGGTTTCAAATACGGAGTATTTTGCATTAAATAAAGTCATCTAAATCCTTAATAGATTGAATTCCGAATTTCGTCTATGCGCTCAAGAGATTTGGAATAATCAACAATAAATTATCGTAGAAAATTTGAACCTTGATCACTCCACATATGTACGTATTAAATAAGTAGCCACTACATATCCTTACCACACACACACAAAAAAAAAAAAAAGAAGATTTGGAATATGGTTGACAATGGAATTTATGGCCACATTGATATCTTCCAAAATTATTTCCAATATTAAAAATGTTATGTAATTGTTAAAATTGACTGGAATACAATAAATCTCAGAAGGCATATGTATATTACTAAGAATTATTTCAAAATCACACTTTACATAGACAAAATAAAAATTAACTGTATAAAACAACATAGTTGCAAGAAATGCTCAACAACTAAACAAGTGTTCATGACAGTCATTTGGAAATTTGGAAAAAAAATAATCCGCTTAGAACAACTCCGCAATTATTTGCTATTTTGTTAAATCTAAGCCCAGCCCATATAACGGCCCATTGATATCATTTACATTAAGCCCAAGATAATGGACTAGAACAAGTCTCATTAAATGTCAGCCTAGCCCATATATGAAGGCCCATTGAGATGGTTTACAGATTTTTTAATCCGTCCGTCGTCGATTTATGCTAATCCCTGAAGGCCTCAATTGATGTTGACATATTTATTAACAAAATAAATATGCACAAATATGTGATACAAAACAAACCAATTAACTGTTAAGTACTGAACTCCAGAATCCTACGAAATAATGTCAAATTAATTCGTGGACATCTGTTTATATACAAAACGAGTTAACCTAAATTATTCCTTACGCCATCACATAATACATAATTTACAAAATTGTCACCTAAGCAATTCTCTTTTTATTTGCCCATGCACTAAGAAAACTCACTTGAACTCAATTTGTAATAGGAATTTAACACTAGTATTAGACTAGTTGCTCTCGTGTATACGTGTGAATACCCCAAAATCTCTTTCCAACTCCTTGAAAGAAATATTTAAGCAAAACAAAAACTACTCCGCATTTTCCTGTGACAAAATTACCCTTCAAAATGTGGTGGTGGAACCGTCAAGTTGCTTGAATGTTGAGTAGTGCTCGTTGTAAAATGTCGACCACAGGCTTACGATACTTACAGTTAAGCGGGAAGAAGTAGAGGTGGAGGGCTACGGTAAGCCCATTAGACTCAGAGATGTACATTAGCGTTCGCTAAGAGATTTACAAGCCTACAAATTAGATTCTGCATTACAGATGGCAACTCCAATAGCCAATCATAACTTTCGTATACTTTTAAGATATAAGCAACTGCATACATTAACAAAGCTTCCGCCCTAGCACGACTAAGATCACATAGCAAACAAGCACAGGATTGAAGCAAATTTGCAGAAATGGCCACCTGTGCTTCTTCAGCCATTGCAACCGTTGCTTTATCTTCCCCAAGTCAAGTTTTCTCAACATCCTCCTGAAAAAACAAAACTCAATATCTCCAAAAATTGTTTTATACCTTCAAAAAATCAGTGAGTAGCTATATATGTCTCTCTTGAATTTATGTAGTTCAGGTACTATAATCACTACTTTTATTTTTTAAAAGAACAATGAGAAGAAACGAAAGAGGATCTTTAGGAACCGCGGTTTATCAATTCTAAGCTACATGATCACACAATATAAATCTGAACACCAAATTAGCAATAAACAGAATATCAATGCATTGACATCTATTAAGTAATCCGTTCACTTAACTACAAGCATTTTTCCCTTGTTGGATTTATGAATTATATCCAGAATTAGCTTCTCGATTGATGCTCGGTAAAATAACTTAGTTATTATCTTGAAATTCAAATGCTGGTTTTTAAACAGGATCGGATCCTAAGACCTTGAAATGGAACTAGCAGCAGAGCTTGTGCACTGCAGATGGGCAATGTTAGGTGCAGCCGGTATTTTCATCCCTGAATTTTTAACAAAGATTGGAATTTTAAACACCCCTCCTGGTACACTGCTGGCGCTTGGTGGGCAAGAGTATTTCACTGATGAGACCCCACTCTCTTTCTCATCGAGCTGGTCTTAATCTGTTGGGCTGAGGGAAGACGGTGGGCAGACATATTCAAGCCAGGGGGTGTGAACACCGACTCGTTATTCTCTAAACAACAAACTCACAGGAAGTGATGTTGGCTACCCAGATGGCACTGGACTTATTGACAACCTCTTTGCTCACCTCGCTGATCCTGGTCATACCAACATATCTGCTGCAAGTAGCAACCCTCAAAACATCGCATGTTTTTATGTGCAAATTTATGTACCCACAAAACACGTGCCAAATAAAATACAGATATATAGAATATGTATGCAACTCACATGCATAGAGATTTTCGAGGCTTGCAAAACATCACGAGTATGTATGCATAACATAATTTCAAGTTAACCTTAATATTCTGAGAATAATAAATATCCTGTGGACATGAAATTATACAAGCAGCGAATTGCCTGAGAGTAAGAAGAGAAGCATAACATATGAGTATAGGACCATACAAGTGATTCTAATCAAGTTGAGTATACTCACCTTTTCTGATATTTTACAAGCTTTCAGCCCCAAAGGAAAGAAGCCAAAGGGAAATCTAACTGCACATTTTGATTCTGGTAACACTGGAAATCCAATGTTTGGGTCATTAGAACTTGTATTTTGCACCCAGTTATGCCTCCAGTATAGAGAACTCATGCAATGTACAAATACCTTGTAAATTTGAATTCGGAATTGTTCATAACTACATCCATTTACATTTTAAGTGAACTTATATCCCTTTGAGTTGTTCGTGTATGGAGTTCAAATCCATACTGATGTTATTCTACAATCACACGTAGATGTAACAGATTCAAAGTTATATCTCTCTCTCTCAATTATAAAATACAAGTAAGAAATGTTGAATAGACAGCTAGATCTCTATACAATATCAGAACACGTAGACCTAAAAATTTCCTCTAAAATTTCAAATTAGATGATAGTGGCCCAAGGGCATCACTGAGCTTGCAGGATAAGTGGATAACTTATGCAGCCATGCCTGAGTTCATGAAGTTAAAATAATCTGGCAGCCTTCCTAAATGTGTTAATTCCAAACGACCTGTTACTCTGATCGATATAACCCAAAAACATAAATTGAGAAATGTGAAACACAAAATTGTGAAACAACAATTTTGAGGAATGTGAAACACAAAATTGTTAACCAACAATTTTTTCGTTACTAAACATCAGCCACCTCTTAAACATCGAGATGAACATATACAGACAATTCAATAATACACAAAAATGCTTGTGAATGACAAGAGTTCTAGTAATTACCCACACGGAAACACAAATACACATACTGTTAGAAAAACTGGGTTCAAATTAGTATTCGAGACGGCTAAACAAAATTAAAAAAATCCGAGACACGTGTGAACACGCTTTCCTTAAAACAGTTTAATCCCCTCACTAGGTGCTTTAGAGGATCGTTGGACTATTGTTTCTCAAGATACAACGGATTACAGAGACCGGACTTGGCACAAACTCTGTCTACTGGCGAACAGAAATAAGAAACTGTGATGAAGACTTTGGAATTAGGGATGAAAGACGAAAGTTTCTATGTTTTCAGATTGATGCAAATAGCCTCTATTTATAGGCAGAAGAAAACCGTTCCCATCAACTTAGATGCAATGCCACGTTCTCAACCGTCGAGATATATGACCACGTTCCCAACGGTCAGGTTACAGGGCCACGTTCCCAACCGTTATCGTTAGTAGATTACGCCACCTCCATTTGCTTAAAGGTTGGGTTGATCAGGCCTCCCAGTTACGGTCTGACATTTGTGTCCACAAGTGCATGAGTCAAGCCAAATTGGATTTCGTAAATCATTGGATTCGCACCCCCTGCGCGGGCGTGATAGATGGAGCATAGTGTAGCCAATTACTTTGACTAGTCTATTTGTCTTCTCATATAAATGGTAAGCACTACTCCTTCCAATTTCCAATATGAGACTAAAATCCCTTCATATAACTTATCTCTACATCTTTTATTCCAAGTGAAAAAGTTTTCCAAATTAATGAGATAACAATTCTCAATCAAATTCTCATCACCACACATACACATTTATATACACACCAAAAATAGTTACAAAGAGAAGTACAACTAAATTTCAGAATTTGCAAACTTATGATGCACGAAGAGTCTCTTGCCAAAAAAACCCAACACCAAGCGTAAAAGAGGTAAGGGGAACAAGTTTGTGGCGGCTGTGGGTTGGATGGTGGAACCAGATATCTAGATTATTGATTTTACAGCTATAAGAATGGCTTCATTTAAAATCTAGAACAGAAAATCCAACAAAAATATGTGTACTTCATTATTCAAGTCAATATTCAAGTGAGGTAATTGGACATGAATGCCTTGGTCACCATAACAATTATCGCTGTCTAGTGAAGACAGTCGAGTTACAGGTCATATGGACATTGTAAGGGCGATAACTCAACCTGCTGTTGCATTTGACAATTCAATCACATGGACACATTCTTAGAGTGAGAATTCAATGGTCATTTCCTACATGAACATGGTACCAAAGGTTATGCTCCAGCCTAATTCTTAAGTAGTTGCTCCTAAACTCGCATGGTGTTGTTCATTGCATGCAAATAAGAAAGCCACATAATACATGTGAACTCCATCAGTATATGTGAGTGAGATATTAATTGCAGAAATTACTCCATCCGACCTAGGGTTAGAGATAATTAGACAAGCTTTACTTTAATCCATTCTATAACTAGAGGCACATTTTTTATTTTAGACCATTGCCTCCAACTTCAATTTTACATATACATATGGAAAAATATAAACTTTACCGATTTTTGGTACCAATTTTACCGATTAATTGGTACCACAAAGAAAAATACTCCGGATAAACATAAATTGATAAGAGATGAAACATATACACCAACATTCATCTCCTGTTCTTTTTTTTTTCACCGCAAAAACACTGTAGTAATATCTCTTTCAACCAAAATGGAAAAAAAAAATCTTAGCATCATATACCACACTACTTAAGATCAAGAATATATAATCATTTTATCAAGCGTCAAACAAATAAAAGATAACAATAACAAGAGAAAAAAAAGTAACTAATAAAGAATTTATAGAGCCATCTCATTGTACAAAGTATCATATCATCAATGTGATTACAACCCACCAATCTCCAATTCCTCTCTCTATACATATCTAATTTCAAGTAGCATCATATAATAATACATGGAAATTGAATGAGAGACGGTGATTACATGGGATTGTAATTGTAATAGTAACGTTACTGACCAAACCGGTTTAGGATGAACGACTCGGTGGACGAAGATTGAGCTGAACCGGAATAGGTCGGCCGGTGCCACTTCCTCCACAGCTACTGCATCCCCTAAGACCCGATCCGGAACAGGTCCGACAACCAATATCTCCGTCGGACCATTTGTTGCAGAAACAAGTGACCCGACCCGTACCGTTACAGGTGGGGCACCTGGGGAACTGACTCGGACCCGCCATGGGGTTCTGCTCCATTACCGACTTGACCAGAGCCGCTCCGGCCAGTACGCTAATACCAGTGGCGAGCTGAGATATCACTATTGGAACCATAATTAACCAACAAAGCTCAGAGATGAATGTTGAAGAAGATAATAACAATAGATATGTAAATTTAGAGAGAGAGAATATAAATGTTTCTGTGATATTTTTTTTTTGGTTTGATGGGGTGTTACTTGTATAAATTGAAGTGGTAATGTGTACACGTAGAAGAGTAGAAGCGTGTGAAATTGGTGGCTTTGAGAAGTCGGTAATAAATTGGATTTTTGTGCTGGGACTTGGTATGTTTCTCTCTCTCTTCCAATCCTCTTGTTTGGATTTTTTTTGGGTGTTTTTCTTCTGAGATTTTCTGGATGGTCTGTGATCACGTGGAGTAGAATTGATCGGACGGCTGAAAACGAGACGTGTTTGATTTCATCATAAGATGAAAAGGAAATATTGATAATTTTTTTTGTTACTTAACTATTATTAACTCAATTATGCACTCACACACATTTAATAACTACCTTATAAAAATATAATAATTTAAATTTAAATTTTTTTAATTTTTCAAAAAAAATAATCAATGACCAATAAAGAAAATATATTGATATTTTTGTGCGCAAACTCAATGCCAAGTTATATGTTATGGCTGTAAATACTCCGTGCATAATACATAGGTTCTTTCTTCTTCATTTTTTCTGCTCATGAATTATTTATTGGTCTTAAAGAGAGAGAAACCCATCGATTACAATATTGAGAAGAAGATTAACGTCCGAATATGTTAGAAGCAATTATAATTATAAAAGATTTATATATGTGCCAATTAATGTTAATTTAATTCAGAGTGCAAGTCTTATAAATCGTCTTTCTCGATATGTAATAATCATTATTAGCTCTCAAAAAAATTTAAAATCAGAAGAATGTTCACTCGTTTAAATTTTTCATGACAAAAAAAAAACCATATAACATGTTGCAAGAAGTTGAACACTTTTTTTAAAAGAAAATTTGCTATTTACTCCATTATAATTAGTGAAATATAAAACTCGGCTTATTTTAACTTAGTTTTTAAATCTTCTAAATTTTGATATTACTATTGATATTAATAGAATCTATAATTTTTGAAAAATGTGTCGACACAAATAGGAGTCAAGCTCTCCTTTGTCACTACTAGTAGCTGTGTGGATAAAATTTTAAAATTTTAGCAGGTTTGGGAAATGCATTAAATTATAGGCGTGTGCTATAAAAAAAAAGGCAAATTATTCCATAATCAAGTCAATATGAGTAAACTCAAATTAGTTAGTGTCATAGTATGTAAGGTGCATTTTTTAAGTATCATACAGTATGAGGTACATTATAGACTCCACATTTATTTATTTATTTTCAAATCTACCTAAATTGACTAAATTAATTGAGTAGTCGTTAGTCCTAGAGGAGGCCATGAACAAATAATACTCCGTAGAAGAGAGTTGACAGAGTCCATATATTGAACACGAGTTTTAAAAGTCCAGTCATTACTATTCACATTCTTAACATTCGATCCATATTCAACAAATAAGGAAATTAAACCCGTACAATAAAAAGTTTGAAACAACCTCCAATATTTGGTCAAATGCTCACCGTTGCTAATTAAATATTCTATCCGTTCCATAAAAAAAGAAATATTTAAATTTTTGATAATTTTTAATTTTGTATCTTTAATTAAGAATTAAATGTATAAATAATAAGTTTTTCTTATGAAATTTATTATGAATTTTTAAGTTACAACAAGATTTATAAGTTTGTGATTAAAAGTTTTTAAAATTATAGCAAAATAATTAAAAAAAAATAAATGTAATTTTGTTTTGCAATAATTTTTTTTTATTCAATATAACTTTTTTTTTTGAAAGAGATGGAGTAATAAGATGAACAAATAATATAATAAGAAATATATATTGTACTTTAACTAAACGAACTTATGAATTGTTTATGATCACGAGTTATTGCAGAATAATTGGATGTGTTAAGTGACCAGGGGAACTGGTTAAACTTCTATCCAATTGGGACTATTCTACAATAGGGCACATTTGTAAGAAGCCAAAAATGACCAAACTAGACTACTCAAGCATTCTTATCTATAGAGGAAGCACTCCCCCTCTCTATTTTCTTTCCAGATTTCAATTTTAACCCTCCACCCCATTTTATATATCTATTTATGTTTCCGCAAGGAGAAAGAATGAAAAATCCATGAGATCTGACAAACGAATAGTTAAATGAATTATAAATTGATTAATAAATAGTTTTAATTTATAAAATTAATATTCATTAACTCATTAGCTAACTCATTTGTTTGGGAAACATTGAAAAAAATTATTTTCCTAAAACGGTTTGCAATTTTATAATTTGGGATAAGTAATGGGTGGGCAATTTAGTCACTACGGTGACAACAGTGAAGAGTTCCAAGTTCCAACCCAGATAAATCAAAAACAGACGTGCTCATATCACCGAAAGGGGAAAAGAGGAAAAGCGAAAAATAAAAATAAAAAAATCCATTGCAGGGGAGTAAAATAGTGCAGCACAAAAACAGATCAATCAATATTAAAAACAGAAAGATCAAGAAAAATGGCGTGTAGGACTGGTTTCAGAACCATCTTCTTAACCGAGCCACGACGAACTTTGCCTTGTAATCCGACCTCGTTTTTTGGGCCATTTGTTTTCCAGAATTCTCTTACATCATCGTCGTCGTCGTCACCTAGTTTAAGGTGTGGCTGTAGTCGAATCATCAAGGGTAGATATTATCAGTTCCCACGAATCTCCAATTGCTCTCATACCCATAACCCATCTTCACAGGATGAGCATGACCATGACCAAGGTCCTCCTCAAGAAGCTGTCCTCAAAGCCATTTCAGGTCCCCTTTTTTTTATATTTATTATATGATTTTCTTTGGCCCCCAATATCAAAATATGGTGTGTGTTTTTGGCCTTTATTTATTTTTGGTGTGATACTTCAATTATGCAATTTGGATGAGATATGTTTAGAGATGTGTAACTTGTGAGTATAATCAATAGCAGGTTTTTATGAATGTGTTCTGCTTGAAGGAGCAACCCAAATTTTCTAACTTTGGCGGATGGAAAATCTTAGTTTGCTTTATCTAATTTTGGGATATTTGTTAGATTCTTTGGTTTTTTTAAGGATTTATAAGCATCGGTAAAATAACGAGATTATGAAGCATCTACTGTTTCTATTTATTCTTCAACTCAACTAGAATTTATCTGTGCATTGTCAAAGCATGGCCTTTGTATATTTGGGGTTAATTGATTGTAATTTGTCGCTGTGAGTTATTGATTGAGCAAACTTTGTTGATATTGTTTCAGAAGTATCAAAGACAGAAGGGAGGATTGGACAAACTACGAATGTGGTTATTGGAGGTACGGTGACAGATGATGCAACCAATGAGTGGGTCACTCTTGATCAGAAGGTATAATAACATCTATTATGAAGTGTTTGTTTTCAGTTTTGGCTTATTCAGTACTTTGTACTTTGACATCTATGCCAATTCTTTTCTTCACTATGGTAGATTTGTTTCAATGCATATAAGGATTTCTAGCAATCAACCAACATTTACATTAGCAGAGATGATAAAGTTGCCTCCTTTATTGAATTTAGAGAGAGAGAGAATAAAGTTGCCCCCCTTTATCGAGAGAGAGAATAAAGTTGCCCCCTTTATCGAGAGAGAGAGAGAGAGAGAGAGAGAGAGAGAGAGAGAGAGAGAGGAGATAAAGTTGCCTCCTTTATTGAATTTGCAGATAGGATGGTGTGAGATAGGCTGATAATTGACTTCCATTTACATGTAACTCAGGGTTGACAGTAATTTTTAGGATGGGCGAATGGTTTGTGTAGGATTTGATTCATTTGATTATGTGTCACTCGATAGGTAAATTCCTACCCGACAGTTAGAGGGTTCACAGCAATTGGAACCGGAGGAGATGATTTTGTGCAAGCTATGGTTGTTGCTGTTGAAACAGTTCTTCAAAAGCCAATCCCAGAGGTAGCAATTTCTTCCATTTTCATGTCTCAGTTTTTAAACACACTTGTTTCTTGGTTGATGCAATAGAAATAGATTTTCTATTGATTTTCTCATTGGTTCATGTACGTTGTTATTTAGGCTCTCGACCTAGCGAAAGTAATTAAATAAAATACACTAAAGGATTGGACTCTTGTTGCATAACTGTATTTAACTTATTTTCATTAGATAACTCTATTATCTATATGTCTTCAGCATTTTGAGTTTGCTTCTTTTCATGTATTCACTAATTATTTCTAGATTTCATTTCATTCAAGTCAACTACTAATCAGAATTGAAGATTATAATTCTTCATAAGCAAATGAGCATATAACATGTGCTATCAAAGATGGAAGCCAAGCCCCAGTAGATGAGGTGTGTACAGGGAGATTCATCTGGTATAACCAGAAGGCAAAAGTTGACTAAGAATGGCTAAGAAATACCAAAAGGGAAGGGGTTCTAAAGATTCAGAATCAGACCCCTTAGTCCAAGTAACAGGAAATGGAACAATGAGCTCTTCAAGTCTTTTATTGGTAATTGTTTATCACCGAAAATCTTTTATATCAACTGACTCAATCACAAATGAACTCCATTTGTTCAATGTGGGATTGTCTGTAAAGTGCTGGACATTTTCTCTTTCAGTTCACAGACCTTGACATATGTAAATGTAAAACAGACCTAATTACAGACAGGACTAGTTGATAAGATATAACAATTTACGATGTTTTATAAGATCAAGTGCTCTAGTAATCTAGTTCATCCACTGACCATCCCCTTTTGACAATTTCGACTTTTAATATTCGTTTTCAAGTGAAATTGTAAAGCCAAGAGTTGAAGGGAGTTTTCAAGTGAAACTTTACATAAATCTTTTTAATCAAATCAGTGCATAATTTTGCTTCGCCTTAGTTTCTACTATGATTGTGGAAAGCCTTAGTTTCTACTATAATTGTGTTTTCAGGACAATAATACATTTCTTTTCCCCAGCAAAGTGTTTCAAGACAACAATACAGTTTTTCCCCCTGCAAAACTCGTTCGTTGGAGTTGAATAAATGACCCATTTTCTTGTTTACACAGGGACAAGTGAAGCAGAAAATATCGTCCGGGGGGAAATATATATCCGTGAATATTGGACCTGTTCAAGTTGCTTCCAGTGAACAGGTCATCTCTCTCTCTCCTCCCTCCCCCCTCCCTCCCTCTCTATGTCTGTGTTGTGATTGTGTAAGTGCATACCAGCCTATACCCTTTAATGATTGGAGAGTCATATTTCTGCTATGTGTTTAATCGTGATAGCCACCTTAACCAAATGAGGTTAAGCTCGGATCTTACCGGGACTCCTGCCCAAAAGATCCTTGTTTCAGAATAGTGCAATACTCGTGCACTTAATAATTTTAATACTGTAAAATAAATATTATTGACAATTATTTGCAAAACGTTAAATGATAAAAGATGAAACTGGAGGTGAGGGTCGTCTCACCCCCTCCCCATGAGCTAGCCGCATTTTAAATTAAAAAAGCAAATAAGATAACTAAACCATAAATCCTGCAAACTTCTGTTCTACTCTGAAAGCCTTAGTTCTTCACCTATCTCTCTTTCAATTCCTCTTCCTTTCCCTGCATCTCTCTCTTGATGTAGATGTGGTGAATCTATAATGTTTATGGGTGTTGGTTGGTGGTGGATCTCTGTTTTTCCTTTCTTATAATTATTTTTTTCTGGGGCAGTTATACATCTGTCTACTTAAGTGGTACTGGTGGTGATGGTGTTTCTGGTGGATGGGTTATTATGAGTGGACGGTGAATTTGAGATGGTGGATAGTGGTGGGGTTTGGTTGGTGTATTATATATGGTGGTGGAGACTGGAGATGAGGGATGATAGCGTTGCAAGTGATGGTGTGGTGGAAGACAGTTATGGATAGGGGTTATGGTGTATGGAAGACTGGATAGTTTGTGGCGTTAACGGTGTCATTGTTGTCAGTGCAGCTGCTCAGAACTTGTTTTAAAAAATGAAAAAAAATGTAGGATACAGGGTGGTGCTTGGGGCTAGAGCACACCATAGCTGCAGGCGCGTTTATGCCTCGCAAACCCTAACAATACTGAAGGATTATTTTCTTATCTAACTTCTTGGTACAATATGATTAGTCTTTGGTAAATGTGAGCCAGGACATCTATTTACTGCACTTGACATGCATATGTTATCTATTATGTGCTTGGATGTGTATCAGAAGAAAGACAGAGTGATGATGTAGCCATTGTTAACAATCAGACTAAATCATTCTTGCTTCACCGTGTTTTCCAGGTTCAAGCTGTATATAATGCTATGAGGAGCGACGATCGGATGAAATATTTTCTGTAGTGTTCTTGTGTATTCTATTGGAAATAATATATTATCTAGGGCTCTGTATTTCAATTTATATTCCTCGAGTTACCATGGTCTTGTACATCTGCTCATCTGACCCATGCCCTTTGATTAACTGATTATTTTGTAGGCCCCCTTTTATGTCTGAGGAGTTTTATCTTGCACTTACACTTGGGGAAGGATGAACACCTATATTAATCTCTTTTCTACTCCATTAAAATTACAAAAGAGTGTGATTTGAACTAAAGAAATAAGGGCTTGTTTTGCAAGGTACATTTGGACCTCCCCTCCAAAACACATGTTAAGTATCAAATAAATGTGCACTGAAAGTGCACCTTGCCCTTAGGTGTTATGAATTATTTAGTCTTCAAACTCATCTAGTGTATGTTCTGTCTGCTGATCTTCTAATCCGTTGCTCCCTCCATTCCAAAAAAAAAAAAAAAAACTGCATTTGAGTTTTTTACATATATTAATATTACATATTTAACTAACCATTACATATTTAAATTATACGTTTTTCTCTTAAAATTTGTTATAAAAATTCAATTAATGATAATCTAAGAACATTGTTATGGCAAAATTTTGATAATATAGCTTCATAAGAAAATAAAATTTACAATTGTTACCCTTTTTTGAAATAAATTTTATTTTCAAATAGCATTTTTTTTTAATAAATTTTATTTTCAATTAGTATTCCGTTTTTTTTTTTTTTCGGGTGGGGGTTGGGGGCGGGTTGCAGTGGGAGTATGATATTGAAATTTGTTACTTCTTCCCAGGTGGGCCTGAAGTTAGAGTTTCGTATTGCTTTTAGTTTCCAAGTGACATCATATTCAAACTTAGCAGGAAGTGGTGGTGCTTGTAAAATGATTTTGGGATGCAGACGAGAACGAAATTCCAAAGATGTAATTAAAGTATTTAGAAAAGTTGCTAAAATTTGTCGCCGCGGCGAACCTTACTAATTTGGATAGTCTCTTTCGAACACATATTTCCTAATACCATTCCGATTTTACATAGCTCAGAAATGATGAACAATTGGAGACGAAGGTTTGAATCGAACTCGTTCGTTCAACTTAGAAACATGAACTCTAGGTTCGTGAAAATGGGTAATATTTAGTACTACAAATTTTTTTGACCAAACATAATCCTTAAACACATCCTATGAAACACATCGCTTTGCACTTTGTGAAAAATGAACTTTGATTTTTAACTGAAAAAAGGATGGGAGAGAAAAAAAAGAAAGAAAAAAAAAGAGCTAATTGTTGGCGATTTCAACCTCTTCCTAGATATCTACTTGTACCTAAATCAAAATTATTTTGAGGCAATTATAGATCTTGAGCGTTAAATTTGTCTTGAGATTCAGACATTGTGAATTTAATGGTACTTAAATTCATTTTTGTTGCTCCATTGTGAACATTTCATATTTCTTCTAGATAAAATCAAATATAAAATATACTCCTGATCATAATTAAGTTAATGAGTGAAGCCACAAGAAGTATCAAACAGGGAATCCACATTTTGATGCCTTTTCAACGGCCTCTGGCCTTCAAATTGTCACCTTCTCTGAAAATATTAAATTTGGGTTGGTGACATGGCATCCCAATTGAATATAATTTGTGGGTTGTTGCTATTCCATGGTTCTATTTTTATAACATTGTTCCCTTCATCAGCAACTGGAAAAGATAAGAGTTAGGCATTCAGTCTAGATCATTAATCGTCATCTGTAACCAAAAGTCCACTATAACCACCATCTTTAACGGCTTGTTAATTTGATCGTGTATTCAGTAATGACTTTTATCACCGGTCACTTACATCCAATAGCTTCTTTTTAACTTTTTTGTACTTATATTTTTTTTGTGCACATTTAAAAATATACTAGTACGAGAGGCACACAGTGACACTTGGGCGTGTACATGTTTATTTTGTTTACATATTACGAAGAATGTAAAAAATACGGAGGAAAATGTTTATGGATAGATCATAATAAGGAAAGTGAGTATTAGTTATTGTGTGACAATTATGATGCAATATTTTTCTCCGATTATGAATAATTGATAATCACACGTTGTAAAAACTGTATGAAGTATATGAAGTTAGTCATCACCCAAATGGCTCAAATTGAAATACTTCCCCCTCGCATAAAAATGTGATTTGTTGAGTTTATCTGTTATTTCCTAGAAAGTTGCAAGTAGAACCGTAGAAGCATTCTTGTCTACTAAAATCTATTTATTATTTAATCAGCATAAAAGCCATTGATAACGACGTGCTTTGCGTTAGGAGGTAACTGTAGTTGTAGAACAATTATTCGAGACACTGTTTCATGGTTTAATGCAAAGAGGGGTCAATGTCGGCTCTTTTTTTATAAATGTAATGAGGCATTTTTAAATGTTTCATTAGCCATTTGCAGCAAAGCTAGTTCAAGAACAAGAAGCTCATTCACTTCTTCAACTACTTGTGTTTGTTTCTTCCACGTCTTGTTATTCATCTTCTTGGTTTCGAGCCCAGAGGTTGATCCGAGGAATCATGGGAAGAAACGTTGAAGAACAGATTATTCTACATGGAGAATCACAGGTATGCCTATATCCATCTCTCCGACTCAGTTTCTTCTGGTTTAATTTTTAAAAATCATAAATTTTGACGGTGTAATTTACGCTGCAAAATTCTAAAATTTCTAAATTTTAAACTAAAACAAACGAAACTTACATATAGTTAAACTACACTCCAAAAGTTAAGACCTTCACTAGACATATGTTCCTGAAGAAATTAAAATAAATTTGAATCGTCGTTTAATAATGCACATAAAACTTTAATACGGAGTATTGGAATTCAACGCTAATATAAAACTAAATTTTTGTTCAACGAATACTAGTGTTCTTAAAATCGAGTTGAATTCTATACTTACTCTTTTTTTATTATTGTGTTTCAAAATTTAATATGCTTAGGATGTTATAGAAGCTGAACTTGGAGAACAGTCGCTAGATTCCATTCCGAAATCGCCAGTGACTAGTAGACCAACCAGCATGGTTGTCAAGGCAAGTTCAACTGAATTTTTTTTTTCAAATCATCTGAAATTAAATCTGAATTAATATAGAGATTGTTTGATTTGATTGAATTGGGAACAGAAAGCACACACAGTGTTTCCTGCTCACTTGATAGCCGAGGCCATATCAACGCTCAACGGCCTTGACTTGAGATGGTCAGGTCCCATCACACCTAATGAAATGCTATATGTACAACAATACATATTTGCAAAGTATCCAGAATATTGCAATGGCCTTGTGGTAGATCAAGCCGACAACAAGGTTGATCTTCTGAGTCTTTGTGTCAACGACGAGTCATCGGATTCTGTGCCCGACGACAAGCGAATCACGCCAAGAAGTAACGGTTATAAAGAGTCGTCCTCGCCTTCTTTCTCCAGCCATTCATCTGATCTAGACAAAACTCAGCTGGAGCCTTCGAAACTGCTCGACATTTTAAACAAGAAAACTTCATTTCTGGGGAATTTCATTTCCATTCCAGAAATTCAAGTCCGTAACAAGGCACTGCAACACTGTGGATTAAGAGAAGATGATTATTTAGTACTTTTCGCGAATACTTTCCGAGAGGCAATGATGATGGTTGGAGAATCTTACCCTTTTTACAGGGGAAATTATTACATGACAATTATTTCCGAAGAAAATGATTGTATCAGGGAGTTCGTATCATTTAAAGATTCAAAAGCTATTGTCGCGCCAGAGACATGGTTGGATTTAAGGATTAAAGGATCACAACTTAGTCAATATTTTAGAAGGAAGTGTAAAAATTGTCCCAAGGGACTTTTTGCTTATCCTGCAGATGTGAATGGCACGCGATACTCTATGCATTGGATTTCTGAGGCACATAGAAATTCATGGCATGTTCTGCTCGACGCGACTGGACTCGACGTGGGAAAGGAACGCCTAAATTTGGCGCTCCATCGCCCAGATTTAGTCATGTGTACGGTTGATAATACACACGGCCAGCCTTCGAAAATTACTTGTCTTTTGGTAAGGAGGATGTCGTTTGATACCACGGTATCACCTTCTGGTTGATAGGCTTCAAGTTGAGAAAATCTTGTTTTGTTGTAATTTTTTTAAGTCTATAGAATTTGAGAAACAACTTTCAGTTATGTATTGGATAAATGAAATCTGTTTTGTTTGAAGAATACGGACTTTTTTTCTTTCTGTTACTTCATAATCAAAACAGTAAATTGTGTTGATTAAAACATTGTCAATAATAAATTCGTCATTTAATGATTTTCAATCCCTTACGGAAAGCTAATTACTAGGAACTTCATGCTCTTTCAACGGTGTCCCAATAATCTTAATTTTATGAATTTTTGTCACGTATTTAACTACAAATATGTCATTTCATGAAACAAAAAAAGATGTCATTTTTAAAAAAATTATAACTCACTATGGTTATTCTCATAATTAAAATACTATTACAATTTTTTTGTATAAAATTTGGGTGACCTAATTTATATTGTTATCTATATATATAGAAGAATGGAGACCCCAAAATTTGTATTTTTTTTTTCCCAATATAACGTCCATAATATTTTTAGACATATTTCTTTTTTAACACCTCATATAACATGATAAAATTTTTAACAATAAGATACATTTATAAATCACTACTATTATTTTCATAATCAAAAAGTGACTACGTACTACTTTTTCTGTCATCTTATTTTAATTACTTATATTACATTACAACTTAAAGAAATAAGCAATAATAAAATAAAATTTATATATAATATATAAAGGATATGAAAAATAAATGGCCAATTACTTCAGCAGTCGATTTATAATAATGATAATCATAAGATTTACTATAATTTAACACAACGTCTATATAATCAGATTTACATAAATTATGGTAACTATGAAATATGTCTTAAAAGGGTCAACTATTAAAAAAATTATTATTTGGTAATTATGGTAATTGTTGAAATATTTTCATTCTTCAATCACTTATTTCATATTTCCCCTAATATATATGTTGTTTAAAATTTTAATTTTATCTTTAATTATTATAAGAAATGTGCACTATTTTATATAATTTTTTTACTAAAATAAGGAAAAAATAAACTTGTGTATAAAATAAACAATGTTATGGATGTCCTAGAATATATATATTTTTAAAACATTCCGTTTTGACAATTTCTTACAAACCTTATAGACGATTTAATTTTTAGGTAAAATGAGACCACTTTACCTAATTTTTCTATATATATATATATATATATATATATATATATATATATATATATACTTCTATATCACTAATATACATTTTTAATTTACAAAAAATTTATTTACTAAAAATTTATGTTGTTACCTTAACATAGTTGAATATATATTTTTAATTTTTTAACATATGTGTATTGTTAAAGATAAATTTATACTTCTATTTCACTAGTATTATTCACATAATTAAAATATTTTTTTTATATTTTATTTTAGTTACATAAAGTATAAATGACCTAAATTATAATAATAAAATCTGTTTCGAAATTTATTCAAATTTTAAAAGCATTTATTATCGATCATTGCTTATTGAGAATAGGAATATGACAACGATTAGCTGAAAGCAAACCACATTCTAAACAAAGTTAGGTTAACAAATTAATGATTCAACCTACCTAAAGGAAACGAGTCAGCCACTGGAAGCGAAAAGCCCCAATCTAGGCCCCTTCCTGGCTATTAGATCACTCAATTGTTTCTGATACTCCGGACCCTCTACTGAAAGCAAACCACCTTTTAAAAAAAGTTAGGTTGACAAATCAATGATTCAACCTACCTAAAGGAAACGAGTCAGCCACTGGAAGCGAAAAACCCCAATCTAGGCCCCTTCCTGGCTATTGGATCACTCAATTGTTTCCGGTACTCTGGACCCTCTGCCATCCTTTGCAGCAGAGTCGTTTCATGAGCGGGGCTAAGCACAATTCTTTGAATCAAATGTTGAATAAAATCGATTCTTTTTTAAATATAAAAATAGAAATCGGATAGGAGAATCCTTCATATAAATACTATAACAAAAATATCTTAAAATAGTACTAAATTATGTTAAGAAAATAATATGTTTGTTAAGTTATTTTTAAAAAAAAATTTTATTGCTCAACATTTATTAAATTATATCACCATTAATAAATATATAGTATTTAAAGTGTATAATTTTATATAATAAATAAATACACACTTATTGTTAATGAAAACAATATTTCTCTATCACAAATTCGTACTACTAATAATGCAAAATTTAAGAAAAATATGTATATTTTTTCTAAATTACAAATTTGTGGGTATTTTATTTTTAACCTTTTAATGGGAACTATGTTTTGTATTTTAAAATTCTAAAAATTTGATAAACTCTCCAATTCCGTCATATTTTATCTTTTGATATAGTTAAAATTATGTAAAATAAATTATATTAAAGGTTAGACAGTTCATTGAAATAATTAGAAAAATAAATAATGAAAAATAAATAATAAAATAAATTCTTATTGCGACCTAAAAAATATGATAAAGAATGTATTTAGTAATAAATTATAATAACATATAAAACATATACATCAAAATCATTAAATCTAAAATTTTAGATTAATAATTAGTGAAAATTTATTTTTTTTATTTTATTCATATGTGAATATATGTAGTAGAACGATTTAAGTTTTCAACTCTTATTCCATAATTTTCATAATATTTATTAATTTATCTCACTCTATTTCATAACAAAACTAAACTATATAAGAAATCAAAGTTATTATGATTTAATTTTAACAATCACGCTTAATACTTGTACGAAAAAATTGTAAATTCTTATGCGTAGCATGAGATTATAAGTTATTCTTTTTTAAAATGTTCCTCAATGAATTTTGTAACTTATTATGATCCTATTTATTTCAACTTAAAATTATGAAATTTTAAATTTTAATCGTATAAATTATATTGTCAAAATTTATAATCTTATAAAATTAAGTTGAAATAAACGGGCACTACTTAGACAAAAAAACTAAAGGAATAGGCGCACTATTTAGAATTTTGAACTTCAGCACAGACTGGCCGAGAAATATCTATTCATCCGAGGGTTACAGTGGACATGACATGTGAATGGGCTAAGCAAGCCTAAAGTCCATCCACCATCCAAGCCCACTTAAAATACAAGTGATAGTAATAGCAACGAGCTTGAGTCATCGGTTACGTCAGCCCTTAAATAGTGGGATTAGATTTTTGTTGGATACCCACTAGTTCTTTCTTTTGTTCTTTCGATACCCCGTAGGTACTACTAGTACTAGATTATATAGTACAGTACTTATGAGCAAATCAAAATCACATGACATGCGCAAGTGCCGTTTTTTATTTATTTATTTTAACCCTCCTCGGTTTCAAAATTAAAATATTTTAATTTTGAGTTAAATAATCATATATTAATATTTAAAATTAATTTTAATTATTTCAATTCTATAATTTATACAAGAAAAACTTTGAGAATAACATTATTTATATCTCAAATATTCATCAATCACGTCAATTTAAAATTTATAACACAACTCATAACAGCGGTCACAAACAACGACCTTTATTGAAGCTCTTCAGCTACATTGTTTCGGTCGATTGTCATTAATATTCAATTTACTCCAAAATTAGAGATATATTTTTAAAATAATAATTTTTAAACATAATTTTTATATTTCAAATATATCCTTATTGTTGTGTTATTTAAAGTTTTAGCAACAATAATATAATTATGATATATACCATTAAATAGTGATGTTAGTGGAGTTAATTAGAATGGTGAAATAGTAAACACTAGTTAAAATAGTGAGATTAGTTGTAATAAATGTCAATTACTTGTGTGTGTGTATATATATGAGCTAAGTTTTCGCAGTTGACTTAATGAAAATGACGAATTTATGAATAAGATAATCAGTGAGAGTAGATTAAATTAAAAAAATTAGATCTCATCCTAAAACAAAATACCTTTCAACTAATTTAAATTTGAAAAAACTCGTAAAAGATAATATTATAGTACCAGTAAGAGATGTTAGCGAATTATAGCAATTAGGACCTCCAGACGCGTAATGCATGTAGTAGCTAAGTGGGAGGCAAAGTTGACGTATGGCAATGTTAACAAATCCTACTATATTTTAATATTTGCTTTTTGCCCTTTTTTCTGTCCTCGAAACCACGATACAGCAACGTTGTAAGGACAACTTTATTATGAGAAATAATTACACTGATTTCATTTGGGGGGAAATCATTACCATGGACTTGGTTACTACGTACGTTGTGATATGATATGAACGATCCAAATTTAACTGAAAAAAAACTAAAATGGGGAACACAATAAAAGATGACTGAAACGAAAAAGGTAGAAAAGTATAATTCTAATCAAGAAAGATTTAAAATTTTATGTTTACATTGACAACATACTCCGTATAAGTTTTTGCAAGACTTGTATACCTGTTCATTGTATAATAAAAATGACATTCTAAACAAAACTCAATTAGAATGTTTTATTGCACAACCCAATCTCCACCACATGTGATTTTATTGTAACTTAAAATAAAGCAAAGCACTTTTAACAACAAAATGAAAAAAATATATCATGAAACATAATATCTACGGAGTATTTCACAGTATAAATTTAACGAGTCATATTGATCTCGATTTTTATGTTTTTTTTTTATCTCGATGTTTGGCATATGAAAAAGGGTACATTCGCAAAAGCTTAGATTTTCATAATTTCTCAATAAACTACCTGCTCCTGCCTATGTCTAATTTAGATTTCCCATCACTTGAGAAAGGGTTAACCAGTTTTTTGTTCTTTTTTCGGATGACATCCTTGTACGAATCCCATATCTTAACACAGTACGACAGTGGCGGAATCTGGACCAATTATAAGCTTACACAACCTAAGATACTTTGTTTCCAAATCCAACTATCCAAGTATCAGCAACGGTCTAAAATGAAAAGAAAAAAAATGCCGACAACTTATTACTTTTTCAAACTAAAAACCCCTATACTCTGTTTACAATTCATCATCCCAGAGGCAAAAGCGAATAAATAGTACTAAAATACAGTAGATTTCTTTCCCTTTCTTTTTCTTCTTTTTGTAAAGCGAAAATAGTTAAAACTGGGGACGGTGAAAAAGGGAAACAGTTGAATCTAACAAAAAACAGTAGCATAACTCGTGTTAATCGCCGACGGTATCTCGAAATGCCAAAGTCTTCCTTCACCCTTCACCAAATACTTCCTACACAAAAACTCCTCCGCAAAAACTTTCTCCACCCTCCGATCAACGTCGTGTAGAAACACATGCGTCACACCTGATCCCTTCCTCTTCCGCGCCATCACCGCCGCCGAGTATATCGCCGCCATCCGTCCCGGCGCCTCGGGGAAATACCCTCGCGGCGCATCGATCATTATCAGGTCCCACTCCTTATCGTACACCTCCTCCGGCAGCTCATTTAACGCTAACTTGCACCGTTCATTTCCACGTAAATACATCTTACCCGACGGTTTACATTCCGGTTCCTTACGGTACGACTCCATCAGCGCGTCCGCCTCGGACATTTTGGTCCGGTACTTCACGTGCCGCGCTTGGAGAAATGGCGCGTCCTTGAGAACCGTCTCGACCCACTTCGGATCCTCCTCGAGGAATAGCGTGGTGCCACCTGGATTGAACGAGTTCCACATTTGCGAGTCGTGTCCGAGTCCGAATACGAGGAAGTTGCACGGCGAACGAGTCCGAAGAACGTCGAAGGAGACTCTGATCTCGGCGTTTGATTGTTGCGGGACGACTCGCGACGTCGCGTAATGGAGGATCGTCTCGAATTGGATATTCGCCGGGTCGTACCCCCCGGCTAAGGACGATAACGTGCAGAAGATCGGCCGGTTGATATTAAGCATGAACGTGGAAATAACCAGACCGCCGGTGATCAGAGCGGCAACTCCGATGATCAGAAACTTAGGTTTGTCATAAAAATATTGTAAATTATTCTTCATGATTTGTTCTGTTTTGTTTTCTTTGTCTCTCTCCTTTTTACGGAGAAAGAAATAAGGAGGAGAAGAAATGAAGAATGGTCTGTTTTTGAAATTTTGAAGCCCACGTTTCTAGTGTTATGTTGAGATTTTGATGGAAAGGGATTGTCAGAATTTGACTTACAGGACATATAGTGTGATAATGGGATTTGTTAAATTTTTTTCGTTTTTCTATTTGGTTTGAAGTTAATCGGATGTTTATTGATTGTGAGCTAGTTTGTGCAATGAGTTTTCTACACGTAGCAAAGCATCTGAAAGTCTTTACCAGGAAAGAGTGTTGGTCCAATGGATTATATATTTATTTTAATCGGATGTTTTTCACTTTCCACTACCAAAATAATCTTAAATTTTTAATAATTGAGATTAAAAAAAATTGTGTATCTTATTTTCATTACATGGGTGGTATTTTCAAATCATATCATTTATTATTAAAATTTCGTTATTAGCAATTTTAGTCGATTTTTTAAATAATTATAACATACTAATTAACAACATTAACAAATACTACATTAGTATTACTAAAATAATATGTTAATATTACTAATTGGTCTATCAAAATTACTAAATGATCTATCAATATTATTATATATTTATTTACACTACCATATAAACTTTTAAAACATACTTCACTTAAATATTATTTTAATATCACAAACTTGACCGATAAACCATTCTTCCTAGCAAAAGAATGAAATACTTGACACCTTGCTGATAATTATTCAACAAAGCTGGAGAGTTATGTGCTCACAATAGTACTCCAATTTCCTCGTTTAAGAGAAACAATTCAAATACAATCAAACGTGCCTGTCCGTTTGTGTAGGTGTGTAGGGTCATATGATGATATTTGAGCCAAATTGGATTCGTTTGAGTTAACTTTGCCTACTAGTTGTTTAGCTCTATCTTCGAGCTATATCTATTTCACATATCTGGTCTCAAATATTTTTCACATCTTATTTAATATAAATATAATTTTAAATATACTTAATTAAAAAATATTATCAATCTCTTATTAAATTTAACAAAAAATATTCACGTACGATTTACAAATATAATTTTTAATGGATAGAATAGTCAATTCAGCTTGTGTGATTTATTTTTTATGATAGACTTTTCAACCATTTTCAAACTATATGAATTTTATACATTAGTCGGATGGTCAAATAGGACTTTTCAATAAACGAAAACTAAAAATTGTGTGTATAACTTGCAAAGTTGCATGTGTGCGTTTTTTTATTGAAACTTAATGATAAATTGACGATATTTTCTAATCTAACACATTTTAAAAAGTATATGTATTAAATAATATGCAAAATAGATTTGAGTATTAAATATGTAAAATTGATATAGTTTAGAAATAGTCAAGGAGTTTTTCCCAATTAAATTAATAACATTGTGTAAATAATAATTCTTTTAAAAATCATTCATCGAATTTGATTAATCAAGCACCGTAAATATGTTTGTCTTGTTAATGAATGTTGATTTAGTGTACAATACTTAACAAATTATTTTATTAGAATAAAACTTCAAATCTTCTTGAGTATCGAGTAATTTATCTGTTCATACCACTATATCAATATGTCCAAGCATAATATAGTTTACAAAACTTGTGTACTACATAAAATTAACTATTTTGAGTGTTTGACTAGTTGGGTTGATCGAGCTAAATACTTATCGATATAAGTTAATTAAGTTTACTCGATTTTTTCTGAATTTGAATTGAGTCACACATCCAAAACTCTGATCAAATAAAAAAAATTATATTTGAGATTAACTCTTTATTATCGTGAATAAACCCAAACAAGATTTAAATGAATTAAGTTGAATCAAATAGTTTAACGACCTGAATCGTTTACAAAATTAGAACTTGTTGGGCCACAATTGACCGATTGTTCCATGCCAAAAAATGATTTTTTTAAGGGAAAATAAATATATCAACTATCTTTAATTTTATACACTAGAAATAAAGACCCGAGCATAAGTAAAGTTGTTGATAGTTGATTTAATCTAAACTATTCTAATGAATATATATTTGATTATAATGAATTAAATTGTTATTGCTTACTTATAATATATATAATAATTAGAATGTATAAAATAATTATAAATTATAAATTACACTGCATACATTTTTACAAAAATACATAATATTTATAATAAATATAAATTACAGATAGATTATAAATACATACATAGATTGGTAATATAAATAATAGATTTATCTCCTCAAAAAAATTCCAAAAGTCCGAAAAATTCTGTTTCTTAAAGAAAAATACATCCAAATTTTTTATTTTTTTTCTGTCTTAATTAGTTTCTCAACATCTTTCTCTCTATATATTTATCTCTCGCGCATTTTGAAACCGTGAAAACAGTGTTAATTTGGGCCAAACTCGGCCCAGTTTGATTTTAAATGAACAATTTAAACATGATCCAACAAACTCTCGGACAATACCATTGAACTGGCAATATACACGAAAATGCTAATACCACACAAACTCTTTCCATTCTCAATATGTACCACACGCCTCACTTGTCGTACATCGGCTTGGTATAATTTACAAACAGGCGTGACACCATCGTTTCCTTTTATAAAAATTAAAAACCCTTATTTTTATCATCAAACCCTTGCCCTTCCTCTTTCGCCGATCTCTCGTCCGATCGGGAGCTTCCTCCTCCGAGCTGCAGAATAGATCTAATCGATCTCCTAATCGCCGTCGATATGTCTCAGGTTAATTGTCCTTTGGATATAATATTCATGAAATCGAGTTTCAGATTGTTATATATTTCCTCGTTATTTTGTTCGATAAAATTTAATTAAAACTTCTTCGATTTTAATTTCTCCGAATTGCGACTGCAATCAATTCGAATAAACAAGCTTCGTTTATCCGAGAAATTAGATTGATATGTTTAAATATTTTTTCCTCCATTTGCTCAGGTTGATAACAGAAACTCTTCAGCAACTAAACGAGCCCGAACTGATGGTATGGCTTTCTTTAGCTTCTAGTAATCCAATTACAGACATACAGTTGAAATATGTATAATCTCAAGTATACGTCCGTGTTTATAAATCCGTTTGCATCGTCAAGTGCACACAATCTCAATTATCATATCTATCTAAGAGACGTATTAATGAACATTAGTGACTTTAATAAGAAGTCAATTATGAAATTGGTGCGAATTCTCTTTGAGTTTCATAGATAACAAATGTGTAGCTAGTAGTATTATATATTTGGTAAGTTAGTTTAGTCACAATTTAGTAAATATCTCGATGTCAATTCAGATAAATTTTTGGTGATCGGGCTTCAAAAGGTTAGATTTGGAATTTTTGCTGAATGAATGTAATACGTGTCTTTATTTCCTTACTGGCATGTTTCAGAATTTCAGTTGAAGGGGAATAGAAGGGAAGGGCATAAATTTTTTTTATTTCCAGTTCTCCTAGAAAACTCACAATTATACATGCTCTCAGTTCCTTGTATTTCTGCAATGTTAGTTGCTTAGTTGCTATTGATCCAGTTCAGTAAAATGGTATCAATGTAATTAACTAGAATATATGTGATTAGTGACAGCTCCCTTTATATGTGGTTCATGTTGTTTTTTATTTCATGCTAATGCTTTAAGCTGTGTATGGTTGTAGGTGGGCGTAGAGAGGATGACTGGACTTGTCCTAGCTGTGGCAATGTCAATTTTTCATTCAGGACTACTTGCAATATGCGTAACTGTACACAACCTCGACCAGCTGATCATAACTCAGTAAGATAATAAATTTATACTAGCTTCTTTGTTATTCTGAAGCTTTCTTCCTTTTGTGAACTAGTAAATACAAGCGTATGTATCTGTATTTTCACTCCTTTCACTTTGAACTTTGAAAGTAGAAGATACTGGATATTCAATCACTGCACTCTCGGATGCTTGAAAATTACTCTGAAGCAAATAATATATCTATTTTAATTTAATATAGATTTTAGGAGGACATATTTGAGCTGAAACTTTTCAATGTATAATTGAATAGTGTCATTTTTATCAGGATCTCATTGTCCTCGTATTTACTTTGTGTTTCAGAAGTCTGCTGCAAAACCAATGCAGACTCCACTCGGCTACTCATCCTCAGCTCCGTATGTAGGCTCTGGTGCACCCTCTTCAATGTATATGGGTGTACCACCGTATGGTTCTTCTCTATTCAACGGAACATCAATGCCTCCTTATGACGTGCCCTTTTCTGGGAGCTCTGGATATCACTACAACTATGACAGCCGCCTTCCTGGTGGCAGCCCATATCGTCCACTTCATCTGTCTGGTCCACCACCTTATTCTAGTGGATCTATGATGCCAAATGGTATGTGTTTAATGTGATGCCTTTGCATGTCTGTTCTGATTTTATTGTATTTTCAAATTTCTCAATGTCTTTGGTTACTTATTAAGGTGATTTCTTCCCGAGCTTTATTTTTCTCCATGTTATTTTCAGGTGGTATGTATGGTGTGCCTCCAATAATGGACCGATATGGCATTGGTATGCCTATGAGCCATGCTGCCATGGTAATTAACCCTTTTAAGACCAGTGACCTGGTGTCATTATGCTGCTTGTGGTATTTTGGTTTGTTTAACTGTTTGGTGTTCTCTGCCCATCTTAATCCATGCTTAACTGTTTAACTCAAACTTCTGCGCTGCAGGGGCCAAGGCCAGGATTCTTTCCAGAAGATAAACCTCCAAAAAAGAGTGCAGGTTTGTAAGATGTACAGCTTTGAAAATGCAAAACGAGTAATTGGAGTCCCAGTTTAATGTTAACTGTTTGCTATTATATACCTTCAGATGGAACGCGTGATAACGACTGGACATGTCCGAAGTGTGGAAATGTCAATTTCTCGTTTAGAGCAGTTTGTAACATGAGGAAGTGCAACACACCCAAGCCTGGATCTCAGGTTGAACGTGTCCCATTTCAAAGGCTGTATCAAGTTTAAACTGATTTTCTGTTTGATAGTTATGAATTTAACCGTCCATGGTGCTGTTTATGCATTCAATTTTGTTGCATCATTATGTTATTACGTGGTTGCGGATATCTAGAATCTGCTTCCTAGCTTTGGTCATGAGATGGTACAAAAGATGTTCCAATATTTGTCGACTCAGATCATTTGTTTGTTTATGCAGGGTTCCAAGTCAGGAAAGAATTCTAGTAAGTCTCTAACATACAAGCTCTTCTGTCTTTAGAACATTTTAGAATCAATCAATTCGTCTTCTTAAGGACTAAAGAGAAATTAAGTTTACTGATTTAAGATATTTCACATGTATAAATTGCTTGTCTATGTTTATTGTTCACCAGAGCCTGAGATGCCCGAGGGAAGCTGGAAGTGTGAAAAATGCAACAACATTAACTACCCTTTTAGGACTAAGTGTAATAGACAGAACTGTGGTGCTGATAAGCCCTCCGACTCCAAGAAGTCCCCCTCAGAACCCGTGGACGATAATGATCAGGTCTGTTGTATGATGTATTTACGTTTGATGTCCATCTGTTACTTGAGTTTTTTTAGCAATTTGTGTACTTATTCAAAACATGGAAACGATTCAAGTTCACAATTACAGTGGATATTATTCTTTCGTATAAAATATGCTTACCTCTTTAATTCTCTCTTCCTTTCTCATTTTGCTGATAGATCTTGTCTTAGTGATTTTCTTTTTAAGTTTTATGGTTATTTTACGTTTTCATTTATTAATTCAAAGTTGTCTACTGTTCCAGTGAGTACTAGGCATGTTTGAGGGTTGACAAGGTCCAGAGTTGTCGTTCAGCGTTGCTCAGTATGGGTGTCTGAAAGTCAGTCATGTCGTCTTCCTGTTGCCGCAATTGTCAAGTTACTGTGCCTTTTGATCCGTGTCAAGTTGTATTATTTAAAATTGTGCGGTCTTTATGGATCCTTTATTCAGCTACATGTGTGTCTGTCAACTTGTTCCGTCAAGAAGTTCAGGTTTAATTATTATTTTCTAGGATTTGTACGTTGGTATCTAATTTATTTCTTTGGGCACCATAAAATGCATTTGTGACGTGCCACTGAGTGACTTAATTCAGTATGCATTTTTCCATCATCCAAAACAATTTAAAATGTGTTCTATGCAGTTTGGAGTTTCACTGCTTCGTGAATTTTTCTTAAGCAGACATATTTCTGGAAATTATGAGCTCTCTCACTGTAGGATCATATTAGATGAAATTGAAAGAAAAGATGTTTCATGATTGTCTCAGACAACCATACAGGTAATATGGATACAAGGACGTGTCCTGTCAGTGGGGGAAAACAACGTTATTGAAGTTGCTGAAAATGTGTTGTATAAAATATTTTGTACAGCCCATTCTAACAAAGAATGTCATATCTCGGTAGATCTTAACTGTGAAAGTTCTTTTGGATACATATAATTAAATTTTATCTTCGCTTTCTTGTTCCCTGCGCTAATTTTGGGGCTTTTATTAGAACCTTGACAGCATCTTGATTCTTGAAAGCTCATCTGGGTAAAGATATCTACTTGGTCCCATTTTTTATGGGTGTTTCTGTTTATAAAAAGTAGGTTTGACAAATAAGGGGCTGAGTGAAAGCAATCATTTTCTAATTGAAAGCAGTTCTTGCTTTGCCTGTTCCCTCATAATCTAGACAGTCTTGATTTTTGGGCGATAGCTGTTTTCAATAATTTCATGTCAACTGAATCTTTGCTCACGAATTAACTGATTTACAAGGGCTAGTTCACAATTCATTAGAACACTTCACATGTGGACGCTCTTCTTGGAAAGAAAAAAAAAGTTTAATAATTTTGCCCACGTGCAAGTGTTTATTGAATTGTGGGCAAGTTTGTGCAAAGATTTATTTCATGTCTTCTCCCTGTTTAAGGGGATGCATATTGTAGAAAGGTAAGTAGTAATCTCTATGGCATAACATTTTGCCTTGCATCAAGTATGATGAGCTGGCAAGGATTGTAGTACATTCAGGTCTTGAATTTGGATAATGTTTGCTCATATTTGATTTTTGGGTTTTTTTTTCCGGGTTGCAGCTGGGGAGTTCAGTTCTCTCATTATATGAACTGGCTGCTCTAATCATCGTATGTTTGTTTTATTAGAATTACCGAATAAGTTACTTCTTGTGAGGCACCTAGGCCTGTCTGGCTGTCAATATGTTAAAATCGTCTTGTGACCGATTCCGATGTTTTCTACTGGGTCAAACATAAAAATCCCTTCCCAGTGGTCTGATTTTATGAGACTGATCTGAAATAAAAAACATGTGACTTTGCATTTTACTCCTCGACTCAGCATTCTTGTTGCGCTGTTCCGCAAGGTCAAATCAACATGATATACGTGTTTGGGTTTGTGTTGTGTATATGCACGTGCATGTGTGACATATATCAGGCTTTCGAGGTTTTGTCTTTTTTTCTTGCATGTCAGTGTTTCCTTTTTATACAATTGAAGGTCATGAACTCCGTTTTATCCTTTGCTTGCTGGTAACAAGGCTTTGAAGATGGGGAAGGTCGTGAACTGTTTTTAAGATTATTGGTTGGGGGAAATGTGTGAAACCAGATTTTGAACGGGAAATGGCACGCCAATGTTTAGCACAAACATTTTTGGTTCCTGGTTTTAAAGATTATTGGTTGGGGAAAATGCGTGAAACTATATTATGAACGTGAAATGTCACGCCAAAGTTTTTGACAATGTGAGCGATCCCGGTGTTGTTTTGTTCTATTGGTACAAGTGATAGATGCTAGGATGAACAAAAAGACCAAGATAGTGGTCAAGAATGTCTTGGGACCGGCCTAAAAAGATTGGCCAGTTAATATATTGGTTCTAGAAATCGTTAAAAGCCTGCAATCTTAAGGTTGGTTTGGCTTAATTTGTACGTATTAACAAAAAGGTTGATCCAAAATTTAGAAGATGGCTAGAATTGGACTTGGTTCAATTTTTCATATATTAGATTCATGCTTTATTGATGTTTTCTCAATTTATCATTTTTTCAATAATTTGAAAGTATTTTAAGTTTTTTACAAAACTGGAAGACTTGTATTAATGAAATATTTTTAATTATTTAGTGCGACTTGATCAACGTCAAGACCAGATTGATTAAGATCTTTAGTTTGTATGTTCATTCGTAGCTGACATCCATACCATGCATGGTCCGGAACATGTAATTTAAATGATAAAAGTTATTAGATTGTCATGGTAACTATTGATTCATCTTGGTATGCAATCATTCTTTCTTCCTTGGAAATACTTTTTTTTTATGAGTGTACAATAGTTCTTATAACCGCATTAAAAAAATGAAAATTTTTAATATACAACATTTTCAACTTGCATAATTAAGTTGCAGATCATACATAGAGAAAATTTTGCAAGTTTTCTTTGTATTTTATTTTTATTTTTTAACGCGAGGATTCACTTAATCGGGTAAATCACGGATCATACTGTTTCCCAAAATGAGTGGGAAGCTAATCAATAACCAACCGCGGCATCTATTGACATGTGTCCATGTCGATCTTTCAAACATTAATACCTCGGAAACAAAGAAGAGTAAAAGGAGAAGCCATATTGTGGTACTTCCCATTTTTAAAATTGGAATTGAGACGTTAGTCATATATATCTGACATCCAGCTCCCTACAGTCCACGGAGTCTCGCTTTGAATTGTGTGTGCGTTTTGTGCTAGCTATCTACGAATTGTCAAACTCTGCGCGCTTGATAGGATTAAAAGTGTGAAAATAATTAAACAAGAATAGTGAAAATGAATGTCGGGTTTACTTGATAAAAGATCCGTTAAGAACTAAATTTAGTTGCACTGCGAATAAACGAGATTGCTAAGCAGTCGTGAAACTAGCCGATATTTTGTAAATGACTTCTTAATAATTTCGCGTCACATTCTACAAGCTCGTCTTGGCTACATCCACAGAAGAAAGTGCAAGAAAAATATGATGCCAAAGAGCAAGTTTGCAGTTCCCTGAATTCAGCAACTAATAATAAATTCACAACCATCGATGTGATTAACTGATTATGTGAACATGCTATAAACAAAGAAACGAAGCAATCTTTATGTTAGTGTTCTTTACGACTACAATCCCTAAAGCATAGAAAGAGGATAACATTTTGACTTTGGATTGCTGGTAGGAGCTGAGTAAGTTAAAGCATCCAGGTCAACTAACTGGAATAAAAACCTGACTCATACTGTCCTGTTGAGAGTTGAATTTCTTGACAGTTGCCACCACTTTTACCATTTGTCCCCAAGGCATACATGCGGGTAGTAGATGACGGTTCTTCAGTCTGCCAGCACTCTGCTGTAGGAAATGGCAAACCTTGAGGAATTCCATGCATCATATGCTGAGGCATGCTGACATGATTTACATTTGTGGAGTGGTCACGACTAATCGATTGTGGCTCAGATGAACCCCAGGAGTTTGATGACAGAAGAGAGAGAGCATGATGAAGATCTGCTGCGCCAAAGGTTGAAGAGATATTGGATTCCCTGAAACCTGTAAGAACCAGGAATGGCCACCATCAGATCAAATACTCCAGTCAATGAGTAAAGGTGATAAAAAAATCCTGCATTTTCCAGTGCAAAGTGAGTGAGGTGTATGTGTCATTTTGTATGTTTTCATTTACAGTAACCATGTTTCTCATGATATCACGTTTTTCTCCTTTGTCATTGCTCTTGCAAGACCTTTGAACTATTAAAGGAAAGAAATAATATAAATAGGCAACTCACGTGTACTAACTTTGTTAACTTCCTCAAGTAAAAACACGGAATTCTAACAGTGTCATGTCTACGAGTTTATCGCCCATCTATGTCTATGTATCTTATGAAATAGTTCAACAGCTATACTACTGTAGTTGAGTAAAGAGTACATCAAACAAGGCATGTTCAACAAAAATAGCAGATCTCTAAGCAACGACGTACTGCTTAGAGATATTATTCAACCTAATCAAGGAGTTGATGAAATCATTATAGGATAAGTGCCCTCAAGAATGAAGGTGACAGACCTCGACTAAACCCCTCTGAACTCCCCTTGCAATGCATGAACCTACTTGAATCACGATAAGGCACACCAATGGCTTGTGGAAGCGGCTTTCCTGGTAAGTGATGCTGCACATCGCTGACCCCGGCCTTTTCAAGCTTCAGTAAATACTCTATGGGAGGTGCATGCTTGGAGTTGTGAACACTTTCCGTATTAGCATTCCCAGCAGGTCTAGTGTGAGAAAGAGGGACATTATTCAACGTAAAACTCATCTGCTGCCTCCCTCCTGTGAAAGTGAAAGCGAAAGCATGTTAGAATAACCAAAAAATATTACTGCTACATTTTCTGAGTTGCAAAACATGTTGAAAGACCGCCTTGTGAAGCAAATGGCAGCAGCATGCTAGAAACTACAAGGTTGTCAAACTGGAAGTACAAATATAAAAATGCAAACTGACTTTCATACATCATTTACTTAGAGGCGTAACTCTTCACCCGTCACTTCGACAAGACTACCATTTTTCTCACTAAATCTCTACGTAAATTCTCTTGGGGAGAAAAAAGCACATCACCACCCCCCGCACTGCAGGTAAAATCAGTCAAAAAAGACTTAACTATGCCAAACGGATGGGCCAATGTTCTTAGGCTAATTATCTGGAAGAAAACTGCCACATGGGACACCACCATTATAGGTGAAGGAATTGTGACGGGACATATCTAGAAAATAACAAATAAGATCTTATTCGAAGCTCACAAGGAAAGATCATATTTTTCTAATTTTGGAATGATTATATATAAAAACGTGATTTATTTGCTAGGCTGTCAAAATATGTAAAACCTAAAGATAAGTCATACAGCAAATACAATTGACTAGGGCTATGTGAATAGGAATAACTAGGCTCAATACTTATATGTATATTATTACCATAAATTGCTGAAGACAGGCTAGTTGAATTAAACTCAATGGTCTCCTGTTGTGGCTTGCGGCGTCGTGCATTATGATCAGAGAGTCTCCTGCGGCAGCTTCGCTTCTTTTCATCAAATTCTGACAAACTATGGAACCTTCATGATGTGGAATATAAAACAGCAAAAGATCGTGTCAATGATTTCGAAAAGTACTTGATACCAATATAATATAATTTATCATTATAAAAACACCTAAAATTTGCCAAGAATTAGTGAGTACAAGCTTACCTGCTACACTGTTGGCAAAACCGACGTTCTAGGCCTCCTACAATGACCTCTGGAGTTTTGGAATGACTTTCACAAACTCTATGCTTCCGGTGATATTCTTTAGCCGAGGAAAGATCCAGGTTGCAACCTTCAACCTGGCATTGCGGAGTAGTTGCATTCTGATAAGGTGGTTTGATTTTCTTTGCAGTAGACATTGATGATACAGGATTTACTGAAGATGAGGTCCTGGCATTATTTCCAGCAGAACCATTCTCAAAATATGTCCGTTTACCTAATTTTAGACCGATCAATAGCTCAGAGGAGCCCATTGAGGTTTCCAATGATGGAAGAGTTCCAGTTCTCGGCAATTCCTTCTTCTGGTTAAAATCTCCAGGAATTCTTCCATATGAATCAATAGTGAAAGTAGATGCCTTCATCCCTTCTTTTGATGAACAGTCCGTTGAAGCTGATATTGAGCTTCTTGTTGAAGAAACATGATCCATATCAGAGGCAGAACCACCACAGCCACCAGACAAATCAAGGGACCCTGCATCAATAACACCATTTTCAATCCCCCAATCAGGTGACTGCAACTTCTTAGGAATTCCAGTGTATTTTGAACATAAAACATCGAGGCTTTCCCATTCCCACTTTGTATTCCACTCCATTGTTGGAAAGGAATTCACGAAAATAATCTCACTCAGATATACATCCAGAGCAACTAATTACCAGATCTGTATACATTGACATGTAAATGACATACTTAGTGCAAGATTGTTAGAAACTAGTAGCAAAATTCATCAGATAGAAACAGAACTAATATCGATTAAACGTTTGAAAAACCGATAATTTCAAATAAGAAATAATCTCTACAAGAATATGCTTCACTTTGAGGTATACACACAAAAATGATGGCAAATCTCTATATCGGTAACTGGAAAAACCGCCAAGGCATATACCTATGCTTCAAACGAAAAACAGAATTCAATTAGAACCCCTACCTCACCAATACTACCTCAGGCCCCAAACCCACCATTCAAATTATAAAGAACAGAAAAAGGGAATTAGTTAACCAAGTCTACCCTTGAAAAAAAAACATGGCTACTTCCGCGACATTTATAAAGCCAAAAATACAAGTAAAGACTCCGAACAAACACGGCAATGAACAAAACACAAATCCTAACGGTATCTGCTGCTATTTTTCTCAGTTCTATGGTTTCCATCCATTACCTAACAATTTCAGTGCCTTAGTAATGTGAGGCTCCACCATTCTGAAATTTTAAAGATCAAGTAAAATGGGTCACCACTAAGCAATCAAAGCCTATCTAACAACAAACATGTCCAGTAAAAGTGGTAAATGTCCCCCACCCTCCCTCCTTCAACCAAACTGGTGCAAATTTTACATCCCATCCCTTTCCTTTCTGGCAGCTGCACAAATTACTAGGAAAAAGTTATTGCCACCAATCAGCTGCCAAAATTGCTAACCAACCTTACCTTTACAGAAAGCAGCTCCACGGAGTCAAATAGTATCTCACTTGTTCCCCCTCTTTCTGTAACTTCAATAATTGCAAGGGGGATACACAGACTACTGACTAATTTTTTTTTTAAATCTGTGGTCCATTTAACAAGCAACCAAACTAATAATTAATTAGTACTTTTTTAGAAGATAATTAAGCTAAAACAAAAAGTTAATGAACCAAGAAATTCTTAACCCTTTTTTTTCGCCTTCCAATCCTGTTTAATTATTAATAGACTACTGTAGAAGCTTTGACATTGACTTTGCAACTCTAAAATAATTGAGAAACTCATTTTCCAAGTTTTGAACCGGAAATAGACAAATTTTGGAGACCAAAGTTTATTTCCACAGGAAAAAAATAAATAAAATTAATGGTCCCCAGTCTAGGGTTTTACTCCTACTAATCTAATCTACTCCATTATTCTTTCATTCCTCTGCAGGAAAAAATTCCACCGGATAAAACTAAAAGCACAACAGAAATGAAGAAAAACGACACCGTTTACTGTACTGCGTTTGCATATCGAAATGTCACTTTCCTAGATAGTGATATGTAAAAGAAGGCAACACCACAACACTTCAATAAATATAAAACAAAAAATAAAATAAAACAAAGAACTAAGAAGCATTTATTAGAAGAAAGGGAGTGAAGAAAAGGGAAAAAAAAACTGGAAACGCATCTTTAGACATGGCGAAGTCGAAAACAAGATTTTGGAAGTATTCATTTATTTTCAACTAATAATTGTTCAACTTAACATTATTGTATATGTACAAAATTAATTTCTCCAGCTGCTTTAGAGTACTAGCACCATAACATAGCCAGCTTCGGATCGAGTACTTCATTTATAATACAAAAATGAAAAACACACGACATTAACAACTTAAGTGCTAAAACAAATAGAAATGATTTTGTGTTTCCGTACCGTACACAGTACCATATAGCTGCTTCATCTGTTTGTGCTGATCCGAAGATCCGTTTAATAATATTAGAAAATGAAGAACAAAATCAAAGAAAAGAAGAAGAAGAAGAAAGAGAAAATACAGCACTAGTACTAAGAATGGTAGCTGCAGGAGGTAGTAGTTTGGTACTGTAGTAGCTGCTTTGCCTTTTAAGTCATTTTCCGATTTTCGAGAAATGGAGAATGGGAAAGATAAAGATTGCTCGTTTAGGAAAGCGAATAGAGAAATGCTTTTGTTTTTTGGGGTTTGACATAATGGTTGAGAGGATGTGAGGGGAGGGAGTGGGGATTGGGTGAGGGAGGGTGCATTGGGATGTTTTGGGTTTGGGATTGGAAGGACAAATGAGTGGTTGATATTATGAAGAAGACACGTGGTGGTACATGCAAGCTCAGTGACAGCTTTGAATTTTCTGGCTTGCTGGGCGGGCCTGCCCTTTCGCCGATTTGGCGAGAAATTTGGGGCTTTGTCGCTTGTTGGAATTACGTTACTCGGGGAAGTTTTGGATGCTTTATTACGAGTCGCACTGACTTCACTCACCTTCTATTTTTCTATGGGAGTAAATGTATGTATAAATACTGATGTTTTAATTTTTTTAGTTAAGGGATTCGACTCTCATTTTTTTCTATTGGGGCCCAAAATCAACTGCTATAGTAAAAATTCGATGGTTCGACGTGCTAATTCAATAAATGAATCATTTTTTAATATCAATTTTAGCATTTCTCAAACTAATTTTCTATTATTTCAATTTTTGAAGTGCAGAAAAAAGTTATATATTCTCCAATGATCGAATTTATCCTTTAAAAATTATCAAAAATATACTCAAGTTAATTATTAAAGAATCAATTTATCAAATCAGGGCAGCAAGAATTATTTAAAAAGGCTCAATATTGCAAGTACCACCAACCCAATGGGCCTATTATTCTATTAATAATATTACTCCATATATTTTAAAGTAAGTGATTAAACACATCCGGAAAAAAATTAATCTTAACATTTATAAGAACATCAAACATGAGAAAACCAGAAGTTATGAAAGGGGTATCCTTATAAATTTCTTTTGCAACTAGTGGAGTAGTAGTTTTATAGAAGTAGAAATACTTATTTATTTGACTTCCAAGATCCAAACAAGCTAAAAATACAAATTTGCGAGCGGCTTCTTGGAACTTCAATATTTGACTTGTATGGAATTCCTCTGTTTGAGATGCGGCACATGCCATGCAATGGGATCAATTTTTTAATAATTAGACATCTTGATTTGTTTCATTTGACAATAAATGGACTTCAGGTGTATTAAACTTACTTAACTATTGTAATGTCTTTCTTTGTCGCTCAGAAAAAATCTGACAAATTATTTTTCTAATGACATTGCACTTGCTTTTTCTTTTTGCCGAAAGAGAATCATCTCACATTTTTAAATAAAAAATTTCTGATGTTCAGATTTATTCATGATATATACTCCGTATAATATGCCGAGTTTGTCAGACCTCCTGAGTTTTCTGCATATGTGAATGGACGACCAGTGGTGTGTTAAATTAATGTTGATTTTCGTGATAAACAATGTAGCAGAAAGATGAGTTTTTCTCATTAGCTTAAAAAACAATACTTTTTCTATCCCATAAAAATAGTTACATTTCATTTTATTTGTATTATAAATTTCTATAAATTTAAATTGTGACAATAATTTAACAAGATTTTTATATAATAAATAATTTATTATATTATAATTTTAATATATTTTATAATGTTAACCAATTTACAATCAAAATCAATTAAATTTTAATCTTAAATTTTGCACAGATAAAATGTAACCATTTTTTCTAATGACTTCTTGTTCGGATGGAATAAAAAAAAAAATGAGAACATGCTGTATGACTTGGGATGCCACCGAATTGCAGCGAGGATCTGATTCTGCTAATTAAGTAATGTTAATCGCGTGTTTGGCACACTCCAGCATTAATATATTGGACTGTACTTTCATTCCTGCTACTAACCATACAAAAAAAAGTACGAAAAAAATAACTATTGGAGTATTAGTCAGTTTGCTGAAGTTTTTTTTAGATATTTATGGCAGAGAATAAAATAAATCATATTGATTGATGCCAATATTTTATTTACATTTTAGATTAAAAAACTACCCCAAACATACACAATAAATGTTTTCCAAGAAAAAGGGAAATAGTTCTTAAAATAAATTTGAAAATGAACGCAAAATAGGGAGAATGATTAAAAGAATAAAAGTAAGAATGAAACTAAAAATACCCATTTCTAACAGACAACAATTTAAGACCGATGCTTTCAAATCCTTGAGTTAAGGTGTATTTTCTTCTTTATTGCAGGAGTTTCTTTTAACTATTTTGAAGCTTAATTTTAACGGAATATTCTTCCAAAAGCGAAGCGATGCGTTAACGAAGAAAATGACTTAATGAGACACAACAAACAACTGTCTTTTTTTATATGGTTCATAAATTATAACATCTGTTTATACTCCAAAAGAACAAATATGAAATATGTCATAACATCTGTTTTTATCATATCAATCTCCCCTTTTCAAAAAGATGATTCTAAAGTCTTCTGTTTAAATTTCCCCCACAAAATTTAGTTATGCGACGTAGGTCCATACTATCGGACAAAACCAACTCCAAATAAAATTAACACTATTCTTCATTTAAATGGAATGATTTTATTGGAAATAGAATCGTTGAAAACTAATTTGACTAAAATTGGAGTCAATGTATTGTTTGGGTTTCCCCCAAACCATCACATTCTTCATTAGCACCTCATGTTGCCAAGCCAAACAACTGGTCAAGCCCATAATTAAAGCATCACTCTTTAACCAATAAAGGGACTACAATGAGATTAATCATTAATGGCTTATTATGTTCTGATAGATTGTTCATTGCAATGTAATCTAACACATGGTTTAACAAATATTATTACCAACAATAAGGTTATATATTTAGTAGTTTAGGAACAGCTTTAGGGCAAGCCTTCAAAGTTTCCATCATCTTCTCTTTCACAAGCCTTCTCATAATCTTGCCTGATGAAGATTTAGGAATAGTGTCCACAAATTGTAAAACTCGAACTCTCTTATAATGCGCCACATTTGAGGCTACAAATTTCATCACTTCGTCTTCACTCTCTTTTGCCCCTTTGTTCATCACAACGCATGCACCTGGTATCTCCCCAGCTTCCTCATCTGGTAGCCTGCATATTCACAACATTGCCAATCACATTTTTCGCACACAAACAAGATAATGAGTTTGCTCAAGTAGTAAAAGCATTCTATTGTGATTTAGTGGATAGGGATCAGATTTCGTGAGTGAGCATCCGGTTAAAATTGAATTTCACTGATCAAAAGGAAAAAAAATCCCCCACATAAACGACTTTAAATTTTGGTGCTGAATTTTGATACATGTACAAATTAATTCAACTTTTCTTGTTTTATAAATGGATATATTGTAGTTTTATTTTCTTCCAGATCGATAATCTAATTAATAAACACAATATTGAGTTATGAATGACATGGTGCTTGAGCAAAATTTTCATACTCTACATCGAGAGGCAAAAATGCAACACTTGATACATAATGCATAATCGGTTAATAGTTACCCCACGACAGCAGCGTCTTCGACCGAAGAATGACTAAGAAGGATACTCTCTAATTCAGCAGGAGCAACCTGTTTATCAAAATTAAAATACATCAAATTGATTTTTAACATATTTTACTCACTCTATTCTATAAAAGAGCGAGTAAAAAATATACAAAAATACAGGATGAGAATCGAAATAAATCATTTTCATTATAGAAAATGGAATGAATATAACAATGATTCAAAAAAGAGTTAGATGAGAGAATTTATTATATTTAATTTTGGTCCTATAACACTTTCACATCTTACTTGAAATCCTTTGTACTTGATTAGTTCTTTGATGCGATCCACAAGAAAGATATCTCCATCATCATCAATGTAGCCAATATCACCTGTGTGTAGCCACCCATCTTTGTCAATTGTATGTGCAGTTTCATACTCATTTTTGTAGTATCCTGCAAATCATACAAATGCAACATGAAACATTTATTAATAAATTGAAACATCATACTATCCTCCGTTCCAAAATTAAACATACGTTTTAACTTTTATATTCTTAATGTTTAATTGATTATAGTTTATATAATTATTTATTGATTACATTCTTAATGTTTAGTTGATTACATTTTAAATTACTATCAATTTAATTGATTATAGTTGATACAAATATTATATTCTTAATATTTATAACAAAAACCTTTCATCTCAATATAGTTTACATTAAAAACTTTTATAGATTACATTAAACTTGAAGTCCAACATGCCGTCAATTGATCAAAAAAATCAAAACGTACATCTAATTTTGGAACGGAGAGAGTATTATTTTGTGTTTCTTTAAAAAAATAAAATGAAATGAAATTACTGCTTGTTATTACCTTCCATTACACATTGGCTTCTAACACAAATTTCTCCAGGAGTATTTTTAGGAAGAGATTGATTAGTGTCAGGATCAATGAACTTCACTTCTAAATTCGGAAGTATAAACCCAACCGAGTGTTTCTTTGCAGTTCCATGTCCTTTATTTGGATCTCCATGTGTAAGTGTAATGCAGCTATGCTCTGTCATTCCATAAGCCTAGACACACAATGACACAAACGTACATTAACTTGATATAAATTATTTCATGATCTCTAACTGTTAAACTTTCTAAGCGAATAATTGGCTACTTAATACGTAAAATATAAGTTAATTACCTCTTGAACCAGGACATTTGGAAATTTTTTCTGAAATTCAGTTAAAATCTCAGGGGCAAGAGGAGCTGCTGCAGTCATGATAGATTGAAGCTTGAGCTTACTAATATCATATTCGTCGACAATCGGATTCTTAACCAAACCTAAGATGATAGGCGGCACAATTGGTGCAAATGTGACCTCATGTTTGATCAGTGCGTCTAAAAATGTTCGAAGCTCATACCTCCCCATAATTACCACTTTCCCTTTGTTCTTAAGGGCCGCACAACAAATTCCAGAAAGTCCATATATGTGATAAAATGGAATAAGACCCAGTGTGGTGACAGTGCTAATAAATTCTGGCCCTACACTAAACAATGTAGAGCACAAATTGGCAACTAGGTTTCTGTGGCTCAACATTACACCTTTTGACATCCCTGTGGTGCCTGATGAAAATGGAAGAGCACATAAATCAGATTGCTCCACTGTTTCATTCATGATACTGTTCCCAGCTCGCGATGCTGCTTCAAGCAGTTCGTTCCAGTGTATCGTGCCATCCACGCGTTCTTCGCCTACTACTATTAGTGGCAGTCCTAAATTTTTCACCTTTTTATTGTCAACGCAAACACAACACAGATTAATTCTCGTCATACATGTTTATAATAGTAAAGAATACTAAAAACGTCAAAATTTGTCCTTTTAAAGACTTTACTTGTTGGATAGTTTTGAAATCGTAGAGCAAATTGACTTTAAAAAGTCAAAGTAAGAAAATTTGAGGACAAGAAATATTGGTACCTTTTGATATGTTGTGGCATCAGTGACAACGGACTTGGCATCTGCTGCCTCAGCCTGCTTTCTAATTTCAGACGCGTGAAAAGTAGGATTAACACCGGAAAAAACGCCACCGGCGGCCATAATTCCGAGAGCCACAATAGGATATTCCACGATATTAGGAAGTGCAACCAACACTACATGTCCTTTTCTCAAACCAAGAGACCGCAAGGCCTTAGCAAACCTCCGAACATCTCTATCAACTTGGCCATGTGTGTATTCTTTTCCGGTATGAGCATCAACAAACGCGACCTTCTCCGCATACAATTCAGCATTTTCGAGCACAAAATCTGGCAAAGTCGTGTTCTCGGGAATCGGGACAGAACCATATCGGCTCCGGAAAATATGTTCTTCGTGATGATCAGCTGGAGCCATCAGTGTAAGTAGATATAAGTGGAATGAAATGCCTTGATTTGTGGAACTTCAAATTTATAGCAAGTGGGTTTGTTATTCATGGGCTTTACGTGCATTTCATAGAGAGGTGAGATTGTTGTGGGATTTTTATAGGTAAGAAATTGTTTAGTCATTGTATGACTAACTTCTGCATGTTTGTATTTTAGTAACTTTTTGTTGATGTAAATTTGGTAAGGAGTTGCAAACTTTTAGTTGATATGAAATTAAATGGGCCAACAAACCCCAAAATATAAAGGAGCCAAGAACGAGTATTATCCGATGAAGATTTGCCAGGAGACATGAGATTGTCATTGTGAATCCCATTGACCATCTTATAAAATGAAGTGGTTTAATATTTAGCTCATTTCTTTTTTTTTTTTTATAACAATATCTACCACATTTTCAAACATAGATAAATATTGTTATTAAGAAATGTTTTGTTTACCCATTTTTCATTGCAGTCAAATTTTAAGACAGATTACTTTTTAGAATGCGTAAAAGTTTACTGGTTTTACCAACATCCAAACCACCAAGTGCAATGCTAATCATAATCTGCTCTCATTGCCTTCGGAACAAAATTTTCGGTCATCACAATTGTAAGCTAAAGGTTAAAGATGTTTGTTCTTTTCTCTTTATTTTAAAAATGTAGGATCACCTACAATAAATTAATTTTTTTCAATATACAAAGTCGGTGTGAAAAAATAGAGTAGGCCAGTATGGTAGAAACCCAAGATCTTTTAACGCAAACTAACATCAGCCGTTGATTTTTTAGGATCAATTTTTTGTCAAGATGGTCATCACCAGATCATCCACAAGATTGGGCCCATATCAGCTGCGTCGCACAAATGGTAGGGTGGACCTGAGTGACAGCCTATCAGGTTATCAGATCCTCTACGTATTTTGTTTAATTTCTTATTTTCTTATTAATAGAAGGCTACATTAACTATTACCTTCATTTATCTCTTACAAAGCAATCTACCATCGAAACTTGATTTTCAAAAATTATCGTCTTTTATTTGGTTGCAAATATAGTTAAGTGAGTTATAATAAGATAATGCATAATTATCGAGTAAGTTAACATTATTTATAGTTATCCGATATAATTCATTAACCACTTCTATATAAACATATGCGAGTGACATAACTATCAACAAATGATTTAACAATTACTTTTTTTATTTAATGTAATTATTAGCATGTAGCATAAATTTTCAATGTTTCTCATCACTATACATGATCTCAGATAAATAAATTTAATACAGCTAATCAACTATTGCCTCAATTTGGTTTTAATTTCTCAATTTGACTTTGAAGTCTAACTAATCACGGTAAAGTTTGGATTTTTCACTATTTCATGCATATTTAAGTAACTTAATAAGTATATTGAATTGAGTTTAAATTATCGAAAACAATTATAAGAGATTTTTAGATTTTGACAAACTCTTTTTATCTACAAGTATCCTCGAACATAAGATGCACATATTTGAGCTTTGATTCTAGTAATGTATTAATTACGAATTTTTATGTTAAATTCGTTTTGATTAATTGTCGACTAAAACTAGAAAATGAAGTGCATAGGAAACAAAATACATATAATTAAATAAATAAATCATAATTGGTGTACGAGTAGTGGTCCACTAAATTGTAGGTCTCGAACCTTCAAGAAATAAACGTGTTGCGATAAAAATGTTTAGACCGTTTACTATCCATGAAATATCTTTATCCACCTGACAGCTGAAATAAATGTTTTAATGTCTTTTGGTCACTTCTTTATTTTCCCTGCAGGCAATAGCGCGAACAAATGCATATAATTTTATTATTTACATGCTACGTGTAGGTTCGATGGTCTCTCCTCCTTTAAAATGATCCTTCATTTATTCTTACCAAAAAAATTTATGTTGCAGACGTCAAATACTTTTCAATTCAGCTCCTTTTTACAGAGAGAATTTTTACTATCATCGAGTTATTTGAATTAAATAAAGATCTAATGTTCTCTGTTGAAAAATTTTGATCGAAATTATTCAAATTAATAGAGATAACTTAAATCCGAATTGAAAGATTATAAAAAATGCTATTAGCGTAAACAATTTGAATATTTTGTTAAAATCTGAGAGTAATGATTGTATTAATTTAAGCTTTGATATAAATTTTGAAAAGCAACTTTATAATCCGTTTGTTTCAAAAAAATCATTTTTCGAAAAATATTTTCTGAAAAATGCTTTTCAAGGAAAATATTTTCTGAAGAAAAAACATTTTTCAAAAAAATATTTTTCGAAAAAATCATTTTTCGGTGTTTGATTGATAATATTTTCTGGGAAAATGTTATTATTTTTATTACTTTATTATGTATATAAAAGTTATTATCACTTATTATGAATAATTATTTTATTTTTTTAGTATATTATTATATAAATATTTATTTATTTAATAGTAATTTATATTATTTAATGTTATTATGTTATTTTATATCATAATTATTATTATGTTATTATCATTAAGTATATATAGTGATAAATAACTCCACTAATTTTTTTGGAAAACATTTTTTCTTTTTAAAGTCAGTAAGTTATTTTTTGAAAAAATTTAAAAAAATACAAAAAAATCGAAAAACGTTTTTCTTTCTTTTTATTTTTCGTAAACATCACAAATAACAAAAAATATAAAAATTATTTTTAAAAAAATTATTTTTCGTGAAACAAACGGAGTCTTAATAAGTGAGAATACCTAGTTTTAAGAAAATGCCATAATGGTTTTGCACGCACGGGTAGTCTACATGTCTTGCTCAAGAGAAATATAAAAGGAAAAAGGAGTACACGTCGTAATTTTATGTTTTTTTCATTATTGATAATGAATAAAATATTTAGAGGTAAAAGATGAACCAAATAATTCGGGGTTGATTCGTGATCGATTCGGTTAAAAGTTCAATTTGTATTCAATTCGAGAAAAAAGTGATACGAATTAGGAAAATAACATTCGCTCCATTTACATTTAGTTTGTGAATAGTTTGATTATAGTTATATACTAAAATATTACATTTATACATACAAATTTAGATGTTAATTGTATCTTAACAATTTATTTAGTTATTAAACAAATTAAAAATTACTTAAGTTGTGATGATTTGGAGTAAACTTAATTATAATATATGAAATATGTTGTAAAATAAAATGAAAACATGAGATAATATTGTTTAGCTTTTGCAAAAATGATCGAATAAATGTTCAGGAGTAATTTATAAGTAACTAAATTCGAATAGAATAAAATTTAAGTATTAAAAATATATTTGACCAATACTCGAATTTAAATTCAAATATATAAAAAATCGAATTTGATTCATTAATTTATGTCCCTAAATATCATGAAAATGAATAATCTTATAATTGATCTCCCTTTATTTTATTTATTTTGAACAGACGAAATCTATATGAGGATATGAGATGATGGGTGACCAAACAGGGGGGAATTTAATTCGATGTCATGCATGTGTTTAGGTAATAGGCAGTGCCGTCCATAGACAATTGACAACCCGCAACTAGAAAACAAAAACTCAACCAAATTAAATACTTCTTCGTTTACATTTTCTTTTTTTTTAAAATAACGAAAACGAAAAAGTACTTCTGTTTTCATTTTCTTGAAAAAAAATAAAAATGAGTTTGGTTGGAACAATTTTTCTTTGTTTATACCATTTATTTTTGAAATAAAGTATAATTAATTGGTTACAAGATTATATATTTTCATGTTTTTAATAATCTAATAAATAGAGTACTGAGTATATATACCAGATGTGTTAGTAGAAAGATGTTGTGATATTCATGATTAATCAAATTTTAATAACATGCTAGATATCACTATAATAATATTTACATGTACATGCAACCAAAAAAACTTTTGGAAAATGAAACAAATGAACTATCAATACCATTAACAAACAAATTAAATACATATCGTTAATTCAAATTGACCTTCAAAAACACACTTAGCAATATTCTAAATTTTTTTCATTACAGAGAGACATGAAAATTAATTGTAACTAAACTAATAGTAGCCATTAACATGACTCCAATTTGACGAGCAAACTTGTCTCTAAGTTCCCGCATTCGGCGTTGACTAGCACGTGATATATCATGCTCTATAGAATTTATTGTTCTTGTATGTTCTTCACTTCCTTCAACAATCATGTCTTCGTTCTCGTACCAATGAAACAACTCATATTCTCTGTTAATCCTCCTAATAAAATAATATATGGTGCAACATGCAATAGGTATATACGTATTATTTTATTAAAGAAGAGAAAGTAATATGCTTAATTTTTCTCCTCCAAATTTGGTGTCGCGAGAATTCGATGAATAGGCCGTCTCTTTTCATTCCATAAAAATGAAAACGAATATTATTTTTTCGTGTTTTTGTTTTTGAAGTCCAAAATAAAAATATTTTTATTTTCTTTTGAAAATAAAAATGATACCAAACAATTTAAATATTATATTTATTTTTAAAAACTAAATGAAAATGAATAAAAATTCAAACGAAACCTTACATCGGCATTTTCGAGAACATAGCTAAGAATAATATTCATATCTATTGATTTGGGTGTTGCTCAATATTACTATTTTCTCATCAGTTCTTGAAATGATACATCGGTGTTGTAGAGTTTCGATACTTACTGCTTTGTAAAGTAAATAAACTTCATGATTCTACTACCCCATCGGTAAATAAAAATAATAGTCGGTTTTATAAAAATAATTACATTTTAAATAAAATTATATATATATATATATATATATTTTATTATAATATTATATATTTTAAATTTTTGTAATTTATTATTAATTAAATATTTATAATAAATTTTATGGAAAAAAAATCATTTGAACATATAATTCTCAATCAAATATAAATATTAATGCATGCCAAAATTTCAAATATAATGATTTTTTTGGAACAAAATGGATAATTAGTGGCCAAATTAATTTCAATAATACATATACTAACGATGATGGCATATGTTGTGTAGAACATTAATCGGAGCCTGCAAAGATTTTAATAATATTAGAAATACTAATAAATTATATAAATAAAAGTATTCCTTAAAATTCGTCAAATTTAATTATATTAATTTATGTATATTTATTTGTGTACGCATACGTACCGAACGAGTGAGGTGCGGTGGAAAATGAGGAGGCGGAAGAAAAGAGAATAATTAGTAACAGTGCAGAGGAATTTCCTTTAACATAACACATAATAATAACAATATTGACGCTGACCGAGTCGAAGAGACAGAAAGTTAGAGAGAGAGAATAAGGGGGAAAAAACATGAAGAAGGAAGAAGAAGACGGAGGAAGTAGCAGCAGCAGAAGAAGAATGTAAATGTATGGAAGAGCTGGCCTGGCCATGTTGAGGCAGCTCATCGCACAATTTGATGACCTCTTACAACTCTACGGTCCACCTCCTTTCCTTTACAATTCTCATCCAAACACGCCACTACTTCCTCATATACCTCAACCACCGCCGCCGCCGCCGCCGCCACTCCACAGGTTCTTCTCCCTAATCTCTGTATTTACTTTTCAATTTTAGATCCATTCAAACCCTGTTGCTGTTGATTATGATTGTTTAATCTTGTTTTTCGTTTTTCTTCGGTTGGTTTTAGGTTATATTTGTGCTTTTACTGTAGAAGTAATCTCTGCGTTTCGCTGTTTTCATTGATTTGTCTTTGCAATACGAAGTACCATGTAATTTACTCCTTTTGAGTTGTATATAATTTGAGAAATAGCTATGTTTGCTGCTTTTTTGCTCTCGGCGGAGGAGTTTTAATTATGAAGTTCTTCAATGCGTATGTTGCTCCTGCTATTTTCATATTTGCTTGGGTCCATCAATTATCTTTAGGAATTTAAATATGTGCAGGCTTATCTTAACTCTATAAGAAGTTGGTTTCTGAGAGCAAATCCTGAATTTTGTGTGCCTATTGTTTTAGATGTGCCCCTCTGTGCATGAATACGGGCCACTTTTAGAATTCCCAAATCGTAACAAGCTAGTGATAGGATTCCGGAAGCCAAACATTGTGTATTGAGAAATTGTTTAAACTTTTCAGTTTTGTAAACTTGTCTATTTGTATGTTTGTTCTCGAAAGCATTTTTTTCCTTATGCTTTATAAGGTGTGCCGTGTGCAGTGAGGCAAGATGGTTCCTTAAAGCTCATGTTTAATATCACTACTATTGTTAAGAAAAAGGTCTAAACACCTAATGGTAGTTGCTTGTTAAGGCATTGCCTCAATTGTTTGATTGTTTTACTTCTGAGGTTAATTCTACTATTTGATTGTAGCAATGAAGCTCACATCTTTGCTCTATTATTCGCGGTGTGGTGCGAACCATCACATTGGCTGGTCTGGTTTTTGGTCTAGAAGTATCTTAAACTGGTCAAGCTGCAATGCAGTTTCGTGCAACTGTGCAAGATCATTCATAACTGATGCATGAACAAATCTCTAATAACCAGAATAGATAGATAAAGAAAACATAACGTGGCAAATCTATAAAATTCATTGGAAAATATAGAATGTACTAAACTTGGTTTAAACACTAAACCTCACATGTTAGAACTCTACGCAAGAATTAGGTCATTATTAATGGTGGCACAAATGTTACTGGCTTAAACTCTCTGTTGTGGTTGCAATCATTATAGGAGTTTTAATCACCGCTCAGTTATATAAGCTAGGATCATAATAATTATTATTAAAATATAATGAGCTCAAGCCTGTAAATCATTGTATGGTTAGTTCTGAAAAACATGCTTGACACAAACGTGGCTCACTATCTTAGGAGTTATGATGTGTTCATTTGCGACTTGCCAAATCTTGCGACAACGTATCTTCTAAATTATTATATCTATCATGGGATATTGGAAAGAGAAATAGAGAAGAGGTGCAGGACTGAATGATTTGTACTATGGATGAGGTTTACTAATTTCTATTCTACTTTTGGCTGGTGGCTTGTCAAGTTTGGTTCATAAAAGATGCACATGAAGCATGCTTATTCCAGTTTCCACTTTCCATCATGAAGTAAAAATATGGCTTTTTTGACTTTTGACCAAATTAAACAATAACTTGCAGCATTTTTGTTTAATGGTCCTTGAATGGAGACTGGTTGCCACCATAAATAAGTCAGGCACTTCCCAGTATGAACTGCCACATATTAGCATCAGGTTCGATGAATGTATTGAAATGTTACCTTTTGAAGGAAAAAAAGGTGTTGGGTTGGGGGGAGAGAAATGACAAAATTATGTTGGAGCATCAATTTAGAAGAGGTGGTGAAGACCGGAGTTCATTTTGGACATGGTACTACAAAATGTTTGCTCTAGCAGCCAATCATATCCTTTCTTCATATTTGTTCTTTAATATGATTAATGTAAGATGTAACTAAAGCTGTTATCATTCTGAGCTTGTGGAGTTGTATCAAAATATTTAGATGGAGAACATTTTTGTACCATTCAAAATATGGCAGGGTACTACATTTTGACATGGATAGCATTCTTTTGGTCGAACATGAAAAAGTTACCTGTAGGAACATGTCAGTTGTGGTTGCTGCCTTATCTGTCATTTACAATAATAGACTGGCAAGATTCTTGAGCATTTTCTATATAACAATAATGCCACATTTTTTCATAATTATGCATTCAAACAAAACTCTGTGTTACCTTTGATTAGGGAATATCTGAGTAGTTATTGGTTGCATTTTGGTCAGATGTTATTTTTTAAATCTTGACGATAGCACTCCCGAAGATGATTGCTGCAGCTTCATAATAAGGAATGGAAATACTGAAATATCTGAAACTTTCAAGATGTTGGACCCCGGCAAGCACTCTCCTACAAAGAAAGCTCGGAAGGATCGAAATTGGATTGACTTAACTGGAACTAATCCAGGTGAGGTCATGGAACATCATATTTGGAAAGATTTTCCGGAAGATCTTTTTGAAGCAGTCATTGCTAGAGTTCCTGTTGCTACATTTTTCCGCTTCCGATCAGTATGTCGGAAGTGGGATTCAATGCTGAGTTCTCAAAGTTTCTCTCAGCAGTGTGCTCTAGTACCACAGGCCCAACCTTGGTTTTACACAATTACTCATGAAAATGTAAACACTGGAGCTATGTACAACCCTAGCTTGGAGAAATGGCACCATCCTACTGTTCCTGCTTTGCCAACTAAATCAACTGTCTTGCCAGTGGCTTCTGCTGGGGGTCTTGTTTGCTTTCTTGATGTCGGACATAGAAGCTTCTATCTGTGCAACCCCCTCACGAAGTCTTTCAAAGAGTTGCCACCCAGGTCAGTTGAGGTATGGTCACGTGTTGCTGTTGGAATGATTCTGAATGATAAATTTGCTAGTGGTGGTTATAAAATTCTTTGGGTTGGTTGTGATGGAGAATATGAAGTTTATGACTCCAAGAGAAACTCCTGGAGCTGTCCAGGGAGAATGCCTTCAACTGTTAAGCTGCCATTGTCATTGAACTTCAGGTCACAGTCGGTTTCCATTGATGGTGTAATTTACTTCATGCGCTCAGACCCTGATGGGATTGTGTGCTATACTGTAAAAACAGGAGTTTGGAAGCAGTTTGTAGTCCCAGCTCCACATCATTTAAGTGACCATACACTTGCTCAATGTGATGGCAAGATCATGCTTGTGGGGTTGCTGACTAAGAATGCTGCCACTTGTGTGTGCATATGGGAGTTGCAGAAGATGACTCTCTTGTGGAAGGAGGTTGACAGAATGCCAAATTTATGGTGCTTGGAATTTTATGGAAAGCACATTAGAATGACTTGTTTGGGCAACAATGGATTGTTCATGTTGTCACTTAGGTCAAAACAAATGAATCGTCTAGTCACTTATGATGTATCTAAGAGAGAATGGCTGAATGTTCCCAGATGCGTGCTGCCTCGCGGAATGAAACGACAATGGATTGCGTGTGGTGCAGCATTTTACCCGTGCCTGACAGATTCAGCCTGATTTTACTTGTTTCCTGGTTTTGAAAGCATTCAACTGAAAGATCAAGTTCTCGTTGCAGTGAGACTCTACCCTTATCTGATGCATGGCTTTCACATGTCTGCAGTCCTTCCTCTTCTGAAGATCAAAAGAAGATGATGTTCTGCTTCGATTGATTTATGTATAATTATCATTTGTTTCCTGTATGTTGATTTTAGAAGACAGACTTCCTATTGCTGATGACAGCTGATTAAGAATGTGTTTAAAGACTTTAGTTTCCTTTTATATCATGAAAAAAATAAACTCCATATATCTAAACGTGTAAATGATTCTACAGAATGGAGAAACTTGTTGTGGTTATATAGTAACCAATTCCTGAGATGTTAGGAAAAGGATGTCGGGAAAACTACATTTTTAAAGAAATTTTGAGATATCGCAAGGGGTATTAAAATTTCTAATATTTGTAGGAAAAAGAGAGATGTAAGAAGTATTTCAGTTGAGTGCATTTCTTGCATTGTTACGGCTGTCAGCTGTGTTTTGTGGTTCCAAAAATTAAGAGGCAAAGAGAATTATCCTGCCAATACAAAAGAAACTCGGCGGCTTCGCTGTGGTTTGGGACCGATTTTTGGGTACGTAACTCATACGTCTTCATATAAAGTCAAGATAGTCATTTGAAAGGTAAGAGGTCTAAGGTTTACCTTACAAAATTGCATCTACAATAGAATATGGATAGTATTTAACATCACAAGATAGTGACAATAGTACATGGATAGCATCACAATAGGCATATAAATAGCATCATAAGATAGTGATGATAGTACAAATTTATAGTGATAATCTGTATAAAAAATTCTAAGCAATAACATCCCCTGTAATGGAAAAAGCGCATGGTACTTGGGCGATGACCACTCTTCTTTGCTAAAAACTAAAGAGTCTTTTAATATTCCCTCACCGTTCGCCTCTTCGTTTCCCCGAAATACTCTCAAGATGAACATCAATGTCCACTAAGATTACTTCAGAACAAACACACTACACTGCTGGAATTCTGTTGAATTCTTTCCCCTAGCAAGCAACAGAATACGATACAGATGAAGGCAAAACATCAACCACTAATGAACAATTAACTTGGAAGATAAAATAAATAAACTAGTACATCGCGCACGTGTGCAATTTTTTTCTCATTTTGCAGCGATATTGTAGGAGATTGCTCACGTGAATGCAGTTTTTTTATCGTTCTGCGGTAACTTTTTTTCTTTCCCCCACAAGTATGACGCAAATTTGTGAGCAGTTATTCTAAGGTCCAAGATAGATATAAATAAAGCACCAAGCATTGGCCAAATTGTAGTCAAAGCACACCTGTTGCCAGGCGACCCTTCTTTGGCACTTAACAAGATGGGCAATATTAAATGTAAGTTTACACAATGGCATGCCATTTACGGAAACACAGCAAACCTTCCATTTGCATGCTTGTATGGGTAACACTATGAAAAAATAAATACACGAACAAAGGTAGTTATATCATTAAAATAAATAAACTTCATATAGCTGAGTTCATACAGTACATAGCAGTCACTGATCTGTTAAAGGTGCTCTTGGATTTCTACATTTGGTCCAACTTTAAAGGAAAAAAGAGAGAGAAGGGGTGAAACGGAAAACAACACAAGGACATCCATCAAAGGTATAGCACATGAATTGTATAGTTAAGCCATTCCCCCACTTGTTGCCGTCCTGATTATCTGAAACAGAGCTGGATCATAGAATAATAAAAAGAACTAGTCAGATATAGTCTATAAAACACCATTTTATTGAACAAACAAGAAAGACAGATACTCGATAATAATCTAACTTAATACATGTTGAAGTGTGAAAATACACTATTCACACAACCTCCCTGTAACAATTACCAAGTGACCCCATCCTCCTCCACCACCAGCACCCCCCAACAAATTATGGATTAATCCCACCAAGATAGCTTTACCTTCACCATTGAGCTATCTAACATCACTATTAACAATAACAAATCACCATACCAGAAAAACATAACAAAAGCATAAAGCATTTAACTTTGACCAAATGACCAGCATTATGGTTCTATTACAAGGAGAACAGATATCATCTTACATGAGCCAACCACCACAAACACAATGAAGCCAAGCAAAATGGGACCAACTGGATAATCATTCCCTTTCTTAGAAACTGTTTCTGGCACAGCTCCTCGCTTGGTAATGTTTTTCTGAAACCTCTCCACCTTCCTATCAGCAAGTCGTTTTGATATTGTCTGGAAAAACAAAAAAAATTAATCACCAAAATTTGTTCAACCACACAAACAAAGTTAAATGCATTTGTGCTGAGATAGAATATGAACTGAGTGCTGAAAAGTAGAAAGACTAGAACTTTCCCTTTTTTATCCCAAAATAAATTCACAAGTAGATCCTTAAACCGTTTTATCAAAATTATCCATTACTATTCAAAAGGAAAAGATCAAATTATCAAACAATACAGATCCAGCAATCATTACCGCAACAATCAATAAAAAAGTTCATTATCTAAAAGGGGCTCACTTACGATTTGGAAAAAACAGATCAAAACTTGAAATATAACTCTTGATTATAAAGACCTATCGAATTTTAAATTTGCACAACCAGAAAAACGCAGATCGATTTAAAAAACTAGGTTCTAAGAAGGGAAAAACGACCGAAAAATCATTGATTCAGTTTTTCAACGTAGCTGATCTAATTGTCACGACTCATACGAACAAAAAGTAACGACATTCAGAAACGTAAAGCATGTAAAACTTAATCATGCGATCTCAACCGATTCGTGCATCAATTTAAAATAAATATTTAAAAAAAACTAACGGAGATGCGAAAACTTAAATCATCAGAAAGTATATGGACGTGGAGATGAGAATACCATGGCTTTAACGGGAAGATTTGAAATAGCCGGAAGATTAATCGCCGGAGAGATTCCGAGGTGATTGATGATCTTTCTGGAGAGACAAACAACTTCTTTTCCCTTTTTCTTCAGCTGGTTTTTCAAAGATGGCACAACGTTTTTAATACGAGGGTCATTGGGCCGAACACGTATTTCTATACACGCGTCGTGTGATGATTGGCTAACAGAGATACAAGTACTCTGGGTGAAAAATTTGTTATACTTTAAGTTTAAAAAAAGTGTAAAAATAAAAATAACATACTCCGTAAATGAAAAGGATAAACAAATAAGCATATAATGGTATAATACCATGAACATTTCTTTACCCCGTTCAACAAATCAACAAGTATCCTGTTCGAAAATGTATTTAAAAATTAATAACGTAACGTGATTTCAAATTTACATTTCATGTAACTAATTTTGTTCAAAGTATTATTAGAATCTTTTAATTTACAATCCAATTTGACGATATGTACTTCTTTCAAAACAAAACTACTTTAAACAAAAAAATAAATTATTAGTAGAACTTATTAATTCTGATAATTGCGAGTTCTCTTTTGATGCTAATAATATCTAATTGTCATATATATATATGTGTGTGTGTGTGTGTGCGCGTGCGTGCGTGTGTGATTTTATCTTCACTATATATATATGTGTGTGTGTGTGTGTGATTTTATCTTCACTCGTATTTTTAGAAAATAACTTAATATATTTCGCTTATCTTTTGAAACAGAAAAAATATTGAGTTTATTTTATTGCGTCTAGACTTAACATAGCACTAAAATTATTGAGTTTGAGCTTTAAAAAATATTATTGAACTATTATTTATTAACTCTATAAATTAATACCTTTGTATTATATTTCAGTTACATAAAATTGTCTTGCTTATTTTATGATGTTATTCGTTTATTTCAATGATCAACAAGTGTTCCTAAAAAATGTATTTGTATAATAATAATGTTGTGTTTGATTTAATAAATATGAATGATTTTTTTTAAAAAAATTGTGATAAAAGAGAAAGATGACAAAAAAAAAATAAAAAAAGTTTGAAATGAAAATATAATGCTGTGTTAGAATTACTTATTTTTTGAGGTGTTATTGATTATTTCAATACACTACTCTTATTTTCATGGCTAAGTTCTCTCCATTTTTAACTGTCCTACTCTTTTATTAATCAGGCTAAATACAAAGAAATGTAGTTGAATCATTTGACACGTTCTTCAGCGTAAACATGTTCCATTACCGGCAGTATACTAACGATTAATGTCCGTGTTGAAAAAAAAAGGACTAACGACTACTGTGTACGTTTTATGCATATAGTATTAAACTATTAATTCCTTTTGCTCGGTCAAAGAATTAAGGCTGGGTTTACGTTAAGAGTACGGAGGGAAAGAAAAAATAAATTTAATATATATGTAATTATGTTATAAGAGATTAAAAAAATTTATGATTTATATAGGAGATAGTGATAAAATGAATTATTTTTTTTATATATAATTTATTTTATGTATAAGGAAGATAAATGATTCTTTTTTTTTTAATTGTCATTTTTCCTCTCATTCCTTTTTTTGCTACTACTTTTTATTAAATTCTTTATAATTTTTAATTTATTCCCCCTCTCATTTTATTCATTCAATCTAAGCACAACATAAGCATTATCACAATTCTAACTAACTACTCCCTCTATTCTAAAATTAGAAATACATATTTATTTTTTGGTTGTTTCAAAATTAGAGATACATTTTTATTTTTAGACTATAAAAGCAATATAGTTCATTAAATACCATTATATAATTCTACTACTTTAATTGACTCTACTACATCCATTACGCGGTGGTCTTTATCATAATTATCACTACTATTAAACAACATAGTAATATAAATATATTTTGAACATAAAAATTGTGTTTAAAATTTGCCATTTTAAAAATATATCTCTAATTTTAGAACAAAAATAATGGAGTATTATCGAGTAGTAGAAAATTTAAACTTCCAATCATATTTTAAAATTTCAAACATATCAACTGCATTGAGTTGAGAACAAATCATTATCATCGTAATAGTAAATTTTAAGAAAATCAATGCGAGAATTCAAACGTTATTGATAACGGCTAATCATTTTCGCACAATTGTATTTCGCAATAATGTCCCAGCTAGATCTGTAATAAATGGATATAAAATGATGACTTTTTATTTTTGGTCTTAATAATGAGCTATTTTAACCGATAAAAATTAAGATGAAGTACAGAGTTAGGATCATACGTAGAGCTAGGACCATAAGTATCATATGTGACGACCCAAAATGACATTCATATGGGCTTTATTTAGTATGTGAGCCTGAAGAAGAGAAAACTCTAGTGGGCTATCTAATGTTGGTGCACATGATAGCCATATCACTTCAAATAATGGACTCATTTATATAACTTACCATCCGATTTATTTGAATTTCATATTCGTCCGGTGTTTTATTTTATGTCATTCATAAACAAAAACAAATACAAATTGTAGAAGAAAGTGAAATATAAGATTTAAAAAGCAAATGTGACAAACGATTTGAATGATATCCAATGAGTGAATGAAATTCACCTAAATCTAATGAGTGAATTGCTTCCGTTTTTTTCTTTTTTGGTGTTCTTCTATTTTGGTAAAAAAATGTTTATTATTTTATAAAATAAGAATGAATGCAATAGAAATGAGCTTTAAATGTTGGGTTAAATTCCATCAAAGAACTAGTGAGTAATACACAGTACAAATTCTATTGAATTACTTCTTTACTTGATGTTCTATTTTCTTTCTGCCGGTGTACAATTATAGAGTCCATGTCTCAATATTCGAGCCTTTCTACCGTCCGCTGTACGAGATTATTGTAAACAATTTTTTTGACAAGAAATAGTATCCTATTTCTCTAGATCATACAGTCACATTCACATTGATCCGTAAGAATTATAAAAACAAATTTGTTATTTTAAGTGAACTACCGCAGCCCTCTTGGCCTCTTGCATAATCTTAATCTCAGTTTAATGAGCTGTGATCCGACAATGCGAGTCCAACATGTTTACCAAAAAAATTATACATACGTAGACCGTTTATTATTTAAAGTTGTGGAGAGAACGATCAATTTTTTCAGCTTTGTTGAGTAGTCCGAGGGATTTAGAATTATTTTTAGATGGAGATCTGGTAGAATAATGTTAAGTTTGGAAGAGTATTTTCCGCGGTGTTTCTAAATTCAATCATATTCCTTATTTTAAAGAATCTCAATAAAAAGTGAAAAAAATTTGAGTTGCACCAATATCCCTATTTTAAAATTAATTTGATAATTATAAACAGTGAGTCTTTAAATCTATATTATCATTATTTTCATTCATCAAAATTATAATATTATTTTATACTATTATGTAATTCTACTTTATTACATATATCAACATACATATACACACACTAATATAATATTTATATTAATATATTATATATTAATTTAATATAAAAAGTAAATTTTTTTATATTTAAATAAAATATTTTTACCCTTTATTATAGTGATTAATTGATAAATTAGTACAAAACATCAATATATATTGTAATTTGTATAATATTATATTATAATTATTATCTATAAATGTGAGATATATATAGTACTAATATATAATATATTAATATTATTCATATTTTATGTTATAACATGTTAAAATATGATTTATAATATGCATTAATATATTATCTATACGTATTAATATATTAATGTCTAATAATATATTATCTATTAATTAAAAAATTAACAAATATACATGATAAAAGTTTAAATATTATTATTTTTATTATGGTGTACCATATATCAGAGAATTTGGTGTAGATGAGATAAGTAGATAATCTGTATATGTATAAAAAGTTGTGATTGATTCTGTAAAATAGAGAATATATTAAGAAAAACTGATGTTAATTACCTCAATTTGTATTATCTTCAATTCAAAAATTAGAGATATGTTTTGACTTTTTAAATCAAACAACAACAAATTAAATGTTAAATTATTAGCAATTAAGTTGATTATAATTAATGCAACTATTATATTCTTAAGATTTATAACAAAAATCTTTTATCACAATATAATTTAATTTAAAACTTTTACATATTACATTAATTTTAATCGTTAATATATCGTGGTTTGACAAAAAAATTAAAACATATTTTGTATTTTGGAACTGACAAGTATTTTTGAAGCTTTTGCCCTACTGTAACAAAAAATCTCAGTTTACGCGATTACTTAAAACTTTAAAACTTTAAAACTTTAAAACTTTAAAACTTTAAAACTTTATGATTTGATTGAAAATAAAAAAGAAACGCGAATTGATGTTAGAGAGGGAGTACAAGAGTTACGGCGAAACAATCCAATTCCTTTGTCAGACTCAGTGTGTCGGACATCGGGCCCACTCACCCCTTAAATTTCACATATGTGAATTAAAATAGAGCTACACATAAATTTCTCACATTTATGTATGGACAGATATTTTTGTCTGTATTTCGACTATATATACCTTTAATTAATGTTAACTATTTGAAGTATAGCAAGACAAAAATTATGAACAATGTATGGTACATGTACGAATTTCTACTTAAGAATTAAACTAGCTAGTAACGGAATTCATAAAGATGAAAGAACAGCTTTGGGACTCGGTTCTGTTCGACGTGTTCTGATTTAAATTGAATTTGATTTTACTGATGCGGTTTGTTTTATGTTAAATTTGAGATATTGTAATTTTGATAATAAAAATTACATTATTAATATCTTAACTTTTAAATTTTAATTAAACGAAACAAAAGAGATTATTGTTGGTTTGCCGTTTACCTATTTCGAAATTTACATCTTAGAGCCATTTTATTATATTCGTCTTTAAATTTAGTACGTGACAATTTCAGAAAAATAACTAAAAAAATTGTATCAAAGAATTTTTTTTGTTACTTTTTGTTCAGTATTCAAATTATTTCGATTAATTTGAACTGTACTTCGGTCATGTCCTTTCTTGGACAATGTTCTCAATAGTGTTCTTTACGTTCAAAAATTCGTAATTAAGTAAATTCAAGTCATTTTCACTTGAATTAATATACCTAAGAGAAAAATCTAATTACATGAGTCCAATACATCCTCTAATTAACTCTATCTATAATGTATATCAGTTGGTCTAAAAAATGTCTAAGACAATCTGCCCATTTTAGTTAGAACAAATTTTTTATTTATTAGTAATGCAATATTAATTATGTAATGTCAAATCCAGTATTACAACCAAATCTAACCTCATGCCATGCATGCACAAAAGAGAGTTTGAAATGGAAATTTGTAATTGATTGTTCTATCTTCCGCATTACAATCATGCGATACTCGAAAAATCTCATAATTAAACTTTAATTATTATTTTCAGTAAGTCAACTTTTTTTAATTGATTTGAAGAAAAACAAATAAATTTTTTTGAGAAATTAAAAGGTTGAAAAAGGAACAGTTACAAGTAAACCATGCATTTTTATTTCATTTTCAAGTCACTTTCATCTGTCACATAATAGTTGTCCAGCACTACTACTACCACAAGTGTCGTATTTTCCGAATGTCTGAAGATGAAAAGAGAAAGTAAACAAAACTGCTCAAACACATTAGGATTTCTAACACGAAACCTCAATTTGTCCCGTCATAATAATAATTAATATTATTATTATTCCCTCGTCTAAAAAAATTAATATTTGATAATAAGTTTTGTTTCAGAAAAAAAATAACATTTGTATAATTTTTTCATTATAAGACAATATTTTGTAAAATCTTCTTATCTTATTTTAATTAAACATTCGCAACAAATTTCACGACAAAAATTTATTAATTTTTAATCAAATATATAATATTAATGTTTATCAAAAATTTAAATATAATTATTTTTGTGAAATGGAACAAATATTATTATTTGGTCTACGATCTATTTGTGAGCTAAAGGTACCTGTAAGTCTGTAACTCCAATTTCTCAAAGCAGTTTCAACCCTTTCAGACAGTTGTCGAGGATCGATTTTACAGTCTACGGGGAATTATTTTAAAAGTTCTGAAGCTCCATGGTCCATTCTACTGTAACGAGTGTTAGACATTAACATTATAAAGCAATTAATGACTCACTACAATCAAAACTATTATAAGACTTTATATCTTTATACTCTTATAAAGTTTGTCATGTACGGAAATATAATAATGACTAGCTAGAAAGAAAATTCAACCAACATTGTTCTTATTTTCGAAGCATGTTGGAGTTATATTTTTATCAAATTTGTTCAACATTAATTGTATTAGGACGGGGCAATTTAATTCTAAGAAAGATTCAAATTCAGCTTGAAATGATAAAAACTGTTACTCTTACATGTTTTGTCTGAAGTTTATCTCTAATAATACTTATCATGATTATAAGATTTAGAGTTTTTCAAATAACTGTAGATAATACAGTAAATTAAAAATCTTTTTTATATTTTTGTTTATTTTAATTTGGTAGCTGTATCACTTGGATAAATTGGCTAAATTAAGGGGAAAAAGAGCATTATAATCGATTTTTTTTTATTGATCATTTTAATGAACTATACCACAACTTAATGCAATGTCATTATAATATTAATGTGTTGTTTTAGCTGTTTTTCTTTTTTTGGAGAATGCTGTTTTAGCTTTCACAGGAGGGATATGCTCTGTATTTGGTCATGGAGAGTCTTTGTCAGGCAGTTTCTATAAACCTTACGGGTAGCACACAGGTTTTTTAGCTTGACATGTGACTGTCTAATTGATTTAAGACTTCTGTCTCCTAAAATTTGTTCTAATGGTTTTTGAATCTTTCGATTAAAACACTATTCTTCTACTTAAATTTTAAAAACGTTAATTAATTAATATAACTATGCCTTTTTTATTATATAATATCCGACCATTTGAATATACTAGAATGGAATCATAATGAATAAGAAAAAAGTAGAAGCAAACTGAAGAAGAGAAAATAAGAAAGTTTGGAATAAAAATAATATTTGGATTTGGTTTAAGATACGTACTGGTGTGTAAAACAAATAAAATCACAGGTAATGACAAGATACAGAAGAACAAATAATAAATAAAAACAAGATTTTAACCCTTTTTTTTTAAAAAATTAACAGGATTTGCATCATATGTTTATTCAATTACAGCTAATATTTGCTTGTCCTGTAAATTCTCTACAAGTTATAATTATGATATTCTCTCACGCTCTCGCTCGCTCTGACACGATATTTGCAATTTGCAAACTCTCACACAATGTTACCAACACACTACAATTGTACTTATACTTCAACTCAAATATAAGATTCAAACTATCGGAGTTGGTACAAAATTCAACTCAAAATCGGTTCACGACCGTAAACCCAATCTTTACCGGTGTGTTGACCTTAATGGGTTTCTTCTTCCTTTTTATGTTGTGATCGTAAATCTGTCATGATTCGTTTCATATATAATTTTATTTTGTTTTAAATTTGTTCTAATTTTTTTTTATAGTGAAGTACATTTTGCTAAAATAGAATAAACTAAATTGTATAAAAGTTAATAATTAAATTTTATTGATAAATAAATAAAAAATACGGAGTATCTTCCATCTCAACATATAAACTGAACGCAACAGTCGGCGTTTAGTTGAGCTCATTTGTATTCATGTGGGAGAACGCGTTTGTTAACTTACCAGCATTTATGGCTTGGGCCTTGGGGTCTCATCACATATATAGTTGCAGGGCTGGGGCATGATTTTGAAAAGGGACGCTTTGCAATTATTTCCCACAAATCACTTGGAGATGGTTAGCAAAATAAACGAAAGTTTGTTTATTAATCGTGATGTCTAAAACTAGAGATACAAATTTATATAAAAATAAATTTATAAAATTTTATAATTTAAAATTGAAGTGAAATTGTTACCTTTTCAATTTTTGAAGTGAAATAATGAAGTATCATAAAATTTACAAAAAATACTCTTACAACAAATTTTTATACTTTGATAAGTTTTTTATACTTTTATGCCAGAATTTTTTATTTTTTTTAATTGCAGAGTTTTGTAATTAAGGAACTTCAAATCTTTCTTATTCTTGTGTCCATGTCAGCCTCGCATCATCATGGTGTTTGATCCGGTGTCTTAGTCGGCTTTCTAAATTTGTATTAGATTGATATGTGTTGTTCGTAAGTAAATAATTATCAAAATAAAAAAAAAAAAAAATATATATATATATATATATATATATATATAAAATAAGAGAATTGAATTATAATTTATTTTTATATTCTATCCACCGTTAAACTAATATGACGTCGTTTAGAGCGAAGGTCAATGTTCTTCTCTTTTCTTTTGTTGACTTCTTGATAGCTAGGACTTTCTATTTTCCATCTCTCTTCCGCGACAATCTTTCTCCAACGCCGTGAATTCATCTTCCTCCGCCGCTTTCCTCCATGATTGACCTCCTCCTCCACGTCATATCCGCACGCCACCACTAGATCTCCGGTACAAGAACACCAAACTCAGCCGTCTATCTCATCCTAAAACTTTAATTTTTAATATACTCCATTGATTTGGTTACTGTAGATGGAAATTGATCACGAATCATTAGAAAAAAAATCTTAAACTTAGTTTTCCATTCGGATCTATTACTTGGATTCTGGTTTGAATTGGTGGGTCTATATCATATCAGAAAAGGAATTGATAGTTATGGGCAAATGAAGGTAACTGACGATAGCTATCCCATGTAGAGTTTGGAATTGTGTTTATCAGCTAAGTAGAAAGATGATTGGAGACGGATTAAAAATTGATCTCGAAGATGAATTGGGTCTGAAAAATCGAAGGAGATGATCAATCAAACACTCGAACTGATTCTTTGTGAGAGAATGGGTAATATGGGATAACAGTGCTCGGTTTATTTTATTTACGTGATACGACGCCGTTTACAATTAACGACGATAAAATATAAAAATGAACCGTAACTTAATTTTTTTTCAACTCAATTCTTCCCTCTATTCGATATTTTACACTGGCTCGCGACAAGTCCTTCACGTACACTTTCACATGTATGAATGATATATTTACCGTACTCGGCATGTTTTCATCTCTCTATCTATATATGCAGATGACTTGTTTTAAAAACTCAACTCGGGTGTAACATAACTCTCATCTTTCTATATTTTATTCATTATTTGTGGAACCAATATGTTTGAACAGCTAAAATTATGTTAAGAATTTTCTTAAACTTTTCGTTTAAGAAATCACAGAACAAATTTTTTACGTGTGAATCCGCTATAAATAATTGCGGGTTAGATAGCGATTGCCGGGATTATTTAGTTCCACACTTTTTAATTAATTATCCTCCAAGGTGAAAATGGAGGTGAGAAATGATTAATCGAGTAGACTTTTAAGTTACAAATGGGCAATGGCATGGCAAAACCAGAGTTTTAAATACTCGTATATAAGTTGTTTCTTTGTCAGATATAAGAAATTTTCCTAGAAAATGGCTTAACTTTTTTGGTAATGTACACGTATTTTGACTAATTTATTCTCTCGTACTTCTTTATGAAACTAAAATATTGTTATTGGCTTTCATAGAAATAAACTATTCTGCACCATTCCTCGGTATATTTCCCTAAATTTTCCCCAATCTCTTTTCACACTCAACTTTTTATACAATTTATTCTTTCTCTTATTATATTTTTACGTAAAGAGAAAGTCGTGTTATTACGCCCAGCTGTAAGGTGAGCCGTAAAATCTACATAACACAAATACTTTCTCCCATAATTTAAAGTTGTATCAGAATAAGAATAACACAACACAAATATTTTTCTGTAATTAATTGTAAATTAATTAAATAATTATACATAGTATAATTTAAAAAGAAATTAAATCTATACCAATTTATAATTTTAAGTTATAAAAAATTAAATATACATTCAATTTTAATATAATATTATACGTGTTAAATATTTTGATCAACGACTGCATTCACATATTATAATCCTATTAGTAATACAAACTCTAGTTATTCCTTTTTCCTTAATTTATCCTAAAATAGAAATGGTTAACGTTGTCATCATTTGTCAAGAATCTCGTTAGTGTGTTTAAAGAAAAAATAAACGAAAAGAAAAAGGAAAAGCGAAGTTAAATGTATTGAGTTCGTTCAGATCAATTAGTGGTAGATTCTTAAAACTACAGACATATCAACTTTAATGTTACATTATTGAGATCTAAAATAAGTCTTGAAAGCTATCATTAATTTCATTAATAATATAAAGAATTCATTAGTTAATTAATAACTAGTCAATTAATTAGTTATCTTTTCTCACATAATCATTGTGGGATGACAATCACATTAATATCTATGGGAACACGCAAAGATACATGCATATATATAAATATATGCATGAAAGTATGTGTACACATGTACAAATATACATACATAGAAATACATACAGATACATGGGAATAAGAGAAATGTAATATATATTGCATGAAAACATACTCCTGTGGATCGAGTTAAACGGTGTACATCCCCTCTCATACTAACTATAAGCTATTTGTGACAAACGCAATTATAATTTTTTTGGGTACCATATTTTCAACAAATTTCAATGTCTCGATAATAATTAATGATAACTGCACATAAACTTTTAGTTTTTTACAATATTTAAATTATCTCAATTTATTGAATTGTACTTTAAACAGATCTTATTAAAATATTTTTCCTAATAATGCTCTGTAGTACTCAAAATTAGAATTGGATTTCAGTTAATTGAGACATGTTTGAACGGGTGTTTTTTGGTTGCATCTCATGACGAGAGTTTTTCCTATTTCAATGTCAACACAATATTATCGACTTTATTGAACTTTTAACTTGTGTTTGACCGAATAAAATAAAATAACATGAAAATAAGTGAGTAAATAAAAAAAAATTAGAGACGAAGGATAAGTATCATGAAATTATGAAGGGGGATATAATAATAGGAAAATGATAAATTGTGTGTAAAATTTTTATTACAATAAAATAGACAAATTTTATTTAAAAAGATGAATTAAATTTTTCTTTTAAAAAAAATAGAGGAACGAACAAATTTTATACATAAATAATCTATCCAATAATATAAAATTTATTAGATTATCGTATTATTGAATTTAATCATTTCAAACGTAACATTACAATTGTATTTTTATATATCGTCCACTAAACTAACAATACTCTAACTCAAAATATAATTTAAAATGAATTTATTATTGAGTTGCAGGAGTTCCGTAGGGCGAAGAGCTACAAAGATCGTCCCCATGAAGCCACGTGGCGAGAAGACATTATTGGGGGCTTTAATCTCGTAGTTGAAGACAAACACGCAGTGGAGTAGAGCCAAGCTATTTATGGGTACAACCGGGCGTGGGATAATCCGATTGGACCGAGATTATATGAGTAACCGGTGCGCTGACGTGGTACCGTCCCTTTCATCCCCCACACATTGAAGTGGGTGCGTGCAGTGATGGCCTAATCACTTACGTGACATGCCTGGACTAAAGTGCTTTAATGTACTTCATTGCCCACTTTTTTTTATCTTAATTACCATACTACCACTCCCCTTTTCTTATCTAATCATTTCTCACCACCTTATGATCTAATCTTATCACTATACTAAATTGCCCTCTATTTTCCTGCTTAATTACATGCAAGACCAAAATGTATTCTTTTCAGCTGTATATTACCTACATTCATATTCACGTGTCACTATTTGATTTTACACAATTATTAAAAAAAATAATATATTTTAAAAATATTTATTTTAATTTTTATTATTATTTTGAAGAACGTGTTGTCAATATGACTTATACATTCTCTAATATTATAATTAACACCACCTAACAATATATTTTAATTTTAAAAGAGATAGTATTGAAAGAATACAATGAAAAATAATATTAAGATAAAAAGATAACAAATAATCACAGATAAACTAAAATAAAAATAGTAACAAATAAAACTAAATGGAGGAAGTAGGACACAACACTCACATACTCAAGTGTCTGTCATTGTTATCTTACAATGTTATTTTTTATATAATTGATAATATTTAAAATTCTGATTTTTTTTTTTTGGTAACTGTGGTTTGACAAAAAAACTTAAGGTGCTAATGGATGCGACTAACATTTGATTAATTTGTATAACGTGCACTAAATGCTAAATATATTATTAAAGATGAAACTTTCTAATTAAAGATAACAAACCTTAGCAAGCCTGATTTAAATATGTATGTAAATTTATTCATGATATAATCATATTTTATGCCCAAAAGTTCTCCTTCAACCTTTTAGATTTAAGAATGTTAATAATAAATAGTAGATTTGTGGGATAAGATTCAGGGGAATATATACCATAGTTGCCTTAGTTGGGTGAACAATAAAACTTATAAAAGCACGTTTATCATGGTTTTTGGCCTAATCTTACACCTACTAATTTTGACTCTTGGACGATTTATTTTTTTAAGGCAGTTGAGGGTATTTATGCCATTTGAAGGGTATTGTGTATATTTATTAATACAAATAAATATATAGTCATGTAAGAACGGCATTTGTCAAACTAAAAAGTGAAGAAACCCAAAAAAGCCATACACGAAGTTAACGAATTTGGCGTGTAAGAGTTGAACACAAGGGACGTTGGATAAAAGCAGTGATTTCTGACTGTTGTTGGGTGGTCGAAGTCGGACTATTATTATTATAATACTCGCTTTTGGTGTCTTTTGCCTTGCAAATGCTACCTATTGTGTGTGAGAAATAAAGTCGCTGCCGTTTGGTTGGTTAAAATGTCAATCTTTTTAGTTTTCTAATAATTACACAAATGTAGATATTTTGAATTTTTTCTTTTTATTTATTCTTATTTATATATGAAATGATTTTTCCTTTTATTCGAGCAAAAGTTTCTCCAACCCAGCAATTTTTTATTTTGGTTACTCTTCCACCCAATTTTGTTACACTAAAATGTTAGTGACAAATAAAATCAACGATTAAATATGCAAAAATTATATTTTGACTCGATAATATTTAGTTTTATTTATTTTGCATCCCCTATGTGTGCCTATACAAGTTATATTTTAATACTTCTCAAATAATATACTTACAATAGATATATCTACGATAACAATATTAAACAAAATACATTTAGCTATTTTACACATGAAATTGCACTATTGTATATAAGAACATTTACGATTTACCAATACATCGGTTCTTGATAAATGAAAGTATATTTTAGCGTTTACTTTTTTCTCGTAAAGTGAGTAAATTTTACAAAACCTCAACATTTTCATTATGTTTATCATCCATTACGGCTGAACATTTATAATTAATTGTCTTGAAAAGTATATAAAAGTAACTCACCCAAATACATAAAATCAAATTATACATGAAATAGTAATTATTTATAGCAAATCACAATTATATTTTGAGGGAAATTAAAATTGAGCTGGTTAACCAAAGTTAAGATGGTTAGTTTCCCAATTAAATATTAAATTTTGTAAGTAATTGAAGTCTTAAAGACTTAATTTTATTGTACTTATTCACTGAGATCGGTGATATGTGATCTATAACAATATTAAAAAAAAAAAAAGAAGACGTAACTCTATTGTATTTAATAACAAATATATATGAGCCAAAAAGAAAAAGGAACAAATATATTAACGATAGTATAAAATTGGATACATCCACGGTTAAAATCTAACGACCAGTAAATAAAATAGCGCTCGTAGTGTCATTCTTGAATTTCACTCATCTGGGTGACACATATTTCACATTCTTTTTATATTTGTTTGTCAACGTAGTATAGTATAGCATTAAATTATGTTAAATTGAATTTTTTATTTCTTTCCTTTCTTGAGGGGTGGACAAAGATAGGGAAGAACGGATAAAGATAATGGCATGTGCTAGCTAACAAACCTTACTACCCCCATATTCTTCTCATCTTTACTTTCACAGATTCTTGTTTTTTTGTCCATAAAACCATCAAAACATCATCAGCTTCTCTTCTCTTTAATTAGTAATACTTCCTGCTCTTCATTTTGTTACTGATAACTTGCTGACTTATTTAAGACACCGCCTCATGAATTAACATCATTGATTGCTTCAATGCCTCTGAAGTTGGCTTATTTGAGAGAGTCAAAACTCTTTGCAAAAATACCCACATGCTTGATTAGCTTCTTCAATCAGTAATAGTACAAATCTTTGTCATATATTTAAGGAGAAGCTAGATTTGCTGTCAGATTCTTTGTTGAAGAGACTGATTTCGTTAGGAGTTTCTATTTCTATTTTTATTTTTTGCCCATTTAAGTATTTTTTGGGTGTTTTGGTTGGTAGTGATATTCCCTTTAGGATTGGAATTTCGAATCTGGAAGATACTTTGATTCTTTTTTCTTTATGTTTGGTGGGTGCTGGGGATTTCTTATCTCGATCACTTCTTGTTCGTGTAAATTCCAATTTTTAAGCAATTTTGGGTGGATAAGGTAGCATCCTCCTTTCTTTTGGCATCTTCTTTTATTTTTTTACTGTTCTTGAGATGGTTGGTGGGTTGATTTTATCAATTAGACAAACACCCTTCTTTCTCTTCTTTTGTTCTTCAAGCTTATTTCCCTTTTTTATTTATTTTTCCTTTTTAACTAGACAGCTGAAGATTTGACAGTGGAGGTTTCTGTTCTTTTTCTTTGTTTTTTTCACTTACATATAATTTCTCCTTTTGAAGTAATTTCTTCGAAGCAAGCAAAAACAGTTATACTATTTGAAGAGGTAACTTTTCTGTTGTTACTGTGGTGGATGAGTTTTTATCATGTCATTGGATTTGCCTTGAAGGTGGGGCACTTGCTGTTGACGCTATGTGGATGGATAATATCAGTGATTTCCATGAATTGGTTCATTAATGGAGGGATCATGGGAACCAAAAGTGATTTGCTTGGGGATAGTAGGAAGCTATGGCTGATGTTGTCAGGCAAGATTTCTGAGAGCTGTACATATAAGATCCATAATTTCTATCACCAATTTAGTAGTTCCAAGTGGTTGAGAACAACCTGGTGGAGGAATCTCTTGGTGACATGGGTAGTGTTTGGAACCATATTTTCGATGTGGGTGTTTTGGTACATGAACTCCCAAGCTATGGAGAAGAGGAAGGAGACCCTTGGGAGCATGTGTGATGAGAGGGCTAGAATGTTACAGGATCAGTTTAATGTGAGTATGAATCATATCCAGGCGATGTCGATTTTGATTTCAACCTTTCACCACGGCAAGAACCCTTCTGCCATTGATCAGGTACTTTGGTTCATCTTTCTTGATTTCAAGGTAGCTAGCTCGAGTTGATAGCACATATGGCTTCAAAGTTAAGTGCTTAAGTGCCTCTTAATCTTGTGTTGTTCTTGCAGTTCAAATAGTATGTTTGATCATGTTATTAGATTGAGTTATTCCACACACTGTTATTCTGAGCCTGATTAGAGCTGTTTTACCATGCCTCCAGCTATTTTCTTCGAGTTTAGTGATTAGTTGCCGATACGTTTCCTCTATCTTGTAGGTTTTGATATGAAAGGGAAATGTTATACATTTTGTAAGACTTATATAAATTACAGCTCAGATACTCAAAGTGATGTATTTATCTTGGTTCAAGACCAGCAAGTTTGAGTTACTTTGCGATCTGCTCTAATCTATGGTGTTACGAATAGAAATCTTAACATTTGATGCACCTGCAGAGGACTTTTGCGAGGTACACCGAAAGAACGGCTTTTGAGAGGCCTCTCACAAGTGGTGTGGCATATGCCGTCAGGGTGCTTCACTCAGAAAGGGAGCATTTTGAGAAGCAACAAGGTTGGATGATCAAGAGAATGGACAATCCCGATCAAACCGCAGTTCATAAGGATGACTATGAGTTGGAAAACTCAGAAACCCTGGAGCCATCTCCAGTTCAATCAATTCAAGAGGAATATGCTCCAGTTATATTTGCACAGGATACTGTTGCCCATGTGATTTCCATTGATGTGCTGTCTGGCAAGGTAAAGTATCTCTTTTTGGTTCTGCATTTTTCCAGGAATTTATATATTTTTTAGCTTATTGATTGGTGGTTCACGAAAAAAGTTTCCTGCTGTCAATAAGGTGATTTGAGTTCAAATCTGAAAGAAAAAGAAAACAGAGAGCAAATTATTAAATGATATTTTAAAATTTTAACCACTAAGATACCAACAGGAAGATCGTGAGAATGTCTTGCGTGCAAGAGCATCTGGAAAAGGGGTTCTTACCGCTCCTTTTAGGCTACTCAAATCAAATCGCCTGGGTGTCATATTGACTTTTGCTGTCTACAAGACAGAGCTTCCCTCAAACACGACTCCAGATGATAGGATCCAAGCAACTGATGGGTATGCTGTCTGATAATATATTACAGTTTTTTCTGGCAAGGAATGGCAGTCTTGAATTAGAATAATTTTCTTCATTAACAAATTGTGGCAGCCAGATAAAATCTTGAAAAGGATAAAAATTCTGGCCAACATCTTATGTTAAAAATCTGTATATGCAATTACATAATTGCAATTGCAATTTCAAATGCTATTTATGTGCTAGAGTAAGTACAATTAGTTCCAGTTAATATGATGTATGAAAAATCCAGTTATTATTTGTCAAGTTGAGAAATGATGAGATGAACCACTCCTAAATGATGCCAGTAATTGTAAGTTTTATGGACTTAATTGATTCAGTTACCTTGGTGGAGTTTTTGATGTTGAATCACTTGTGGAGAAGTTACTTCAACAGCTTGCAAGCAAACAAACCATACTTGTGAATGTCTATGACACCACCAATTTTTCACTACCTATCAGCATGTATGGTTCAAATGTAACAGATGATGGATTGCAGCATGTTAGCCCCCTTAACTTTGGAGATCCCTTCAGGAAACATGAGATGCGATGCAGGTGATTAATATGATCCTATTTACTGCTTGTCCTGTTTATATTAAGTCGTGCACAATCAAATTATATGTTGTCATTTCGCGCATGACATGAACAGTTCATTTCTCCGTACCTTATAATAAATGCGACTCGTCAAGTGTTCTAATAAGAAATTCTGATTATAATATAATTGTTTGATATATTGGAAAGATATTTACATGTGAAACAAGCATGTAGTCCTTATGTGAATACAGCATGAGAGTTTGATACCTGCCTCCTTATTGAAGGGGTATAGATGTCCTTCACTTGTGGATGAGTAGAGTTCGTATCAGTAGTGACTACTAATGAAATAACATGTGAAAGTTCCTTAATCAAGGACTTTCATTTGAGCTACCAGCTCCCCAACAAATGATAATAAATTATGGACCCAGCAACTCCGAAGGAATGTGCAGGCTAACATGATCAGCGCCTTGAGAATATTATGTTCACACTTGTGGGATTTGTTGAGTTAACAAGTGAGTTAGGTCAAGTTGGGTCTAATATTTATATCAAAGAACTTCAGTTGAGCTCCCAGTTTATATATATATGGACTGAGTCAGAATAATAAGCAAATACTAGTACATCTAATATCCGGAATTGGAATTTTAGAGGTGTTTACTGAATCAAGACAAGTTGCAACTTGGAGTGGCATACTGAAGCACCTCACATCTAATTTCAACATTCTTCATTCACAATCTCTTACTTATTCCTATATGTCTTATTTAATTTCCACCAAACACTTGGATTGACATTTTACAAACATGGAATGAGTTATTTAAAGAAAGAAACCAAATTCCTTTTCTCTTGTTATTTAGAGGAAGATCAAATTCTGTTGGAATGTATCTAGTAACTAAAATTTCTTATTACTGTAGATTTAAGCAGAAACCACCTTGGCCATGGCTAGCAATGACAACTTCATTTGGAATCATTGTGATTACATTGCTTGTCGGCCAAATATTTCATGCAACTATAAATAGAATAGCCAAAGTTGAGGATGACTATAAGAAGATGTCGGAGCTCCAGAAACGTGCTGTGGCAGCCGATGTTGCCAAATCACAGGTATGTGATACTTCTACGTCAATTTCATAGTTCAAGAACCCTATTGTTAGGCTTCACCTGTTTTAAGGATATATATAACAATAGTCCTGAATCATATATACTTTTTCTGTAGTTCCTTGCTACAGTTTCCCATGAGATCAGGACCCCAATGAATGGTGTGCTGGGTAAGCTTCAAATATGCCCTATTTGACAACCTAAGCTTCAGCACTAAACACGATACAAGAGTCACAAGTATTTATTGAACAATAATTTGAATTATGGTTAATTTGTAGGGATGCTGCATATGCTCATGGACACAGATCTTGACGTGACCCAACAAGATTATGTCAGAACTGCCCAGGCAAGTGGGAAGGCTCTAGTTTCGCTAATAAATGAGGTATTGGACCAAGCAAAGATTGAAGCTGGTAAGCTAGAGCTTGAGGCAGTGCAGTTTGATCTGAGAGAGATTTTAGATGACGTTTTATCTCTGTTTTCTGGAAAATCTCAGGACAAGGGAGTTGAGGTAATGATATGGTTTACATTTTTTCCCTTTCTGTTCGTTAAGTAACCCTTATTATAATTTTAAATATCTGGATAATGGACATTTCCATGTAACAGTTGTCAGTTTACATTTCCAACAAGGTCCCTGAAATGCTAATTGGTGACCCAGGAAGATTCCGACAAATCATCACAAATCTCATGGGCAACTCGATTAAAGTAAGTTTGTAAGAAATGCTTATACTTCCAAGTTTATAGGTATGTTGGGGATCTTGTGAGTTGATAATATTTAAAAGCAGACTCCTTGAGAAAGTAAATTTGCTGTGGTTTAATCAGTTTTACATCAGTTAATTGGTTTCTCAATTTTAACTATAGAAATTTGAATGTTGTTATATATGTGTTCTTTACTAAGATTTCATATTAATTCAAATATCTTTAGTCTAAACAAGTATTTATAGATCTAAATTCTTATTTTGCAAAGCTGGACTGATGCAATAACTTTTTTACTCATTAGTTCACAGAGAAAGGGCACATCTTTGTTACGGTCCATCTCGTTGAGGAGGTGATGGACGAAATGGTAGTTGATACAGAATTATCACCACAGAATACCTTGAGTGGGTTTCCTGTTGTGGATAGACGCAAGAGCTGGTTAGGATTTAAAACATTCAGTCAAGAGGGATCAACTCGTCCTTTCTCACCATCCACTTCTAACCTTATCAATCTCATTGTATCAGTGGAAGATACTGGTGTTGGAATCCCTTTAGAGGCCCAGTCCCGTATTTTCACGCCCTTCATGCAGGTAGGGCCCTCCATTTCTCGAACACATGGAGGCACAGGTATTGGACTAAGCATTAGCAAGTGTTTGGTTGGTCTTATGAATGGTGAAATTGGGTTTGTAAGCTTGCCCAAGATAGGATCCACTTTTACATTTACTGTTTTATTCACAAATGGTTCCAACCATTCAAATCTACAAAAGATTCCGGAAATCAGCCAGCAGAATAATTCAAGTGCTTTAGAATTTCAAGGTATGAAAGCGGTGGTTATAGATGACAGGCCTGTGCGGGCAAAGGCATCAAGATATCATATTCAGCGGCTTGGAATCCATGTTGAAATAGTCTCTGATTTGAATCATGGCTTCTCCATTGTAAGCAATGGTAAAAAAGTTATTGACATGGTCCTTATTGAGCAGGAAATGTGGGATAAGGATCTGGGCCAATCAAATCTCTTTGCCAGTAAATTAAGAAATATTGATCATGGTGTTCCTCCTAAAGTTCTCCTCTTAGCTAATTATGCGAACTCTATCAGACCAGCATATGTAACGTCGGGTATTTCTTATCCATCTGTCATTGTAAAGCCCCTGAGGGCAAGTATGCTGGCTGCTTCCTTGCAACGAGCAATGGGCATTGGTAACAGAGGGAATCACCGTAATGGAGAGCTCCCTACTTTGTCTCTCCGCAGTCTCCTCCTTGGGAGGAAAATTCTAGTCGTAGATGACAATAATGTTAATCTCAGGGTTGCTGCTGGTGCACTGAAGAAGTATGGTGCTGATGTTGTATGCGCAGACAGCGGTAAGAAGGCAATCTCACTGTTAGAGCCACCACACCAGTTTGATGCCTGTTTCATGGATATCCAAATGCCAGAGATGGACGGGTATGCATCACATGTTCTGTTCCTAACATTTCTATTGATTACGTACTAGCTTGACAATCATTTTAATCATTTTCCATTTTCTACTTCTTTATACGAACTTGCAATCTTTTTGAAAAGTTCAACCGTGTGAATTGAAAGAGTATCAAAAAATGAAGGGGCATGCAAATTTTCTCACTTTCTGTGGTGATAGCATGGTTTTATATACATGTAAAATTAGTTTTTATTTACGGGGTAAAATTCATTGAATCTTATGGTTGTAAAAATAATGTTAAAGAGCTCAAAAAAACCCTACATATTGTATTATTTTTGCAAGTTCTTTCGGGTATGGTTAGATTTAAAAAGAAAAAATTAATTGTGACTATAGTCCATTATTCGCTATATATATATATGTCCCAGTCGGTTTGTTCACTCTGTTTGGAATGACTGAGAAACTAGCCTTTGGCAGGTTTGAAGCTACACGTAGAATCAGAGACATGGAATGTGATATCAATGACCGTATCCGGCATGGAGAACAATTTGCAGAAGTTTACAAAGACATCTCAGGCTGGCATGTTTTCATTTTGGCCATGACTGCTGATTTGATTCATGCTACAAACGAAGATTGCATTAAATGTGGAATGGATGGATATGTTTCAAAACCGTTTGAAGCTGAGCAACTTTATCGAGAAGTTTCACGCTTTTTTCAATGAAGCATCAGATCAACACGTACAAGAGGCCCGGTGCAGGCGTGTCAATAATATAAACACTGGTGACTGTTCCTTGAGAGCTCTTGAGTTTGAAGGAATAAAGAGATTCAGAAATTTTCCCAATGGTGAGTTCCTTATCAATCTAATTGTTATTTGCAGTTCCAAGTTCATTAGAAGTGAGAATTCATGGTTTCCTTACTGCAATGCTTGATGAGCAATGGCAATTCAAAATATCTTTATTGCAATGCTTTATCCTGAGCATTTTAGTAGGCTACTTCCTGTATATATCGCTATTAGGTGTAGATTCGATATCAACAATGTTTTTCCTAACCTGTTTATCGACTTCATTTGTCATACTCGTCAGGATACAATTTGCTCTGTTTAAACGGAAAAGGCATGGGGACATTTGTACAGATTGTGAGCCAGATAATACAACCGTTAAAACTTCCAACTTAGTTTTAATTCCATCATCTTCTATGCCTCTGGAAGAAAATCTCTGACAGAGAAATTCTGAGAAGACGTTTGAAGGACTTCCGGTAAAAACATCTCCTTTCCATGTTTGAAGAATGGGAATTGCTTTTTCTCGGGCCCGACGTTTGTACCATAGAAACTGATATAGTTGATATTTACAAAACATAGCATCTTAGCGATAAGGAGAAGAAAACATGCAGCATGTGTATATTACCACTTGAATAAGGAAACATGTAGTTATACTAGAACAATTCTCGGAAGTGTTAGTGGTGTTGACAATGCCAAACATTGGCTGTTCAACTATGAATTTTGTAAGTAGTGAACATTTTTACCCAGTCTTCTCAGATTCTTTTTGTGAAGTTCGTACCTAAATGAGGTTTTGAATACTAGTGTGTTTTTGTACAGATGTTTTCATCTCCAGTTCTTTTGAACATACATGTAAAGCTACCTTGTAATAAGCTGTTCCCAACTTCCTAAATTAGACTGCATTTATTTTTTTCCCTTGACATTGCTTTTTTTTTTTATTCAAAATATAGGAGGCGAGACCGCTGCTTAAAAATTTATATACGTACACACAAAATTCATTAACTATCTCGTAGGAAATTCTAACATTTTTATTTTTCAAATGAGTTAGTTCATAAACAGTGACATTAACAACTAAATCTAGTAGTTACATATTACATATTATCACAGGTAAAAGATGAATATACTGAACTCAGGTTTTTTTTTTCCGTGAGATTTCATTTGTGTGTTCATTTTGGTTTATTCATTTTTTCCTATCCGAGTAATGGATTAGGTCTATTTTTGTCCATGTCCAATCTTATATAAATTGGGCACTTCCGGTCCAGTACAGTATAAAGTTAAAAATTCCATAACAGTGTTGGTACTTTCTATCTCTTTTATAATCGTGTTTTTTAAAGTTAAAATACCCATATTATTTTTATACTTTAGTTGCGTGGTTACTATTAATATCATTGTTACTATTTCATATCACTATTTTTTTAATACTTTTAAACTCTTTCACAATTGTGCTTTTTTAAGTTAAAATACTTATATTATCCTTATACTTTAGTTGCATCGTTACTATTTCATGTTACTATTTTGACTTTTTTATGTTACTATTTATGATAAGAATATTAACAAATATATTTTATTTTTTTACAGAAAAATCACCAATTCAGTTAAATTTAATTTTTTTTTTGTTAAAACCTCGAATTTTGAAATGATCTCGTCAAAATGCCCTCTCTAGTTCTCAGGGAGAGTACTCGAAGAAATATCCTCCTGAAAATTAAATCTACCCCTCCTCAACATATTTAGCCCTCTTCAACTCGGAAATAAGCTCTTACTTCTTACCTCGTACGCATGCATTGGCATTGCTTCGTTCAGTTACATCATAATTAACACAAATGTTTGTGATTTATAAAATAATATACATGTTACTATTTATCTCAAATGTTACTATTAATCAATTGATTCATGATATATTTAAGTATATTCTTAAAAGTATCAAACATATCTAAATCAACTCAAAATAAAGAAGAAATATAGAAGAATTACAAACTAACAACAACATTGTTAGGTATTAATTTATTAGACAACAGTTACACTTGTGTTATTGTTTATTCTAAAATGATAAAATACATTGTCCTACTTATAATTTTGACACATATTTCCTTACATCATCTTTGGTTTGAAAATCTTAAATAATCAAATGAGTTTTAAAATTTTAGCGAATTATCATTTACAGTGTTAAAATTTTAAGTAATAATCTGTTAATTTTTTAAAACTACACGTGATTATTTAAAAATTTCTAAACAACAGACAGTGCGATGCAAATCTAATCAAATTACAAGTAATATAATATATTTTATCCTTTCTAAAAATTACCGTTTCAAAAAATAATAACACAGCTAACATTATTCTGAAATATGTGCTTAATACTTTTATTTACTAAAATCACGTCATATTGATTTCAAATACGTCTAATTATATTATTATATATATAACAACACATACAAAAAGATTGATAATAATAATAGTAGCAGTAACACAGGTACTCAAGGTTGAATAGTAACAAATCCAATAGATTTCTAAAAATAAATAAATAAAAGTTTTATAGAAGAAATTATGGTCTAAAATGGAGGAGAAATGCTGATACACGATGAAGAACGAGGCGACAATTATCGGAGGAACAAGGAACATCGACGATTGATGGACGACGAGAAGGCGATGACAACGGCCGACGACAGTTGACCGGAGCAGATTTGATTGTGAATAGAGGAAGGAAAATAAACCTTTCATGATAGATCTGAGGATGAGGGCGATGCAAGTAGAGATGGACAAATAGAAGGAGATGAAGATATAGAGAAGACTGACGATGGTTGGCTCCGATGGAGGAGCTCAACGGTGGTCAGCGACGATGGAAGAGATCGGTAACGATAGGGGAGGTCGGCGGCGAAGACAACTTTAATAAGCTGTAAATCTAAGTTAAGATTTGAAGGATGAGATGTTTATATCTGAAAAAGAAAAAAAAAATTGAATGTTATAGATCGGAGATGGAGACAAACATCGGCGGCGGTATAAGGAATATGATGATGCTGATGGGAGTGGTTAAATGTAGGGAGTGAATAATGAAGATGAACCTGCTATTGAAAAGAGAGATATAAGGGGTGCTTTTGGTGATAGATTCAAAAATATCACTTGGATGTAATAATTGGAAAGTACCATAGGTTATTGGGAATATCAATCTATATAATAGATAGGCTTGAAATTATCTCTATACAAATACATGGAATTGGCTTCTCTCCGTTAATTTTTTTCCTCCAATTTCCTTGGTGCACTCTATAATCTACGATAGTATTAATTTTATTTAATTTTAACCGTATAGATAGATAAAATATAAAAAAATATGAAATTATGTTAAATTTCATACAATTTAATAAAGTAAAACATACAATTTTAACAGTTAAAAAATTATTAAATCTTAATAATTTAATTTATATCAAATTTTAATTATTAAGATGAATGTGTTTTACATTGTTAAATTGTATGAAACTTAACACACATTCGTATTTTTTCATGTTTTATCGATCTGTACGATTAAAATTATATAAAACTAATTATATTTAAGATTATAAAGTGTATTGAGAAAAATTAGAGAGAATAAATAATAAAAAGTAGTCAAGTTCCAAATACCTCAGTTGTAATTTCAAGCCGCAAAACAATAAGATTAATAGTAGGTTTATTTGGCTTTCTTCAATGATTATGTGAACGATTTTTGTAGTACTTTTATGTACTGAAATTTAACCCTTTTCCAAAAATCTTCTACATATTCAGTAAAGTTCAAATTTAAAACTGTGTAATTGTTTAAAATTTCAATTATTTCATTGAAAATGTAGGTACCTATAAATTAAGGTCATATAGAATGAATTAAATCGTTGGAACTTACGTGGGGATTCTTCGGCTAGTATTCAGATTCTAAAAGCATAATGGTACATACTCTGAGTATATTCTAAATTTGGTTAATTAAAGCAATAAAGTATAATTATGTTCATCAATCTGATATTGTAAAATACTTTATAAAAGAATAAAATATATTTTGATTAAAGCATTTTCTTAAAAATAATATGTATATATATACTAGTAATTCATACTGGTCTGTCCGAAATCCTCAGGCTTACACATTTCACTTACACGGAATAATAATAAATAATAATTTTAATTAATGGTCCACTCAAAATTAATAATTATTCATAAATAATTTTTTATGACAAATCAGATACTCCGTAGTTCATACTTACGGAGTCTAATAAAATATTATCCCCGAGGAAAACATCTCTCTTGCCGCTTGCTCTCTCGTAAGTCATATCCGGTAGAGAGAGAAAGAGAGTGAGAGAGTGAGAGAGTGAGGTCGCGTGTGTAGTAAGCGAAGTGATTAGAGAGAGAGAGAGGGAGGGGGAGAGAGAGAGAGGGAGAGAGAGAGAGGGGGATGGATCCAGATGTGGTGGCGAAGTCGTTTGTTGACCATTACTACTCCACCTTCGATGTCAATCGTTCCGGTCTGGTGAATTTGTATCAGGACGCGTCCATGTTGACCTTCGAAGGTCAAAAAATTCAAGGTTCGCACAACATCGTTGCTAAGCTCACCGGTCTTCCCTTCCAGCAGTGCAAGCACCAGGTTACAACCGTCGATTGTCAGCCTTCTGGCCCCGCCGGCGGCATGCTCGTCTTCGTCAGCGGCAACCTCCAACTCGCCGGTGAACAGCACTCCCTTAAATTCAGTCAGGTATTTATTATTTTTACATCTATATGTTGATTCATGTTTTATGCTTGTGTGTAGTATAGTTTTAAGGCGTTTTGGGCCTGATCCGTTAATAATTCAGCTGATTTGTTGGTAGTTGTGGTATTTTGTCTTTTGGAGGCATTCGATTATGTTCTGCAACTGGTTATACATTTCCTGGTGCTGTAAAAATTTGATCCAGGAGTCTACCCTATGAACAAATAAGTTTGCTTTCTATATCTCAATTTTAACTTGATTGCTATGCTTCTGACGGTTTTGATGTATTTTATCTTAACCTGTCATTTCACTCGGTTGCACTATCCTCTCTGTTGTATTATAATTACATCAAGTAGATCTATGGGTTTCCTCTTGCCTTCCATTTCATAACCTGTGTAGGTGAGTGATTTAATCTAGTTCATATGTCTTTCTTTGGAGTTAATAGAAAAGGAGGAGAATAAAGGTGAAAAAAATTAATCGTCTAAAAACGTTTGATCTTTGTTAGCATTCAGTCGAAGTTTGTCGCATGATTATACTGCATATAAACTGTTTGAAACTTAAAAAGTATATATTGTTGGATTTTCTTTCATTGAAAGATTATTTTCGTCTTCCTAACAGTTTCTGAATTCTAAACATAGTCATGCCACTTTATGTTTCTGCTGATCATAGGTACTGTATGTGTTGATTAGTAGTCGTTATTGTTTGTGGAAAGAAGTCTGTATACTGAATATTGGAAATACCAGAAATGAATATCTTTTCTTGACTTGCCTCCTTGACATATATTTTGCCGAAAAAATAAGTAGATATAACTAGCTGAGACATGTTGATTGGTAATTGTTTTAGTTTTTGCTGGAAATCCTGCTAGATTATAGAAATTCCTCTTTGTTTGTGTGTGTATTTGTGTGCATATGTCTATATATATTGTGTGCGCTCATGACCCGAAATCATCTACATTTCCAGTATATCACTTTTGATTATGTTAATAGTTCATTGATGCGGAAATACCTATATATTCTTAGTTGCTGCTTGATATTCCTCATTTGTTTTTGCGAAGTATTATCTATTATGATTTGACTCGGTAGTTATTAGAATCTGCACTGATAACTGTTTTCCTGTGGTTCTTGTCAAGTAAAGATCATTCTGAGTTTTATGAAAACTTAGTTTGATGAATCAAGTAGAGACTTATGTTGATAGAGCCCTTTATAGTTTTATGAATATAAAAACCACCCCTAAAGATCTTGTAGGAGTTGGTTTCTAGTTTGATACTCGTGTATATCCTGCTTGGCTCTTTTAATATATAGGCGTGTGTGTGCAGTCAGTTGTATTTTTTATCCTACAGCTATTGCTTACCTTTTATGAATGCATATTCAATTCTTCCAGCGAGGCTTCTCTTATTTCTGTATAACAGAGGCATTGAAAATAAATATAGATGCTAAAAACCACGATATCCTCTCTTTCTCTAAAGATTTTTATATTGCACATTACCAATCTCCAGTAAATGCATATCTTAATGTGCTGATGTTCTGTTACTTTTCTGTGTCCAACTTCTCTCTCTGTGATACTTTATTTTCCAAAGTCTTCTGTTTGATCGTAGGCCAACTTGAATTTTCATTTATTATGCATTAAATATTTTTCCAAATGGCAATCATCCTATTTTTCTTGAATGTTGATTAGGTTCTTTAATTTAGAAGGTGAAAGAACACACTTATCCCTGTTGCACTGGAAAAGTCGGTTATATTTGTTTTGTTGTCTAACCTTTGTGGTAGGAGACAGTTTAGTTGTCTTGATCAATTTATTTCCCTTTCGTAACATGTGTATTTCAAGATAGAATTCCGTGCTGTGGGATAGGCTATATTGATTTATCCTGTAGTTTATTCTAATTGATAATAATTGCTATCAATTTTGTTCCCAGATGTTCCATCTGATGCCTACACCCCAAGGGAGTTTCTATGTGTTGAATGACATTTTCCGATTGAACTATGCTTGAAGCAAGTGGATTTAGCCTATTTCAGATAGTGGGGGCACATCAACTTTAATTTTCTCAAATCAAATTCAGATATTTCTCAGTTAAGACTTTTGAAAGTACTGTTGAAGTTGTTGGTTGGTTATGCTTGATTGGTTGTCTCTATTTTCCTGTGTTGATAGTTCAGGGTTTGATTTGTTCTGGATTGGATTATTTGATGAGACACTTCCAAGTTTCTTTGTCAACCATCATTGATGAATTGGGTCTGATATATGAAACTGTTGCCTATTTTGACACCTTAGTTCATATACGGTGTATTATGTTTTACAAAATGCGTATAGGGGGTTATTCAACTCGCATATATTGTCAGATCAGACCATCATGTTGTTGGCTATGTTATGCAGTTATTAGTGTTCTTAATTGTGGATCTGGAGAAAAGATTCTGAAGGGCTGGAGGAGTATTGTTCAATGTTTAAGGGCATACGGAGTACTAATTTTGAGACTTGCCTTGTCAATTCCTGAGATGATCATTGGTATTTAGTCTTCTGGAGAATATCATGAATAATTAAGCATGCAAATTTGTTTTAGTATAAACACACAGTTTCGTTATTTATATATAGGACACTTCTTACTGATGCATATTGTGTTGCGTTACACTAAAATGCAAAAAGATTAGAGTTAGAATTTAAGATGAATTACCACATGATATTTTACATTTGGTAAAAGCTATGCTAACCAGTCGAATCTTCTTTAATTAAGTCATATCTTATCTATTTATTTTTTTCCTAGTACCTCAGACTATTATACATCAGTAGGTAAGCGGTTTGGAGCGGCCAGATTGGAACTCTTATTTTATCTGCGGGTGGATTTTTATCACACTGGCTAAGCTTCTGCCAAACTATCAATCGCATAAATTACGAGATGCATTTACAAAAAATTGTAAACTATATACAAAAGTGCGAACTCAAAATTCTTCTTATCAAATCAAAACAGTCGTATATACACTGTACATAAAGAGACTATTTTGTTGAAAAGTTCCTAATAAAGAAGTTCAAATGATTCGGTTGCTTATCTACACCGAACTAGTATATACCATTGATCTCCACGCTGGATACATTCTGAGAAGTTGACGCTGCCGCCTCTTCACCAGCAGTGCCTTCAAGTTCAGCCTGCATAATCATATCAAGAGGTCAATATACATGCCTTTAAATTAATGTAGATCAGAAGAAAAGTCCTAGAAATACCGTATGATGAATATAATCTGTCCTCTGGAAAATGAGTGGAGGAACATAAGAATCTAGTACAGTAAAAGATGACTTTTATGTACGGCAAAGAAGGCATAAACTATGGGGTAAATACTTTCCAAGGCAGAAGCCATATAGATACAAGTTGGTGATGTGCAAGCTCAATTTTATTTATGTATTTATTTTTTGGGTTGAAAGAATTTAAGGGGAGGGGCTACCATTCCAAAGTCAGGGCCTACAAATTATCTACCAAGCGAGACTGACCAGTGTAATATGAAATTAGGCCTTTCAAGCGAAGTATTTGAACCTTGCTGGTTGAAGGCAAGATAACACTCCATAACACAGTTCTTGGATTCATAAGCATACTAGAGATTTTATAACTCGATATGTCAAACTAATCAACAGAGGGAGAGAGGGATGCGGAGAGGGTGAAAAGCCAACCGAAACTAGGAAATCCATCTGAACAACTTGGTAACTACGGTTGATCCAGCATATACACACACCAAGGCACCAGCTAACTAACAGCATGCATTTCTTCTATGTAACATTCAAAAATGACTAGACCTCTGAGACTCGATGTTTTATACCATTATCAGTCGTGTCTGAATGGTTCAGACTGCTGCATCATTTTGTTGTAAATGGTGCAAATTTAAGCCATGGAGATGAATAAGCACCAAATCTAAAGACCTCTTGATGGATATGGTCATTAAGGAAAAAAGCAACCAGGTTTTCTTTTCTCCTCCCTGTTCATATTCTTAGCTGCTAGAAGCCTAGATTTTACATGATCGGTTGGATTTTGACTCTGGTATTAAATTTGGGGCTAGAATTTTAGTTCAGTGCAAGTCTAGACCATCAAAAGATTGAAATGAGATTATTTTATTCGCTGAAATACCTAGTTCTACTGTAGCAGATGGATATGTAACACATGTTCCTATGACTCGGTGCTGTTAAGATTTAGAACCGACAAGTTCCAAACTCGTAGATCATATTAACTCAGTTTTCAGTAACAAACTAAAAATACAAGGATATAAATTTTAGCTTACCTTGACTTGGCAATGTTTTTCAAGCATGCGACGATATTGTTGTTGTGCCTCTGGAGACTCAACCATGGACAGTACCCTCAAGAGGGCTTCATTAATACCAATATTTACCTTCTGTATACGTAACAGCTTTACAATGTCTTCATCTTCACTTTCATCAATTGCTTCAGATTCATGCCGGAAACCTCGGAGACCAACTCCTCTACGATGCCATCTTAGTACAACCTTCTCTAAGACACTGACGGCCCAGCAGAATACCTTATAATATTTCTGAACCTGATGGCCTCTCACATGAGCCTGCCAGCAAAACCCAAAACAAAATTTTTATATGATCACAATCTAGTACATGAGAAAATGTCATTTTACTGCAAATTCCTAAAATTTAGTATGTTGAATCATGAAGAAGAAAGGTAAACGTGGACAAACATGAACAACAGAACAAGCAATCTCTGAACTGCTAGATGCCAGGTTTAATGTGAAGTTGTGGACAAACACGAACTAAGCAATCTTTGAGACATGATATTATAATTTCCAGTTACATAATCATTATGAAGTAATAGTTTAAACTTCCATACTTGGTGTTTGGTACAGAAATTTTACAGATCCTTTTAACACACCATCTTGTAGAGATTTGACTGGAAAAAGGACTAGACTTCAAGGCTAATCCTGAACAACATTGTAAAAGGGTGCCCTTTCAGTTACCAAATTCGGAATTGAGCAACTGTTCAGTAGTCACAATACTGCCTAAACAACAGTTAAGCACCTGGTTGGCCGCCCAGAGTTTGGCTAAATTTAATGTCTCAAATCTGAGAGGCTTCAGTGATCGGAGAGACAAAGAACTGGTTTTCTCAAACGACAAAATTTTGAATCAGAGTTTTGTCAATGAAAGTTAGGATCATTGAAATATCTGCCCAGTTTCAATAAGCAATATTTACTGATTGATAGAAAGGCTACCTGTATCTTCACAACTTTATGACGAAATGCAAGGAAATCCTTCCGAACTTTCCATCCACGATAATTCTTCTGAATAGATAAAGCAGCTCCATTGTAATCACGTGTGTTGCGAAAAGCCAACTTTGATACAGCTGAAAGACCCTGAACATCGTTTGAAAGGAAATTGTATTCATCTCCGTTATTAACAACAGCTGTCAAAGCAGTAGCTTCTTTCAGTTTCCTCTTCCTAAAAGAATGGACACGAAAAGCAGATTGTATCCGTGCAGCAGCCTGAGCAGCATTACGGGATGCAGCTAAGGCATCTTTAAGAAAAAGATGATCCACAGATGCAATTTCAATTGTGCTTGAGATACTATTTAGAGTTCTTTCTGCATCTAAATTAGCAATGTCTTTTGACAGTTCACTTTCTGCTATAGTGAGGGAAGATAGATGGCTTGTTAATGACACCTCTGACAGATAACCTGCAAGTCCTTTGTGTCCACAGTCGGCAGCAATTGATGCTGGCGTTTTACCAGCTGGATCTTGTTTGGTTGGATCTGTAACTGCTCCAGCTGAAGCACCACGTGCTATGAGCACAGCAACCATTTTTTCCCTAATATAGATGGTGCAATTTAGATATACCAGGAGAAACTAGCATTGATCATGTAACTTGTTTCATTTTATTTGCACCTTGATCAACATAATGACTTTTTCTTTTCAGAAACCCTCGACACACAGACACAGAGAGAGTCTGGGGGCAGCATAAATACATAACTCTTCATTCTGTTTTTATTTGACTTCAACGAGTTTAAGAACATTTTCAATAGAAACATTTCCCTTCAATAGAAATGTTTCCCTTCTACTACAGCATCTTCCACATTCGAGGATTTTGCAAATTAATTATCTCTCTTTAATTATTAATCTGATTATGATTCTACATTCATGTTGCATTTGGACTAATCGAATGGAATGGATGGATAAGAAAAATAGAGATGAAAGTCAAGGATGAGAAAATTATGAGGGACGTATGGGAACAAAGAAGTGGTGGATTTGTATAAATTTTAGTTGAGATGCAATTGGCAAACCTTCTGTAGGAGGCTAGTTTATAAGAATGAAGTAAGGAATGAGTATAAATAATTTAAGAAATAGCATAAAATCCATTTCATTCCCATGTTCCATTTTATGAAACCAAATGCTGCATTAGCAGTACAAAAGTTTGGTGGTCCATGGCTGAAACCCCACTCTTAAGTAATCAAATATCCTGGGTGTTACGCAATTAGGAAGTGCAAGCTTTAGATGTCTGTTGTAAGAAAACAAAATTGAGTAGCAGTTGTAAAACCAAACAATGCATTTAGGGAAGCAACATATACCTTCCAAAACGTGCAGCCCAATGAAGAGCAGTCAAACCATTAGCATCTCGGAAGTCTACATTGACTCCAAAATCCAGAATTGGATTCAAGGCCCAATGAAACCCCAATCCAGCAACCATGTGTATTATACCTTGCTCTTTCTTGGACAAGGAACAGCTATGCATGCCTGTTCCATTTTGCAGTCTAGAAGAAAGCCATTGTTGCAATTTGTCTGACAAAAGCTCCTGCAAAAGCCAATCTTTTGTGCTAGATGAAGTCCAGGTATCAATTGGAAGGGCCTCGATAACTTGGTTCCATGATTCTTCATCAGCTTTGACTTTGTCCAAGAGATCAATTCCTGATCTAGAGCTTATTTTCTGAACTGGCGAATCGAGCAGAAGCATCTTCACAAGTCTGACAAGTAACAAGAGTTCTTCCAGATTCCTGCTTGCTTCTGTTTGAGGCAAGTTACTATGTGTCCAATTACTTGGATTATCACGGTACTCAAACTCCCTAACTTCACTACAGGATTCCCGATTGCCAGAGGTGATACATACCGTTACTTTTCCAGACAAATTAGGTGGGGCATGGCAACAGATGACACCATCCTGAATAATCTGAACAGGAACTTCAATTTCGCTGAACATACAGGTCCATGTACAATCTGATGGATCGCATAAAAATGATCCAATAATGATAACCTGCAGTAAAGAAATTTGACTTTTGCAATATGACTTAAGCTTCCATGAAACAACTGCTTCACACAAGTATTTTCTTTTTAGAATTAATTGTAGAAAGAATATTTTGAAGTGGAGACAGGCATACCAACTAAAAATCCCCTCTCCTGCGCCCGAGATCCATGCCATAAGATTTCATTTGAATTATTTATGATGTTGAAAATATCAAACCAATAATAGAGGTATAAATAAAAGATCTGGGATACAGGCTCCTGGCAAGTAAGCTACAGCTAACATTGGCATCAGATGCAAAACGACAAAATTGGACCATCAAACAGAAATCGAGGAAGAAAACTTCCTCTGTGTGTGTGTGTGTAACTGTTACATATAAACTATGATCCAAAGGATATTTTCCAATTTATCTTTGAGAACATGGGATAGGAGTGCTTATACTTATTCCTCTTAAGTCTTTACCAATACACAGTAAATATCTCAAATGTCAACTGGAGAAGCACCCATAAGTTGTGTCGTCTGATGATCTGTCCAGTGATCTATCGTAGCATTACTAATATTTTTTTGGCTAATAACAAGATGTTTTTTGTAGAGATCTCAACAAATTTCTTTGTCTCACTTGAATATGGGGTTTTTAAGTAACTTTGTATTTAGTGACTTTAACTGTTTTTCAACCATACAATGAAGTTTTGGGAAAGAGTCGCTGAGCATTTCTCTTGATTCGACAATTAATGGAGAGATCAAGAAAAGGACCTACATGGCTATATATGGTGTTTATTAATCTCGAGAAGAAGTATGACAAGGTTCCAAGAAATGTTCTTCGGTGGTTCTTGAGAAGAAAAAAGTGCAAATGAAGTATGTAAAGGCTATAAAGGATATGCATGATGGTCTTACTTCATGTGCGAAGGCTTGTAGGGATACATCAAGTGACTAACCAAATTCCAATTACCTAGGTTTATACCAAAGTTCTGCATTGAGTCCTTATCTTTTCTCCCCAGATATGAATAAGTTAACAAAGATGTACAAGATAAGTGTCATGGTTTATGCTATTTGCAGATGATAATGTGCTTATTGATGAGATAGTAGTATGGAAAAGGTATGCAGAAGATCCATAGTAATGGTCCTGCCACATATGGCATTATATGGTTGCATGTAAGAACAAAGAGCATCTTTATGATATGGTTGCATGTGAGAACAAAAAGCACACTTAAAAGATTCCAGATGGCTCAAAATTTTACCAGAAAACATCCCAAGAAAGAGGAACGGGTTACAAAATGATAACAAAGTACTACAAAATAGAAAAGGGGTATCGGAGAGAGAGAAGCAGGATATGCAGTTTATTTCCACTTTCCATAGACATACACATGCGCATGCACGTTAACGAAGGCCCAACAAAAATATTGGATATATCCTTTAACTTTTAGGGATGAAAGGATTAATCGTCGGAGCTATTCCTTTAGTTATGAAAGGGAGGATGCTTTGACAAGCTATATAGGATAATTATATAGCATAATGATTATTGAAAATGTGCACGGATTTTAATTATGAGCTGTAAATGATCAGGTGCACAAGAACTACTAGTAAATCAGGCATGCCCATAAAGCTGAAGTGTGAAGAGTGTCGGACACGTATATATAAATTAGGTCAAGACAGTTGTAAAAAATTTCACAAAAGATACTTTACTTGCCTCGTGGGCCTATAAAATTTCACAAAAAATACCTTAGTTGCCTCGTCGGCATAACCCCATTCTGGCGATATTTCATGAATTGTAAATTTCTGCTTTTGAGCAACAGTCAAACTTGAAGTTGCTTCAAGAGGCATTCCAGTCTGACCTTGCTCAAACATTGTACTGTAATGCTCAGAGTTGGTCGGATAGATATTCATTGCAGGAGAATATGAAACAAATTCGAAATCATCAACTTCATGAGGCAGCAATGTAGAAACTGACACAGCAATAAAGATGTAAGATATTCTAAACTCAAAAAAATCAGTGAATGTCAAATTTAGCAATAAGATTTGAGCAGCATTACAACTCTGAATTTCATTTCCATTAACATTTATCTGCTGAGAGTTTTCTTGCTCTTCCACTGACACTGTTATTGATGGAGGAAGAGACACTGCCTGTTGCAAGGAAAAATATATCATCATGACCAAGGGAAGTGAGAGTGACTGGATTAAGGGATATATACCCACACACACAACACATGCGCGTGCACACACAAACACACATATATTCACTCATACATACATTCATACACACACACACACACACACATGCACACCACATACACTCACATGCACACAACACACACACATACACATATGTATATATATTCTACGTGCATGTTATCAAGCCTACAGAAGTAGCATCTAGAAATGTTTTGGAACAACCAGAAGTTACAGATATAGGTAGCATAGGACAAATGAACACAAAGCATTAAATAAATCTATTGCATTATGATGAAGGCATGAAGCCATCTTGTAAAGACATGTCAAAAATGCATGGGTACTAAGTAATCAGGATAGGACAACTAAGTGTAGAAGAAAGTAAAGAGGATGTGTAAAGTGACAAACATATACAATAACAAGCTTAAGGTGAAAAACAATAATACAAATACAATATTCTTGCACGTTTTTCTTGCGGACCATTAGCCACAGAATTGTTAAAGCAATTAAGGACCTCATTCCAAATTGCAGTTTCTTCAACAGAAAAACCTTCCTCGACTGATTGGCAGTAATGAAATTTGTCATCACCTACAGTGAAAAAAAATCATGGAAATAGGAAGTCATTGCATTTTCCAGCTCAAAACAACTATTTAGTGCTCAAATATTGTGTTTATTACTTCTTCGTATTATGACCAATTGTTTTTTCTCAGAAGGCACACACTTTTTTGTTTTTGTGTATTACCACTGAGAGAGTGAGTGAGTGTGTGTGTGTGTGTGTGTGAGAGAGAGAGAGAGAGAGAGAGAGAGAGATGATATTAAACTAAAATCATTCACAGTTGCAACTTGATATTTAAATTTTCTTTTAATAATCTGTGCAATACCCCGAGGTTAACATTTTCAGTTTTAGCAATGTTGGGCTCTAAGAAATAGGGTACGCAAAGTCTTACTAAGAAATAACCCCTCCGTTTTTTAATACATGTTTTAGGTTTTGGGTAAAAAAAAATTTTAGATGTTCTCACATTTCAAAATAAATTTAAAATCTTTTTCCCCAATGTTACCCTTAATAAATACTATCCTTAGAGTAAGGGTAATTTTGGAATATTACTGATAAAATTTATAACTTTCCAGCATTTTAATCATTTCCTTAGTCAGTGTGAAAAAAACCTTAAACAACATGTATTAAAAAATGGAGGAAGTACGAGGGAGCCCAACCCGTTCCAAGGCCTAATACATTTACTAAGACCAATGAGGCTTTAGGATAACCAGCCTCCATCCATGGTCTAATCTGATGAGGAATCTACTTCCTTATTTCTCTCCTAAATTTATGGGCCAAGTCAGGGTTTCTAACCACTGTGCCTATAATAACATGAACAATGATGCCACAGGAGCATCAATTTTAATAAGGTTCAAGTCATAGCACGCCATATCTTGCAACATAAATCACAAAAAGTTATAAAAGATGCACTGAAATAAGCATATACACTAAGACCTCACTACCAGCTTGGTAGATTATAAGAATCTACCAGCTTGATCAACAATTTTGATGATTTTACTTCACAAAAGAAAAGGAAATGCATGGATGTTTCCAAAATAGTGAGCACCAAAAAAAGGCCGGAACCTGGAAATAGTTTTGTCATAAGGTGGTTTGAATCATCTCGCAGCCCATCAAATATAAGGGAACTTTGACCATCTACATTGTGTTCTACATCATTTGAGTTCTCATTCTCATAGTAGAAGGAACCCATTTCATCTAAGCTGTCATCATTTAAACTTAACTGCTCCTCAAGACTTTGCAGTGCTTGACTAATGTTGAGCTTTGATGAATTATCATCCTCTCCAGTCCTTTCGACAACGCCCAAGCTAATTACCTCATTATGCTTTATGTCTACATCAGAACTAACTTCTGCAGACCTAGGATCAATTATAAACCGATGATTCTGATCTGGATCTTGAAACTCCCAATCAGCTGTAGAGCCTGGAACCTGAATACCATATGAGCTGGGACTCTGAGTCAAAGTAGAATAAGATCCAGGTGACAACTGCAAAATAGATGTTCGACAACTGCAAATTGAAGTTTGTTCGATGCCCTTAAGCTAATTTCGTTAAATATAGAAATAGATCCGACTAACATAAATGATATGGAAGGTGGTTCCTTACCAAAGACCAACTAGATTTGTTGAGCATATGCAAAGCTCAAGGTCTGTTTGGGTGTTAGATGGAAGATCTCGAAATAAGGATCCGCAATAATAGGCAAGTTACATCTTAAGCAGACCAATAATGGTGTAGGTTTTTTTTTATATATAGTTAATCGATAGGTTATTCAGATGCTTATGAAAAAATGCTTCCTCTTCCAGCAGATGAGAGGTTATATAGTAAGACAGTATAAAGAAGAAAAATTGTCTTGAGATTGGCTCCCACCTTAGTTATATCCCTGTAATGAACAAGAACAATGTGCTCATATGCCCTGTTCACAAATGGAAAAGAAAATCAGGCAAAGGAACATTATTCATTCATATAAAGAAACAAATGATGACTCAAGGTGACCCCAAGATGGCAATGACACAAATACATAATCCAATGACTGAGAAGATACAAAATGCTCCGCATGTAAAATGTGCATTTTCTAGAAATCCATAACAATTAGATGCCATGATATTTTGAATGATCTTAAACCAATAATATGTGGCAGATAAAAATAAGCAACTCACGGATCCAGCATCCAATAGCTACGTCTCTGAAAATTAGGATTGAGCTCTCCGTGTGCATAGTAACAATTTAAAGCTTCAACATTTCCAACCTAGCCAAAAATACAGATAACTGGTCAATTGTTCAAATGTCCTCCCATGTAGAATTAAAAAGCATAATATAGAGAATACTCTACCATGTACAAGATCAGAGTGCACCACCAGAGTGCAGCATAATATAGAATTAGTATTTATTAATATTTTGAAATATTCTTTTGATATGATTTTTATATGTGAATATTATTCTTGTAATAGCAGCATAATAATAAGGTAAGTATATAACTATAAAAAATGTAATCTTTTATAATTTAACAGGACGAACTAGCTAGAACCTTCCTGGGGTTCATGACTCGGAAGCACATAAAAAAACATATTAGTATGTCAAACTATTTTGAGCACAATAATGTTAATTCATAATTTGTTAGCTTCTGGAGCTTGGATGGGAGCTTCCGGAACTCTAACGCCCTAAAGGCAAAAACTACTAAATCATTTAAAATTCGTGCCTCTTGATCATGAAACAAATGGCAGGAGATGAAATCTCCATCTAGACTAATCTGTTGATTGTTGGTGGCTATATGCCTATATACAAATATGTGTGTGCTTCCTTTTTCCCTTTTTTTTTAAGGTGGGGAGGGGATGGGAGGAGGGGTTAAGTAACTCACCCTTAGCATAGAGAAAGCCATTTTGGATATGAAAATCAAATTAAAAGCCAAAAGACAACAGCTCCTATAGTGTTGTTCGCAGAGTAACATAACAAGAACGCAACTCTGATCAATATTCCATACAGAAGTACCAAAAAAATGTAAATGGATGGAGTTACATTGCAATATGCTCTTAAAACAAAGACTAGCAGATAAGAATACCAAAGTCAAAAATCATTTACATCATAATATGCTCTGAAAATAAAGGCTTGAACGCTAACAGAAATATAACTAAATTCACTCGTAAGCCTAGAAGATCAGATTACTTAGAGTGAAGAACAGAATAAACCTTGAGACGTTCATGGGCTTCTCCAACAGATTTTCCATCCTTCTTCCTGCGCCAACTATGACCATCTTTACGGAAAAACCGAAGGACCCTCTTGTTATAAAGAAACAATGATCCACCTGTTGAAGCATTTGTTCGTTGAGAGAGAAAGCAAAATCCATAAAATTTACCTGACCATACAAATTGGTCGATTCTAATAAAATGCACACCGAATTACTGAGATTAAAAGCTTACTAGCTGGCTTTTGAGGGAGCCTGTCCGTCAGCTGGATTTCCTCATGATTTTCTAATATAAAAAGCACCTCCGGAGGCTTCAGCCATCGGCTTTGGGCTTCTTGTTTAAGATCAATGAGGCTATAACCTGAAAATTTGGGACAAAGTTATACCCAGAGAACTTCTACAATATTATTTAGTTGCTTGAAATAGCTAGCTATTACTACAACTTACTGGAACCGAGGAGGAAACCATATGATGACTGATAGAAGACAAAGACTTACTAGATTTAAAGCCTTACAACAGGCAATACAGATCAAAGTAATACAGGGTATATAAAATTATTGTCAGAGAGCATGTGTATGTGTGTATACTATACTATTATATTAATTCACAAGAGCCGTGCATAAAATGATTAAGAGTGAGCCCATTTGAAGACTAAGGCCGTGTTTGATAATAAATTAAATGGCCTGAATAGCTACTTAATTAAATGAATAAGTCATTAAGTATGTTTGATTTAAAATTTAATGGAGCTGAATTTTGCTGAAGGAATGCTGACCGAATCAGCCTAAATTAGTTGCTGAACCGGTAAGCAACATCATTTTACGAAAAATCCCACCCACACTAATATGAATGATTATCGTCTGTAACTATTATATAACCTACGGAGTATTATATAACCACACATTGAGAATCAAATAAAACGTTTATATACTAATGTTATAATAGTTTTATTAATTATTGTCAAGATAATAACTATTATCTTTTGATAATAAATATTTTTAATATTTAAATAGAAGCAAGAAGGCAAAATCTCAATCACTCAATTTTTATTTTTATAAGAAGAAAATATGCACTTCGTGTTCGAATTAGTTCTTTTAATCGTTTTTTGTGTTGCTATAAATAGTACACAAAAATATTTTTTTATTAAGGTGAATCAAATAAAAGTTATACCTAAACCATCAAATACAATAATTAAAATTATTAGAATTATTTTAGAAGGGTAAATTTGAAAATTCATGTCGCTCAAATAATTCAGTCATATAAATTATCAAATAGCTAAATTAGTTCAGTATTCAAATTCAAATTCAATTTCTAATTCATTTAGCTCATTCAGATTACTTATTTGTACAACTACTTTTCTTTAGTTTTATCAAACATAGTCTAAATTACAATTAACATTAATTCACAACACAAACTGGGCCGACTAAGGGTAAACCCAATTGCAGATTAAATTACATTCACATTAATCATAATAAACTTAACGATTAGTTAAATCTATGTAATTAAATCGATAATCAACAAATCATAATGTGATTTACCATAACTGATCAATGACAATTAAATCAATTATTGATTAAATTAATTTATTCTAAGTAAAATAATTAAACTCGAATCAACGATTATTAAATTGTTTGAATCAAGATCAGCGTAGCTAAATGAAATTTTGAATGGGATGAATCAGAGAGCCGAATGAAGAAGCATATCAGCAACATCCAAAAAAAAAATTTCGGTGCCATTGTCTACAGTCACTGGAAATAGAAGGAACCTAGTTTTTACAAGGAAGCTAAGCTACAAAACATAATCCTTAAGGAGAATAAATTTCGTAGGGATACAGAATTTGTAGATTTGAGTATTACTGTGTACTGTTATGAGTAAGCTACAAAACATAATCCCCAGTCACTTTTTTTCAAAAATAAAAAAAGTCCCCTATTTACTGGTATTTTGGAGTGTTCAGTGGTCACATCCCACTCCCATGTCCACATTGGTGATACCCCCTACTGAAGGTTCCATGTAACATTCTAAGATGGGTGAACATACTAAGACGAGTGAAGAGGTTTGGAACAAGCACCCAGTTGGTTGTACTTTGGATGTAATACATCCCCAATAATTAATTACAAACCAACTAAAACACGACAGAATAACTCAAAGATTGTGAAATGATTTGGATAAAGTTCACATTCAAGATTGTTCAAAGGCTCAGACCGGAAAGATACTACTGGCAAATAAAGTGCACCACTTGGAGATCCTACTGGTCACCAAAACTTACCTTTGCCACACGTGAGAGCTACATTAAAAAATTTCCATTTTTGCTTTTAAGGTGTAAGAACTAAAATATCTCATCATACTCCCATCTTTTCCTAGAATCACAAATTACATTCTTCATATGCAATTATTATGCTAATATGTCTATTCAAGAGGGAATTCAATCTAGACCAAAAGTCCATAACTGCAACATCACAATGATAATTATGTTACTACAGACTTAGTAATTTATGTATGATCCAGCTTCTTGTCTCAATCACGACGTGTTCAGCCGTACCTCATTTAATTCCTACGTGATTAATTCTACTTGAAAACTGGGGGTGGTAGAGAATTTCAATCCACAACTTCAAAAGGAAGATCACTACTCAAACTACTGAACATACAGAACTTAATTTTGCAATTGAAGATCACTACTCAGACATACTGAACTTACTTTTGCAATTCGAGCTTGTTAGACAAAGAAATGCCATTACTGTATCATTCCAAATCATTTAAGCACAATTAACAAAATAAATGAAGCACATAATAATCGAAATCTCGTATAGGCTAAACATCAACAAAATATCAAAAGAACAAATTCGTAAAATTAAGGAACTGAACATAATATTCGAACGAATAATGATTTGCCTTACCAGAATGCATTTTTCTTGTTCTGCGTAATCAAAACAAAGACAGAAACTCATTCGACTTCATCCGAATTCACTCCCTTAACTTCAGCGACAGCATAATTTATTTGGAACGCCCTTGGGTCCAGTCCAATTATGATTTGTTTAATTAGAGGAAAGGGAAATTACAGAAAATATGAATAGGGAGAGTGTGATCTGTCTTGACTTCTTCGAAACACGACTCTCTTTCTACTTTGGGTCTTGGCGTTCGGGCTTTCGGATCAGTTTTCCCAACTTCTTATTAGGATTCCACTTTGTTTTACAAAATAATACTGTATTAATTTATAATAAGAATCTTTAATCATAGTATGTGTATTTAAAGTTTCAAATATTAGTACTTAAGACTCAAAATTGATCTCTACTTTCGAACTGAGGAAATATAAACTAGGGGAAAATGAATTTTCTATTTTGTGTTCAATATCTACTTGTTAATTTAAAAATATAGGTGGGCTTATTTGATACACTAATATTCTTTGATCTTACTATTAGAAACTAATTTCAAAAGCTCAAAATTACATTTTAAATTTATAACAGAAGAAATGAGGAATGACTATCATATATATATATATATATATATATATATTCTCTATACTAGTTTTTCTAAGAAAATTGTCCCATCAATTACATATATAAAATTTATCTGCAAGTAATGCTAGCCACTAATCTCTATACTAGTTTTTCTAAGAAAATTCTCCCATCAATTACATATATAAAATTTATCTGCAAGTAATGCTAGCCACTGATCAATTAGTAAGCGGAATGCCATTGAGAAAAAGATGAACGTGTTTGACTGTACGCTTGTGTGTGTATTCATGTGAGTTCGATTGATTTATAAATTTTGACGAAGCTAAATGATTAGGCTTCCCTTCACTTTTACATGTTATTTTAGAAAAACACACTTATTAATAAATATATTAATTTTATATCAAATTCAATAAAAAAAAGTTATGAAAATTTAATATTTTTCTTCTAAATTTTATTGAAAACAATGGAAGAGAAACAAATTAGTATTAAATGAAATGACAATTCAGAAATTAAAGTCACTAATGTTTTATTAGAATTTACAAATAATATATAAAGAATAATATATTTATTTCTAAAGAAGGAATACATTGTACTTTCCAAGTGGTTGAGATTGGCTCTTGAAGCGCCACTTGACAACACTCTTGTTTGTTTGTTAGTGTGAATGCGTGCCTTCTTGACTTGATAGTGAAGAGTTTCCAAAAAAATTCAGCTATAACAAGTCTATACCTCAAGTTGTTACGTCTTTTCAATTGGAAATCATATATTTTCTTTTAGTAATATGGTCATATCCATTTACAACCTATACGACCTAGTGAATCAATTTATTATTTATATTTAATGAGCAAGGATGAAATTCTATTTTATTTATTAACATAACTCAAACATAAAATAATTTTATTAAAAGAGAATCGCGTGTTTTCACCTTGACCAACATGCACTGATTGTATCATTTTAACATTCCAACAAATATGAATAATTGATATGTCATTTTAATTATTACTTTTATTAATAATTTGAGAGGAGTTAAGTTGGTACGAAATAAGTTGTAAGCCCTAAATTCTACCATCGTAACTAGAGTTGGTAAAGGGAAACAGGAAAATAATATGTTCGCCTATAAAAAACATCAACCCGTGAAACCTACTTAATTATATTCATGCATTTGTTTTGGCTTCATGTATTTATTTTATTTTATTTTTGGTACTACTAAGGGTTCCTACTCTGTTACATGTTTATGAGGGGTGGGGGATGAGATTCGAACCTTGGCGTTGTGCCAAGGGAGGATGAGAACTCGCCACCGGAGGTGAGACCCTGGCTCTAGATTCGTGTATTTAAAAAAAAATTACTTTTATTTTGATAAACTTTTTAATATATCACATATCAAATGCACATATTGAGTGTACATGCTACTGTAAACTATTTTGACTTAAAATATGTAAGCTGATCAACCGTTGTCTAATTGTAAGTATGCATAATGGGGATTAATCAATCAGTCTGATACAAGGACAGTGATTTATCTCCTATTATAAATTCTTAGAAAAGATAAGTGAATTTTCATATTTTAATGCAGGGAGGGCGAAAAAAAAGAAAATTATTTACATGACAATTTTATAGGTTATGTATCAGGAGATGTTGCAAGGAATGTTTTAGGCTAATTTATCCAAAATAATGGTTGTTTTTAACAACTTAAGATAACGAGGAAAGTCATTATCGTATGGTTGACAGCAAGCATATTATTTGCTATCCCAAAATAAAAAAAAAAAAAGATTACAAACATATTAAGGGTTGTGTTCGTAAATTTATTACTAAATTGCATTTCAAAATTAAAAAAACGATTTGACAAAAAAAAAAGTCAAATGACTATCTGGGAAACGATGAACTAATATCAATTGATATAAATATTTTAATCTAACCTTTAATCATTATATAACAATATTATTTGAATTCAAAATTTTTATTGATTAATTTATTATACTGTCAAAAAATATTTTTATTTAGGAGGTGGGGATATTATCTAAGCAAAAGAACTTTAAATGAAAAGAAAGGAGAAATGTCACTTTTACTAGAAGAATCTTATTCCTTGATATCACATAAATTAGGTTTTCACTTTTTGCTATTGCAGTTAGTGTCTCAAACTATCCATTTATGTAGGTTTCAATGCTAATAAAAATATGAATAATATATATTGTACTCCGACAAAAATGCACTTTCGGTGACTATGGAACGAATCTCATACATATGCCGCAGTTGAAGTAGCTTTTTATTAATTTGCATGCTTCTACTACAAGTATTGAGAAGTTTATAATTATTTATAATTTATTTTAATAATAAATTTAAAAAATTTATTTAAACTTGAGCAACCTTAATTAAAGATAGTTAATCAGTACATGAAACAAGTAATGTAAACTAACTTCTCCCTATAGCCTCTCTCATATTGTTACGCGTGTAAGCTTTGTTAAATTTCACAAGTTTAGCACACATCTAGCTAATTTCTACCGAATATCTATAAGTTTATTTTTAATTAATTTTTCAAATCGAAAAATAGAAAGAGGAATTTCAAGTAAAGGGTGGTCGGCCACATGTTATTGCCCAAATTGATTCCCATATTAACCAAACAGAAACATCCCCCTTACTTTTTAAAATATTCTCTCCATTACGATTAGAAATTTATTTGGTATTTAAAAAATATATAATATCTGACTCATTTTAAAATAAACTATATTAACCTTATGCTTTAGAATATAAATAAATTGAATGAAAAAACTTGACATGTATTATGAAAATTCTTCTTCAAAATTCAAGGGGTACATAAGTAGTTGGAAGAAAAAAGCAAAAACAAAAGAAAACAAAATAAATACGTCCAAGTATATATCCTTTCTTCTGCATTAATGAAAAAAGAATTAAAAGTAAGAATACATACTGTAATATAAAGGATGAAGGTTGATTCATTTTCTTAGTAACCTCGATCATCTCTTCCATTCATACAATCAAGACGGTTTAAATGTAGTGTGCTCATCCCCTAATTTATACTAACATAATTAGAAATAAATATTTTTGTTTATGTTACTATTATCATCATTATTATTACTAAATGACTTAAAACAAAAAAGAAATTATCTTCAAAATTTAAAAACAAAAATTTTATTTTGGAATACCCAGTTATAATATTGTATTCTCTTTTTTTTATTATTTTTTTATACTATACGAGTATATGAAATTAATATAATAATTGGATAGTTGATTCTCAATAGTTATCGACTAGTTGGTTTAGTGGCTCGAATTAGTGGCTTTCTATATTAAAAAAATAAATAAATTAAAATTGATATAGTAGTGTAAAGTGTGCATCATCAGAATTTGGCAAAATGTGCATGTTACTTGACACATAGGGTAGTGCAGTTGTGGGAAGAAACGTATGTGTCTTCTTTGCTCCGATCCACGTGTACAATATACGCATGTTACGTATTCCTCGAGTAGTGTTCTTCACTCCACAACCCTCTCGATCATCTTTTATTCCTTACTTGCTTAAATCATAAAAAAATAAATATTATTTACAAACCAAGTAAGTCTCGATCACATGTACACAACGACGACCTCTCTCTCTCTCTCTCTCTCTCTATATATATATATATATATATATATACATGCATACTGACAATTAGCTAGCCTAAGAGGATTGGATATTAATTAGAGAAAATATACAAGTAAAGAATAAATTAATAATTAGGAACAGATCGATCTCGAGGAGATTAATATCGAAGGATGGCAGATTGGGGGCCAGTGGTAATAGCGGTGTTGCTGTTCGTTCTGTTATCGCCTGGGCTGTTGTTTCAGTTGCCGGGACGGGGAAGAGTGGTGGAGTTTGGGAATATGCACACAAGCGGCCTTTCTATTCTCGTTCACACCGTCATATATTTTGGAATTATTACCATCCTTCTTATCGCCATCGGCGTTCACATTCACACCGACTAGTCTAGTTAATTGCATCATATGCTCCATGCATGCCTCTTTTGTTTAAATTTGATCTCTTCATCTTAATTAGTTCTTTAATATGTGGAGCTCAGCTCGTTATTGTTCTGATCTTTCTTTTTTTTTAACCGAATTTAATTGTGTGTTTCTTCTGTTGTTAAAGGTTTAATTATTATGATTTGCTTAATTTCTGGTTTCTGATAGACTACTATTTGTATTTGTGATAAATATTCGTGTAATGATTTGCAGTTTTTAATCCCTTTCTTTTACATGGAACGAATTTCAAATTTGTACTTTATGATCAATTCATGCCTAATTAATTCGGCTCCACGGTCCACGGAACAAATAATCAATTCGGCTCAACGGTCCCATATACAAGTGATAGGTCCTAATGTTCTATATCTCGCCTGCCCATCCCCAATTCCCACCCCACCCCCCACCCCCCTACTCCCCAGGGTCATCAAAATTGGTTTCTTTAAGGTTAAATTTTAGAGATATCTACATTACGGTTTATTTATATTATAAGAATTTAAGTTTCTTTAAATAAATTGTTTTCGTTTGAAACAACTAGATTCGGACTGGTTCGACTGATTTAACCGTGAACTGACCATGGATCCAGTCGATTTGATTAAAATTAGTGGTTCAGGAGAAAATTAGTCAAATTGGTGAACCGATTAGAACCAAATTTTTTTTTTTTGTTTTTTAAAACTGTGTTTTTTATTTTTTGTGAATTTTTAGAATATTTGATGAAGTTATTTTGATTATTAAAAATTTAAGACTTATATTTGATGAATTTATAAAAATATTTATGATTTATAAAATATTTTTCTTAAAAAAATAATAGTTTAGTTGAACAACTAATTAAATTTGGTTGAATTATAAATCAGTAATTTCACCGATTCGATATTCATTTTAGTTATGATAACATTAATATTAATATAAATATAGTCTTTGCCGCACAATTTGTCTATCTAATAGACGAAAATTTTCATTTTATTCTATATTTTATATTTAAAGGCTTTCTGAACTCGTAACAGACAATTAAAAACAAATAAGAAGAGGGTCAATAGTCTCTAGCTCCTGCTCCTCCCGCTGAGACGGTCCTCTTTTTTCTTTGTTTTAAATAACAAAAGAATATAATTTTTAATTCTTATTCTTTTCGCCCTGCATTAATTTTTGTCGCATTTTCATTATCTTTCCACCATAGTCCACAAAGTAGACTTTCCACCATACTCCACATAACAAACTGAACTACCTCATTTCACAAATTTGTAGAAGTCCGCTTTTACTTTGCCTTCTTGAATAAATATTTTATTTGCTCTTGTGAAAACCTTCTATCGAAATTATGAGTTAACAATAGTTATTATCAAAGACAGATCATTATTTTATTGGGTCCTTGGTTTTCTTTTCACCTCTTTTGTCTTGGTTCTTTCCATGATAATCGCGTGGTATAATAAGGAGAATTGATAGTCCAACAACAACAACAAAAGGAATCAAAAAGACAAGAAGACAAAAAGTACTTCAATTTGTAACATCGACAATTTACCAACTTGTCTGGCAAACTTTTATGCAAAAGAGTACGGGACAGTCTTCACACCAAACATTTCTCTCTAGACACCGAATTTTGACGCGAAGCAGATTTTAATGCAAAGTATAGAACCAAGCAAATCATTATATATGATGCCAGGCCGTTGGAAATTTACAAATCCAAAATCAAAATGAAAATAATAAATAGATTCGGCAGATTTAGAACAAAGTGGAAACAGAAAATCAGCTTCCTGCTTCATGAAGTAATAACTAAATAAACATTACTTCCTTAAAGCGCTCGACACTTCATCTATTCTACCCGATAAAGGAGACATATCCACATGTTCCGTACACTTTTAGATTGTCTATCCACATTTCCTCCATCAATATACTTCACAAAGCTCTGCAACTTGCATTTGCAGCACTAATCGAAAGATAACTTGTGCTGCTTGATCCTCTCACATGCATAACCAACCTTTCGACTCCACCTTCAGATAAGTTTCCATGCTGCAGGATTGCGAGTTAATATAAGAGAATGAATCAGAAAGTTAATTGGTGCAACACAATCAACAAGCAGAACATACAGTTCATGTTTACCCTCCTCGATCTCAACTAAGAAAAACCCAGGGATCGAAGGTATGAAGATACAAGGAGACGAATGAAAACAAAAAAAATTCATTACATTCATAAAGAAAGGTAAACTGAGGAAGGTGGAAAAAACCGCCATATTGAAAGATATAACATCTCAAATAGCAATCATACGGATTACATGTGAAATTGTTAAAGGTAGCCCTTTCTCAAGGCGGAGGTTGCCTTGTCACATTGACTAGTCTACTTGAGTCGATAGCCAACCTCTTGCCCGGTTAGATTTCGATTGTGATACAGGTGCCAATTTATCTCGATGGATAACACAGTTTCCAGCCCAATGGGCCAACTCGAAAGGGCAGTTCTAGTGGAATAACCTAAGATAAACATACAAGCTATAAGCTGCAAATTAGAAACCTATAAACTCTGATATAAAAGAAATTGAATGAACAGTACTTAACGGTTGAATCTGTTCCCAACTTTCAGGCTCTCTCTCCTCTTAACCCAACACCTCCCACCCCCACCCCCCAACTTTCAGCCATAAATTTTGAATTCATGACACCACCTAAGAAGAAGAATAAAATTTTCAAGTGAAGTATTCACGTATGAGTTCGCTAGTATCAGAATGATTAAGCCAACCGGACGACACTTATTGCCAAAACTTGATTACCAGGGCAATGGATTAAATTTCCATATTTCAAGACGATTCACTAAATTAGAATTTCAGTCCATCCATGATCCATGAAATCAAAGAGGATGCAACCTCATAAAACTTGCTACATTAAAGTATCATATTGCAACTTGTTCACTGGATTATGGACCCATTTATAAAATTGGGCCAATTATTCACGCTGCAGGATTGCACTAAAATATGCTTAGTAATTTAGTATTCCAAAAACAAAACCTACGAGAGCATGGATTTACCCCAAAAAAATCCATAACATCAAAATGAATTTAGAAAATCACGGAGCACTGTTAGATTCTGTGACGATGAAAAAATTTTATTTTCTAGTTTGAAAACACGGTGGCATATTAAGCCAATCTATGATGCCGGACAAGTTCAAAATAATTTCACGATGAGATGTTAAAAAGAAAAAAACCTAAAATGTGAAAATTGCTCACCTAGTGCCCCCTTTATTCTTCAAATTCGCCAATAAAAGGACAAATAAACTATGGCGAAAATTGATTATTGGGTGACAAAAATCGTTCCAATGTCCAGATAGATATCTTCGGACACATGTAGAAGAAGGAATATACAGTTCCGGAAACTCCAAAATTCAATCTTATGCAAATGAGAAGAGACTCTCATCTATTTGGCAATCAACTCCAGGTTTAAAATTCAATATTATGCAATGAGGAGGAAATATACCAGTGATCCATTTTCTTTTCTAAAAATAAAAAACTCTTAAACGACAAATATACCTCAAACAATAGGAAATACTAAGAGGTCATCATTAAGGTCCTGCGTATTCAATTCCAAAAATTTGCTGCCAAAACCGGACAGACATATTATAAATAAATCAAACTAGTTACTAAAATTTGGAGAATCTCAGAAACTCTTTGCATAAACTGTTACGATGAAGGGAAACAGAAGACAGATAGAAACAAATCCGAACAGATGCACATTTAATTCGATTCAGCTAAAAAATTCACAAATTTGGAATTCAAAATTGCTACGCCACCCAACAAATCTATCACGACATTACCACAACAAAAAACAACACCGTTAATGAGACCTGATAAATAAATTAATAATGACTACTGAGAAAGAGCCAAAACGTAATAAAACAGATTGTACAAGAAAGGAGTTGTACCAGGAACATCCTTCCGAGGAGAGGGAGGCGACATGGTGTGACAAAGAATTGTGCGTCCTAGCATCGACAAACTGGAGACAATTCCGACGAAATAGAAAACCATAACCAAACCGAGAACCCACGGCATCAACAAAAATCCAATAAAAAAAGTAAGTGAACCACAGAGCATCAAGGTCAGCGAGATCCCCAACATCAGCGATGCGAATCCCGTTGGCGTCAACTGAGGTAGTGAAGTCGCCCGTTGCCGCAGAGAAGACGACTCCGGCGACGTTGACATAAGCGGAGAGCGATCATCGGAGAATTGAATCGGCGAAGGAGGAGATCGGAGGATGTTGAGGATCAAAGCGGAGAGCTCGTAGAATACCCTAGATTGTTGATCTTGTCTTCTCATCATATTGAAAGTAATTCCCGGGGAAAGTGAAAAACAACCAACAAAAGCCGACGAAGATGTTGATAAAAAGGAGGAAAGGGGGGAATGGAAAATCGGTGGAGAGAATTGCTAAAATCGAGGCAAACGGATAAACTATGGGATTGATGATTTTTGTGATAATTATCTTCGGCAAGGTCTTTTACAATTAATAAGAGTGGGGTTTGTTTTTCTTTTCAAATTCCCAGAGGGAATAGTAAATCTCGAAAGGCAAAAATAAATCCAAGACGCGGCGGTGCACTTCCGATCAAAATTGAACTGAACGATTTAACGCACTTATTTATTACCCTGTACATATATATAAAAATTAAAAGAGAGTTGCATCATCCTTTTAAAAATAAATAATACGACATCTAAATTTTATACTATAATGAAAAGATGTAAAAATTACTGTACTCTTAATAAAATTTTTATCCTTTACCACGAAAGTTGGTTTACTTAAATAAATTTTAATAAAAAATCTCATTACGTAAAATTCAATAAATATTTTTGTTTTTTTGTGAGTAATTTACAAGTATCCATCGTATATTTTCAAAGAAGTTAATTACATGTCCTGATTTTGAAATTAGGAAACTTCTTCTCATTCAACTATTTATTACCAAAAACTTTATTGTTTATCGTTAAATATAAAGAGTAATAATCTACATTAAATTACTATAAATCCAAATCAAACTACTACTAGCAGTTATATAACCCAAAAAAGAAAACTACTACCGGCAATAATAATAGTTGTAATGAGAATATAAAAGTTGTTTCTTAAAAATATATAGTTATAGTCAACTATGTACTCTTTTCATTTCAAAATGTATAACAATTTATTTTTTATACGTATTTTTAAATAAAATTTAATATATATTTAATATTTTATTTTTTAAAATAAAAATATAAAATATTTTAAATGAATATTAATATGATATAAAATTTATAATTATAATTATATAAAATATTTAATATATATTAAATTTTATTTAAAATTATATGAAAAAAGTCGATCGTTTGTATTTTAGAACGGAGATACCATTGTTTTTTGGGAAATTATTAGGATTTAATGTTGTTTGGAGGGAACGAAAAGTGATGAAGGGGACCAATGGAGCTGCCCGAAGCGACATTTCTAGAATAGGATTGGTTTGACTTTGGGGCAAAAAGGTAAAAGAACAGAAAAGGATTGGTTTGTAGTATTGGCTTTTGAGGTAGGACCTACTTATATAAGAGGGCGCGTGTTCGGTACGATCAAAATTCAGAAAGGGTAAAGGTAGAACCAGGTGACGCGGGCCTTATCTAGTGGGCGATAGCGGTGAATAAAGGACCACACGTTTAATATATTTCTATTTTCAGTTCTGTTATTTGCCATGTAACAAACGTCCAAAAATGGTAAGCGTTTATTTTTTAATTTTTTAATAAATAAAATTTAAACTTTTATTTAAAAAAGAGGAACCTTAAAGTGATAAGTGTTTGTTTTATAATTTTTTAATAAATAAATTTTAAAATTCTATTTAAAAATAAGGAAATTAGATCATGTGATTATACACAATAAGATAAGGTACAACAAAAAAAATTCAAACTCTTGCCTGTGTTGGTGCGCGAGAGTTGGTTTAATATTCGTGAAATGACGTCGCAATCCAAACTCCTTTTTTATTTTATTTGTCCGGATAAGGTGCACTAGGAGCGATTAACGATACAATAGTACACAGAGTATTATTTAGAGGATTGTTATCTAAATATCTAATAATGTTGAAACATGTTATTAAATATAAAAAGGGTCACATATAACCCAACCTATGGCACCGACACTATGTTTTTGTCTTCGAGTTTAATAAACTAGCAATATTTTCTATCAAATTATTTTCTTTGTTATCCATTTAAAAACTTAATAACTCAAGGAATGACAGAAACCAAAAAAACTTCTATCTATTTCTTTGTTTCCTTCTAGCATAAAAATATAAAAAAAAAACTCAGAAACATAGTGTAAGAGAAAGAAAAGTAAACAAAAGAAAATAATCCAAAGATCACAAAATATATGAAATACGGTTTAAAATAAAGATAAAACTCGTCTTATGATTTATTGTGATTTTTTATTGACATCGGCTTTTGTATTTATAATGATTTTCTTATAGTGATTTTCAGTTTATATATATGATTATAAAAACTGCAATAAAAAATTCTAATTCTACCAAAATACACAAGTCAAAGTAAATTTATTGAAGGAAAGATTGTGAATAGATGAGATCTATCATATATATATATATATATATATATATATATATATACTAGTTATGTGGCCCATGAATAACAGGACATCATTTTAAAACAGTTATTTTTTTTGTAACTTTAATGTGATCGTATAAGTGTATTTAAAATGATTTTTTCTTTTGTTTTATTGGTTTAGAATTTGTTTTGATTGTTTGTTTATTTTACAAATTATAAGAACAACTATGTGATAATGCAGTTTGTAAGAGTATCAATAAGAAAAAGAGTGAGACCTCCAAAACATGTTCTTATTTAATTTCAAATATATTGATTGTTTATTGGTTTTGAATATATCTTTTTTAAGGTGTTTATGAATTATTTTGTTTATAATTTATCTTTTGTATTTGTCCTAATTCTTGATATAATGATATGTATGTTTGGGTTTTGGATATATAGATCATTATTGGAATTTTGTTTGTGTTTTATTTATACGGGTTTTAAAAAAAAATCTTTTTTCTTCTAATTTGGCAATTGATTATAAAAGTCTATTTACATCATAAATTTGTATTGTTTAAAATTATCTATCATATTAGTAATATATATGTATAAATATTTACATATTACTTAAATTTAACTTTGATTTTGAAATGTAACATTTGAAATGTTTTTGAAATTCTTTTGACAGAGGAATTATAATTTTCTTTTTATATTTTAATATTCCATCTTTTTCAACATTGGAAATATATTTTTACTTTAATGTAGTATTATTTGAAAAACTTATAATTTCATTTGCAATACGAAGTTTTTATATTTTTAAAACTATATCTTTTCGCATGAAAGAGTAATTTTCATGTATTTCGCTATACTCTATCTATATTTAACTAGTTTTTTGCATGTATTTTTATCCGTAATTTAATATATATTAGATATGTCAATAAATTTAATAAAAATTATAAAATAAAAATGTAATAGATAAAGATTAATATCATGAAAAAAATAAAATTTTTAAAAAATATTTAACATTACTAAATTTCACATAAAATTACATGTCGTTATAGTATTTCTATCATCCTTTTTGGACATATGTAGTATTTTACTTCAAATATATTAAAAATAAAAAGGTTTTGTTCTAATTTTGGATTTTAAAATTTGCAAATTTTATTGAGTATGAAATAATATATATATATATATATATATATATCTTTATTTAAAAAAATATAAATATTTTTCTTTTGATTGTTTATTTTCGTTTATTATTTAAAATTTGATTATGGATATTCTAATCTTTATTTTGGTTTGGGGTGGCGTAATAGTTTAAAATCCATTAACTTATTTTGGGTTAGATTCCCAATGAAGCCAGCAGAGTCTTTTTTCATTGACGTTTCCAGAATTGTTTTATTAGTTTTTATGTGTTTCTTTTTCGTTTCACATCTATCACTCTGGTCCTTTCTGGCTTCCTCACATCTCTCATTTTTCTTCCTTCATTTTCGGTCTGCATCTTAGTTCATCTTGCTTCATCTTCTAAATCTCTTTATTTCTCATGTTAACTTTTAATCTATTTGATAATTTGTTTTACTATGTTTAATTTTAGTAAACATTAGATTATTTGTATACAATACTTCCAAGTTTCAATTAGTCCCAAATTTTAGCCATTGACGGGGTGGAGATCACTGCACTTGATATTTCCTCATCAAGGACATTTACAATACATGGGATTTCTGAAACTTTTCCCAGGTTCCCATGGATGAGTTCGATGTTTCTAGTTTATCGAGGTACATACTTTGGGAACCATAATATGAATTTTTAGTATGTGTACATCTTCATCTTTCGTTTTGTATTATATTAATATTTTTGGAGGTTGTTGATTTTGTGCTTTTGATATTCTTTATTCATGTATAAACTGTACAGGTCAGTTGATTGTTTTTGGTTGGGGAGTTAAATTCTCTTTCAAATTCCTAGGCTTAATCTCTGAACTTCTATGTATATTTGTATGAGTTTCATTTTATGCATCTGATTTTATTTATGCATGTATAGATCTACAGGTTTTTGTGCCTTTTTTTTTTAAATAGAAAAGTTCACATGCTTCTTTGTAAAAGTGATTTAGGGTTTGACGAATTTTCCCCCAGCCGGTTTCTCACATCTCGCGGTAAACTCATTGAATGAAAAATGGAATGGCACACTCGGACAATGCTATTCGAACAACACACAACCGCGTAAGATGCCGTCTTGATATTGTGGTACAAACTTATCGGGAACACTCAGTATATCGCTCCATGTAATAAATTCTGAAAAAGTGACGAGGGATGGGCTTATATGTATAAGCATATACATATAGTAATTGATATATATGTATAAGCAGAAAATGTGTTATAGTGAAATGGGATAGCTACAAAAACTATATTGCTTATATGGACCCCCCTGCTAACCTTCAAAGGGGTACAAAAGTGAATATTTTAGGGACGAAAAGCGTCATGAAATGATTTCGTAGCCGATTACGATGAACAAATAAGATGTTTGACACATTGTCACATTTGGTCAGCACTTGCTCATGTTGATTAACATTACTATTTTTCTATACTATTTATGTGTTCAACATCAAGAAAAGTAATATAAGCATATAAACAAAAGTTGGTATTAATTATTTTGTTTTTTATCGTGGATCCTTAATATCAAAAGTCGTCCTTCAAGTTATTGTTCTTTTTTATTTTTCAAATATCGTAATACTCTTTTTGGTTATTATCGTTGTTTTTCTATTACGTAAAGATCACCTCTTATAGTATCTTTATGAATTCTATATCGGATTTTATGTGTATCAATGATTATAATTCTAAATATTAATTTTATATAACCTGCAAATTTTAAAATTCTAATTTTTCGTAGAGATGAGCTTGACAAGTTTTTATCAAAATTTCAGTACTGCAACCAGTTTTCTTAAATATAAAATGGAAAAGAATTACAAAAAGAAGCCAATGGACCTGTAAAATCGGTTGGAGTAACAAGGACGCTGTCAATGAGTGGAAAATTTCAACAGTGTCGTGTTCGTTTCATTTTCTTTCGTTACCCTTTTTCTTCTTTTGACAACTTCCATGGGGCCTCAATAGAGTCATTTTAAATTTAAATTTAGCTAATAATCATATCGGATTGAGAATTTAAATTTTACTAATAGTTATTTGTAACACCATTGTGAATCAATGAAACGCTTACACCGTGGACAGAACCTTGTCGTAAATTTTTGAACTAACTAAAAAGAAGTTAAAAAAAAAAAGGAGGGAGAAAGAGAGTGATACAACCAATACTGGCAGAGGCTGTCAGAATAAAATAGGCTCCGCAAGGGGTTGTGTTGTGAAACGTATCAGTTTGTGAATAGGGCGGTGCAGGCGGTGGTGAATAAAAGAAGTTGTCGTAAGTGGTGACGTGGCCCCCAACAATGTATAGTCGGTGTACACAGCGCGCATCCATCGAAGGTTTTGAAACATATACATAATGAGCGTGGTGGCGGTGCGGAGTCCACTCGTCAACTCCTCACGGGGTTGCCTCACTTGCTTGCCGCCTGTCCCCCCACTCCCGATCACCTGCCTGCCTCTACTTTTCATTTCATGAGTCAACCGTAACAAATGTACTCCTTCCGTTAAATTTTTTTTTTTTTAAAAAAATAGTTTAAAAAAGTAATCTAATATTGTGGTTAATACTTTTTAATTTGAAATTGTGGTGAATTAGTCCATGGAACAGGGAGCTGGGTTTATAAGTTTAATGTTGACGATGGAGAGACGTAGATAGAAGTGCACTGCTCTGTGTCATATCGTAGGATTCAATTAAATTAATCAACATTAATTCCTTCGAGTCGAAGTCCTACAATCTTATTTGCTGGCTGCTACGTTTCACCTTTCATGTATAATAATCGACTTCCCGCCACCACGAACAAATTTATCCGAATCTCCATATATTATTTTATATAATATATACACATCGCAATATACTAATTTGTATATAATAGCTCTACAACACACATGGTGTGGGTTAATTTGCTGTCTGTGTTGAGTTCATATATATATATATATCTTTCAAACCCCACTCGCTACAGCTCATTAATGCCTAGAAAATACTCCTTGTTTAATGGAGTAGTTCTCTTAAATCTTTTGCGGTTGCCAGTCTGTGTGTGCTGGAGAAGCTAGCTAGAGCATGCATTTTGCTCCATCAAATCATATCCTCCTACAGCAAATCCTGGTACGTATGTCTATACATTTATCTATATATCTTTTTTGTTTGTGTGTTTATACAGCTATATAGATCATATCTATTTATATGAGAAATTTGCATATGTAATATGTTGATATCACTCCAACTCACAGTTCTGTTTTTTCTCTGTACCTCTTCCGCTTGAAGGCCAATATGCAACACTGTTTATTTATTTATCTTTTCCATGTTGTCCTTGTTAGATCAGCAATCTTTTCAGACAACTCAAAACAGAAAGCTATTGAAGATGTGTGTTTGACACATTCAAATAATTCAAGATCAGATAAGTATAAATAATTAAATAGTTAGTCCTTAATATTTATAACTAACATTCCTAGTCTAGTGTTGATAGATATATGTAAAAATTCAAATACACTTATCCTGTAGTTACCAACAACTCTGTAACAAAGTCTATATATATATATATATATATACACTCTTGTAAACATCATGAAAATAAATCAGATACAAATACTATTTCAAGCCTTACTGTCATAGTCCTATTGGTATAGGTAGGTAGAGGGAAAGAGATGAGAACTAATTAGAACTCGAGTAAGGGTAGTGTCCCATCCCAAACTTGTCCCAAATATCAATTTATTTGGATTTCATACTATGATTGGCAATCTTACCTCGACTCATTTGGTAAATTCAATTCGATTTGATTCTGAGTTCTACTAGGGTATCTGGGATTCATACTAGGAATACTAGCTCAATCAAGGGAGTGAGAAGGTGGCTTGGAAGCTAGGATAGGTGGAAAAGACTTATAAGTTAACACTAAACGAGTCAAGGAATATAAGTCACCGTCTTCGTTTTTATAGATCTCCTATTCTCCTTGTTTAGAACTTTATGAATTTTTTTCCATTAGATTAATCTAATTTCTACAAAAATCTATATCACAATTTTATGATGACAGCATTATTCAGGATACAGAAAGCAAGAGATTAGGTAGCTCCATAATAAATTGATGTATATGAGATCTCATAAATCTGAAGTCCGTGAAGGCGAAATCCATTAGGGAAAATACAAAGGAGCATTCAGTAGCATTCCCACAACTTTGTGCTCATAAAAGTCGTTCGTAGTGAAGGACGCATTTTTCTAGGTTATAATTATTCTTCTTCTTTTTAATTTCAGGGCATTCTCATACCTCCATAGCGACCCGAAAGTCGGAACTTTTTTTCTTGTTGATTTGTTTCTTATAGCAATGTTTAGAATTCCTTTTGTTTCATAAATAAATTATTTTGTTTCTCAGCAATAATCACTAGTTTTACTTTCAATAAGTAATTATTGGAGAAGTAAAAGAAAAGATGTAAGTAACGGCATACAGAGTACTACTACACACTACATGACCCGACCGTGTATGCGTCGGAATTAAACAAAAATGTCTGGAATTCAGAATTTTCAAAAGTTCAAAATTAAACTCCAAAGTTTAAATCGGAATGAGTTTGCTTGTACTAATTTGTCATACATCCGGTCACGTACCATTAGATTACGTTTGGTTCGATAAAATGATATAAAGATAGAATAAATTTTACGTTATTTGTTTGTTCATTTATGTGTAAAATTTATTTATTACTTTATTCATTTTCACAAGTTTATGTATATTTTTAAATCATCCTCAAAGATGGAGATTGTTCATTCCATTCCAACCAAAATTTTACACACAAATCTACCATTTTCTTCATTCTCGTGTTATTTCATTCCATCCGATTAAATACAACTTTAAACTTTTTCATGTATTATAAAAATTTATCCAAAGCCCCTAAGTTCAATAATCACGATTTCATGTGTCAATTTATAAAAATATGTAACGGGGATGGAACACCTGTTACAAATAACCGCTCTTCGTCAAATTCATACAGTGAGCGACGCAACAAAATCGGCCATCATTCAGGGAAGCCAACTCCTGTTACATGGTATGCAATACTAAATTTTAGCATGACATGTGGAAGGAATGAAAGATGAGATTGATTTTTATTTTTATAGCAGAGCCCATTTACTTTGTAATAAGGGGCTGTAATACTGTTAGATGTAACAACAGAATCCATGCCTCGTTCAGGTAACTGGATTACCATTGTTGAGAACGATCACAACATGGCAACACACAGACTTAAATTATCAACATAAACTAGTCCGAGTTATATTCAAATCATATACAAATATCAGAAATTTTACAGAACTGATAAAATTATCATATGCCACCAAATTAGGTGGACAGGAATGAATTTATGCAATACAACCGGTGAGAAGTATTTTGAAGCAAATTGTTACACTCTTCGCTGAAATACAGATTCTGAAAGATGTCTGCATATACTTTTGGAGCACGCACTTTATCGGCATGATATCGGTCCTCTAAAAGAAGCAAACGAAGTGTTGCATCCTTCTCCTTTGCAGCTCTGTTAGTATAAGTGTTCGGTGCAGCTACCTGTGGGTCGAAAGATCCAGGTAAATAGTTTTACTAGGCCCTCTTCATTGCATTGATGTTCCATTTTGTACATGCAAACTCAGATGTCAAAATAAATAATCTTAAGTGAATCAACCTGCTGCTCCAAAAGCTCATTTTCTTTGGTCAGTAACCTTTTCTGCGCAGAAATAGGTATTTGTCATTTTTCATAATAATATTATTATGCTTGTAATAGTCTAAGCCTTAGATGATCAATAGTTTCTAATGACAAGCAGTTGATTTAATTACCAAAAGGAACTAATAATAGCCATCAAATACGAACCACATATATGACAACACAAATAGAAGGTGAATTAACAACCAAACTGGTTTATTCCTTGACAAAGTAGGTCTAGAACAAGTAATTCCAAAAGAAACTATTTTAAGCCAACTTAGTCCGACAATCTATGCATAAGATGTTGCCATAGATTATGTAGCCCAAATTCTTTCCGTTGGACTTCAAACCAACATTATGAGTTTTAAGACAACATTGCAGCCACAATTATAGGATAACAGTCATCAGAAATAACAACTTAAGTTTTGGCCTTGTAGAATTACAGAGATGCCGGAGAATTGAGGTGAAGTCATTGATAAGCTTATTCAGGATATCAGTGTCAGAAACAAACTTATCACGTTCCCAATCCACGGTGTGTCAGGATGCTTTGGCAGATTTATAAATACCAAAATCATGACAAACCATACAACCAATATTGTTATGCTGAAAAGAACAGGGTCATTCCTTATCCTGCAGTGTAGCTATTGACTCTATCATCAATTGTGTCTGCAGAAACATGAAGTGAAATGAATTACCTTCTCTACTAAACTAGTTGAGAAGTACAATCGAGGCAAGACATGACTTCCAGCGAGGACAGTGATTTGCACACTCCTGTCTCAGTATGTCAGAGATGTGAATCTGGAGGTACATTCTTGTCCTTGAGTAATCAAGGTTCCTGTTGAACGTATTAATTTTTCAATATAGTAAACTCTCCTCATGCAGGAGCTTATATGATATTAAAGATCAAATAGTGTCATTTTTAGGTCATTCAAGGGACAGAGAACAGGTCCATTGAAACTTTGAAGAGTAAGAATAATCAGAAATGGACATTATAGGAAAACTCACTGTTGACATAACAGAAGGAGAAGCCCAGATGAACAATTGGATGATCAGTTCTGGCACTAAGAAATATGAAACTGAAGGTGCAAACAAAGAGGTATTGAACCACCAGATTCTAAATGTATCTGATATGGCCTCAAAGTTCTATTCTTATAGCTCATCCTGTTGCCCAAATTAAATATTATTAATAGACACTTTGAATATGGGAAATCTTAACTATCATATTGTGAACCTTTTCAGGAAAGCTGTACATATCGCAAGAGCTCCTGAAAATCAATACAAAAACTAAGAAAGCTATATAGAATTGATTGCTTATTAAATTTCAGTCATGTAGGTGACATAGAGCTAATGGGATCAAACTGAGCTTAATTGCCAATAATTTTGACTCCTACAACATATTCCACAAGACATCGGGTCTTCAAATCTTTGAATGTCTTAACAGACTGGTGGAAAATGAACTTCATAGCATTGGTCAGGGCTTGAAAGCAATTTCTTTGATTTTTGTATACTGATAGTCATCGGTAAATTTAGGATAACCCCCAAAACCCAGCATTTTATTAAATCAAAAAATAAAATTGGTCATGTCAGTGCAAATGGAAGGACGACCTAGATTTGGAAACAGGCAAGTAGGATGAGCAAGTCAGCTTCAAGCGACTTGACACAAAATGATGAACCTTTAGAGTTGACGGGGATGGCCATTATTTTGGAACTGCAAACCAGAGACAAATGGGCTTGTGCATTTTCCAATATCATGTATTCACTTATGGGATGTTAAAATGGCTCTGCGATAATATATACTACAAAGTAGCATGCAATGTCTAAAATGTCTATAGGTAGTGCCCTTCCTAGCTCTGGATTGTATTAGTGCTGTTTGCAGTTCATTCTCCTGATGCACAAGGTCATCCACACTAAGCTGATCTAAATTTGGTTCCATAAGGTACCTGTAAAAAGAAAGAGAATGAAGTGAAGAAAATCATGAACTATGCTTCTTAGGAAACATCCAGAGAGGAGTCCTTACCTTTGAACTCTTTGCAAGAGATCTCCACTTCTCTGATTACTTGCACATTTTGAGTTCTACGTGTAGACAGTTTTCAACAACAATTGTAGATAACATAGATAAAATATTAGTTATTGACTTATGGAAAGACACCCTTAACATACACACCCCACTCCACCCCACACCCAAGCAGAATAGATTCCACTTAACTACTAATTTATGCATATTTTCAGAGTTAAAGACCACCAACAACCAGACAAAACTTGGGGATACCACCACCAAAAGGTACCAAATAAATCCTGGAAAGAGTTAACTGCATTCTCTCCACGCTTATTCTCCCCTAGAGGTATGGGCCCACTGTGTTGCCCCTGATTCCCCTTGCGCACCAAATCGAGAGAATATGGTTACCTCTAATTCATAATCTCCTGTGCTGTTTCTCCCATTTGCTTCACAGATGCTGTGATAGTGTTGAAGAATTGCTGACAAACTGCGTAAGCAGAGAATTATTAAATCTTTTCAAGCAAATAACTAAATAAGAGATAACTAGAGACAGAACCATAAACACTCAGTAAAGGTATGTAGTTGTGCAGACAAAGAAGTAAATACCCCGAAGGCACTTGTAAACCACACCGATCTAGTCCATGTTAGATTCAAAGATAAATGTCACCAACGGTACTTAGTTACACACTGCCGTAAAAACTACTGTAGACTTGATCCTGGTAATCTATTCCTAGGATATAAGAAATATTGTAAAGACATGCAATTCCAACAACAATACAGAGCTTTTAAAAATTATTTCAAGCTCTCTGTTTTTAAGAAGCAACTAAAGGTAATAAATGTATATATAATAAATATAAAACATGACATACATGATCACATCTAGGATTGTATCCTATATAGAATAGTGATATTATTGCACTCTGTTCATTCAGAAAGATAAATATAATTTTCTGAACCTTCACATCAAGAACTTTATGCTCTCCTGCTTTACCTTATAATCTGATGCAAGAAAAGCTTGTTGAACATAGACCATGATTGGGTCAATACAGAAGATGCAAAAGACCATGTCAGAGAGTCTAACAGAGAAGATTATAGAAATTAGTTTTATTAAATTTATTTTGATTCACTATTTTACTTGTTACTATAGTGACCTAAATCAAGCTTTAGGAGGCACAGACTTGCATTTTTCTTTTCTGTTTTTTATTTTTTTTCCCCACTTAACTTTCAGTTACGAGGCAAGAATTAGAGAAACAAAATATACTTTAACATCAAGGGACATGCCTGAAGATGTAGCTGCTATAGCAGATTTGACGATTGAATTAGAAGTATATTGCTTTACATGTTTTCAGAATTCTTCCTAATCCTTAACACCTAAGATGGTCCCCACGGGCTCTTCTTGGCTAGTTTTTTTTGTTATTAAATTAGAACAGCATTTACCACTCTTACAGTTAATGAAGATCACCTGACGTAAATGATGACCACTTGAAGCTGGCGTTAACATTCTTATTCAAGACTTGCTGTGAAACAGGTATAGACCTATGATATATTCAATACTTATGTACTTAGAGAAGGTTTATTGACCAGCAGGTACACCAATGATCCTGTAGAACTCAAAGGCATGGCATTGTCAAGTTTAAAGTGATCTTCTGGAGAAGTGCTGTAGGGAGGAAGCAACCTATTGTCCTAGGCCTTAAGAACTTGTATATAAATTACATTTTTATATATTCTTTACAGCCCTTCATATTTCTCAGCAATAAGCAATTCAGCATTACTAAGACTGTCAATTGACATAATCACTTGTGCTTCACGTATTTTAAGTAGGGCCGATCTTCTAATTTCTCTCATACCGTTTTCTACTTAATGGATGACCAATTGCTACAAGTGTGGATTTTCTTCTCAGCTTGAACTAAATCAATTACCTTTTAACATTATGGGCGTGAACTACAAGAGTCGAGTATTAGAATCCACGTTCATTTATGTTCCAGATATGGATTTTTCATGTTGGTGAAGGGTGGAGTTTATTTGTTTCCTTTTTCATGACCTATGTGTGTGCAGTAATTGGGTGCACAAAAAATTTATTTAGATGTCTATCTTACTAACGTATAGGTTGCAGCAAACAGGCCTAATGGGATCAGTTACCAAGAGCCCAATACTTTCTGGTTTTCATTTCGGTAAAATGTTCTAAAAGACATTAACTAGAATATGTGGTCTTTTTACCAAAAAAAATAGAATCTGTTGTCTGTGAACTCCTGCTTCCCGATGCAAAAGTTCATCTTTGAATAAGAATGAACTAACAATGCCAAAGTCTGTCATAAAGAGTAAAATGAATAGATCTTCCACCTCCCCTAGAGGAAACCTCAAATCTGACGTATATAGCCTTCCATATTGTCCCATATATTTAGGTCTTTTATTTTTGAAGGTAGTGACGTGGGGAACCGTAGACACTTCTCCGAGGGCTGCAAGTATGTCCAACACAAATTGACTATGACACTCCTCAGACACTCGAAAAGTCCCCACACTACCAGCAACAAGAAGTTTGGAACCATAGACTCCCATTCATGCTACTTTCGATACCCACACTCCCGCAACCCAAAAGCATTGGTTCCTTGTGTCACGGGCTGCACTTTAACCTTTAACCTAGCAAAATCGTATGGCAGCTAGCACTCGAAACAACGAACGATGAATACTAGGTCAACCTTAACCTTTAGAAACGTGCAAAGCTTATGAAACGGTTAAGTATGGAAAGCTAAAGAACACAAGAGAGCTTGAGAATATGGCTAACACTTGAATTCTTGATGATTACAAATGAGGGGTCTTGGGATATTTATAGTTAGCTTCCCAAGTCCTTGAGAATTCTAGACTATTCTATACAAGTATTAGAATATTACAATTCTAGAGATTTCTATACAAAAATCTTCTTAAGGCATGATTTCTTCTAGATGCTTCCGGAGACCCTCGACCGGATTCTAGATTCTTCTAGATACTTCCACACGGCTCCAGCATCTTCTCGATGATTCTAGAGAATTTCAGATTCAATTCTATATCCGTGTAGAACTTTCCATAGAATTCTAGATTCTTCTATAATCCAACACTTTAAATATTTTTCAAAAACTTGCCAAAGGAGCAAGAACAATCAAAATTGCGGGGTTGAATGGCTTACTCGGGGTGAGAAAATTCGGGCCGTGTCACCCTCCCCCACATTAGCGATGCATCGTTCCTGATCCATCTTGTGCTTCAAACTCCTTGAGTAACTTGGTGAATTGCCAAAGCTTTTCGATCGGCTCCCAGCTAATCTCTCTCATCGGCTGCCCGTTCCACTTCACCAAGTACTCCTTTATTGTTGCCACGTTTCGCCCACGAACGATCCTCTTAGAAAGATCTCCTAGACTGTCTTCTCAAGTGTCCCTTATGCCAGCGGGTGCTCTTGTGGAGATGTTCCATTCCTCACCGTCCAGGGTCTTGCGGTATTGCTTGAGTAAGCTCACATGAAAGACCCAATGTAGCTTAAAAAAAAGTTTTCGGCAACTCCAACTTATATGCAATGGAGCCTATCTTCTTAAGAATGGTGAAAGGACCATTGTACCTGGTCGTTCATGCTCGTAGAGCATCACCAATACTTGGTCGCCTTTTTCAAACTCCTGGGCAGTCCGTTTCTTATCGGCCCATTTCTTCATGCGCTTTGGCCGATTTCTCCAAGTAAAGCTTGGCTTCATTGGCTCTTTCTTGCCAATCATTGGCAAACTTGCAGACGAGTGGACTACTCCCCACCAACAATGTCTTTGGGTGTTGTCGGTTGAAAACCCAAGACTATCTCGAATGGGCTTTTGCTGGTGCTCTCGCTCCTTATGAAGTTATAAGGGAATTGGGCAACGTCTAGCAACTTGACCAAATCTTTTTGGTTGGCTGCCATATAGTGCCGAAGGTACACCTCTAGCATGCTGTTGATGCACTTTGTTTGACCATTCGTTTAAGGATGCATGGTAGTACTCATTTTTAACTCCGTTCCTAACAAACGAAATAACTCTTACCAAAACCTTCCTGTGAAACGTGAGTTCCGATCAATCACGATCGATGTAGGCAACCCCAATAGTTAACCACATGCCTCAAGAAGAGCTTGACAGTTATTTCGGCTGTGCATTCCTTCGGGGCGGGGATAAACACCCCATACTTAGACAATTGGTCCACTATAACAAGTATGTTGGTGCATCCTTCTGAAACAGGTAAGCTAACTATGACGTCCATCAAAACACTATTTCACGGGAGTTCCGGGACGGATAATGGTAATAACAAACCATGCGGGCTCTCTTGCTCTACCTTGTCTTGTTGACATACAAGACAAGTGCGAACGTAGTGCTCCACATCTTCCCGTATGTGCGAACGGTGCCTATCGGGAGTCATGACCTTCTTTCAGAACGTCCCGTCTCAAGTTGTCCCATGCCGGCATGTACAAACAGTTCCCTTTGGCATATAAAACTCCATCCTCCAGCCAAAACCGTGCTGTCTTGCCTTCCTTTACCAAATCTACGAACCTCGTAGCTTGACGGTAGTGTACAAATCCCTCTTTGCGCTCGAGCATGGTCCCTTCCGGTGCACTCGCTAGCGGACTAGGCGAGCTTTCCGGCTCAATGCATCGGTAACATGGTTGATCTTACTAAGACTATACTCCAACTCATACTTGAACTCCGCTAGGTAGTCCAACTAACGTGCTTGCTTCCTAGACAACTTTTGTTGGCTTTGATGGTAGCTCACCGCCCCATTATCCGTCTTGATGATTCTAGACAACGTGCTTGCTTGTGTCTTTCAAGTAATATCTATAGCCAACATTTCCTTCTTATGAGTCAGTCACCGTTTCTCCGTCTCATTGAGTTTTCGACACTCATAGGTAATCAGGTGACCTCTTGCATAAGAACACCCCCTATGACGAAGTCCGAAGTGTCGGTGCACCTCGAACGGTTTGTCAAAATCTGGTAGTGCTAGCACCGGCTCTCGAGTAACGACTTCCTTTAAGGCTTTAAATGTCGTTTGATGCTTAATCGACCAACTCCAAGCTTGTCCCTTCTTAAGTAGATCAGTTAAAAGAACAACTAAGTTAGTTGTTTGTCCTTCAATGAATCGCTGATAGTAGATAACAAGCTCCAAAAACTATCTAAGCTCTGTCTCCACGATAGCCTTAATTTTAGTCGGATCTATGCAAATTTTCCCATCTCCAATGATGTGCCCCAAGAAAGAAACTTCACTCAAACCAAACGAGCACTTCTCCCGCTTAACATATAGTTGATTTTCCCACAAGACTTGGAGAACGGTTCTAAGATTCCCCATATGTTCGTCCATAATATTACAATAAATGACTATGTTGTCTAAGTAAACTACTACGAATTTATCAATGAAATCTGCTAGCACACGTTGTAGGAGAGTGCAAAACGTGGCTAAGGCATTAGTAAGACCAAATGGCATAACAAGAAATTGATAAGACCCATACCTCGTTCCATATGTCGTCTTCGGCTCATCTCCCGGGGCTATTCTCACTTGATAATATCCCTTGCGTAGATCTAACTTGGAAAACACCTTGGCTCATTACAAATGGTCGAATAAGTCGGCAATGAGGGGAATCAGGTAATTGTTCTTTACCGTTAGCTTGTTCAATGCTTGTAGTCTATGCATAAACGAAGAGTCTCGTCCTTGCGTTAGAACAAGATCGACGCACCCCATGGACTCTTAAAAGGCCTAACAAACCCCGACTCGAGCAATTGCTTGACTTGCACCTTAAGCTCCTTTAGCTCATGTGGGGACATGTGGTAAGACACCTTGGCTACTGGCTTAGCTCCTTCCACCAAATCTATGGCATGATCAATCTCCTGCCTTGGTGGAAGATCCTTGGGCAAATCATCAAGCATAACGTCCTTTTATGATGTAAACGATGAAGCTTGGCCGGGCTTCGTCCTCCGCATCAACAGGGAGGAAGTATTTTCTAAACTCCTCTTTAGAATTGTCCCAAGTGGTGAAGACCGGCACTTTTTGCCCAACCAACTTCATCACGCTATCTTTTAAATAGAGAAAGACTTGATAGAGTCTTACCAAGTCATCCGTCAAGCCTATAACACCAAAGTACCATTCCATCATGTAGATGAAGTTCTCCACGTCCTTGAGTTTGCGGCTGCCTTGGTAATCATTCGTCTTAGGCGCTTTAGGCCTTGGCGCTGCCCCCGCAACTCCAACCGTCCTTGGTGCACCTAGAGCATCAAGTTGTGTCTTGAGTTGCTCCATTTGTGCACGAGTATCTCCAAACCCACTCCTGAACTTGATAACGTCCACTTGGAGCATAGTGAGTCTCCCGGCATTGTCTTTGCAAGCCTTGGTGCACCCTTCCATCACTTCGTTGAGGGCCCCTAGCATCTCCTACTGCAAAGACTCTACAATCCCTTGCAATTCCCCCTTGAATTGCTTCATGGCGATGGTGATGCCTCTCACAAAAAGAGTATACTCGTCCCAACGGTCTTAATGGTCGGCCACTCCACCTTAGCAAGTCGTCTCTCAAACTCCACCATGGGTTCCCGAGCAACGGATTTCTCTTTGCGGCTGCCCCTGCATCCCGTCCTTTCCTGGTCACGTGAAACGTGATCACCACTCTCAAGCTTCACACTTTGAACCACCTCTGATGGGTTAGACATGGCTATGCATGAGTTAAGCAACGAACGGAAGCGCATGTATCGAACCGAGTCAACTGTCACGGGTTGCTCTTTAAGCTAGCAAAACTGTGCGGCAACTAGCACTCGAAACAATGAATGACGAATGGTAGCTCAGCCTTAACCCTTAGAAACGAGCAAAACTTATGAAACAGTTAATATGGTAAGCTAAAGAACACAAGAGAGCTTGAGAATTTGGCTAACACTCGAATTCTTCCTTGAATTCTTGATGATTACAAATGAGGGGTCTTAGGATATTTATAGTTGGCTTCCCGAGTTCTTGAGAGTTCTAGAATATTCTATAAAAGTATTAGAATATTACAATTCTAGAGATTTCTATACAAAAATCTTCTTTAAGGCATGAATTCTTCTAGATTCTTCCGGAGACCCTCGGCCAGATTCTAGATTCTTCCAGATACTTCCACACGGCTCCAACATCTTATGGATGATTCTAGAGAATTCCAAACCTAATTCTATATCCGTGTAGAATTCTAGATTTTTCTAGAATTCAACACTTAGAATATTTTCCACAAATTTGCCAAAGGGGGAAGAACCACCAAAATTGCAAGGTTGAATAGCTTACTTAGGGGCTAGAAAATTCGGGTCGTGTTTGGAAGCTTAGCGTTCCAATTTACTGAAGTTGGATTTTAGTTTGACTTGGCCCTTCTACATATTTGACCCAAGGCCTGCGTCCGGAGGTAAAAAGCTAGATTTGATAAAAAAAAGTTCACATCGTCGAAAGCAAATTTTTAAGTAGGTCCCAGCTCACATTATGTTGGAGGAGGTGCCATGCAGATCAAAGAGAGCAAGCAATAGAATCTGAAAGGCTCCCGTAACATTTGAAGAGCAAAGGGCATAGGTACCAAATAAACTTGGCCCCATCTCTCGTCATATAAGCTACTCCTAAGAAAGATTATGGTTCTCGAGTATCCAATCAATTGATTTCTCAAATAGGAAAGATCAAGATAAATGAAAGACTATGACAATCCAGGAGAAGCAACTGAATGGAACATTTTCCCCCCAAATTATATATATAAATATAATAAGATGGTGATAGGAAGGATACAATAATTAATATAGGTTTGTTATTGTGAAGTTTGGCATTCAAGATAACTTCTGTAATGTCTCTTACAATAGTAGTCCTTATTTTATTTTATTTTTTTTATTACAAAAAGTCAATGTTGAGATGAAGCTCTATCATCCAGGTTAGCTCACCACAGACCTTCTATAGGTCTCAAAAAAGTCGTGCAATGTTATTTACATATTACCACCAAGAAGACGAGTAACAAAACTCGAGCTCTTAACATAATACGAGTCTATTGTTGAACTAACATTGCTTACTAGTTGAACTGTCCTGACCTATGTTGGCAGTACATCATATTAGCAATAAGTATAAAAGTTTGATTTCTCAATAGTGTTCTTATTTGGCTTGATATTCCTTTAAAGTTGAGTTTTAGAACGAGGTAGAGGACATGCAAGCATTGCTTCGCTTGCATAAATTGGGTTTAGTTGTAAAAGGCACAAAAAGGCGATGGCTTAGGCTTGAGGCTCGAGGCTTAGTCAGGCCTAACTTTTGCACCTTGCCTTGCTTGAGGGAATATAACTTTAAAGAGGTGCACGTATCATTGGCTTAGGCGTGAGGCACAAAGCTCCTAAGGCGACACCTCTGTGAAGTGAGGCCCCTAATGATCGATCTTCTTGAATCTAACATATAATTTGGGTCACTGAAAAAAAAAAAGCTTGAAAAAAAAAAAAACAATAGTAAGTACAACAGTTTCGCCCTTCTAACTAGCAGATTGACAACTAAGTGTTATATTTTCTCTTCTTTCTTCCATTTTACTTGTATAATTATGCTTTCTTGCTTTTTTGTTCTTCAAGCTCCCTTTTGTTTACTAGCAACTGGCTTATGTGTTTATATTTTCATAAAAAAAGTTATATTTTATATTATTGAATAAATGATGCCTTTATAATAAAAATTCATATGATTTTATTGTGCGCCCAACTTCAAAGAGGGGCACCTCCGCCTTGCGCCTTGAGCCTAAGCCCTGAGGAGACCTGTGCACCTTTTGCCTTTCACAACTATGAATTGTGGAAACCAAAGCTTAAGTTGGTCTTATTACTAGTATTATTGTTATTTTTTTCTTTCATTCGGGACAATTGAGTAGTAACATCTTTTGAACAAAATTTAAAAAAAATATCTTTATTTCTTTTAATGTATATATGGGTGAAATGAATACGCTGCTGAAACACCTAAGTAGCTTAGGAGTTGATGTGGACCCTAAATGAACTTCATTAAGTTAATGTTGCAATGACATATTATAGATATAGATACACACTATCCGACTAGGGTTCGTCAATTCCATTGGTAAGACTCAGTTGAGTCACTACTTGAACGGCCAAAAATGTTTCCATAGAAGAATGATGAGGGGGCATGGGGTTAGTTTACTCTAAACTTAAAATAAACTAAAAGAATGAATGCACAAGAGTTGTTGCCCAAAATAGGTGAGTAAGGGGGTAAGTATTGTTATCTGTTCATATTGGTATAACCGTAATTTGACCTTTAGAGTACCACCATAAGCCACAAAAAGGGCATCTAGATTCCCTTGCCTTGAATTAGCAAGCCTCTTCAACATATACCTTATGACCAAAATATAAAAGAAAAATACTTTCATATATACAAAATAACATAACGAAAAAAAGAAAATGTAACTATTATTTTTTAGGATTTGGATTGCTTGTTTAAAGATGATTTTTTTAGAAAAACTTATAATTGTTGTAATTGCTCTTGTTAGCTTGTGTTTGTTATTGATGTAGTAGTAATGCTTATTAGCTTGGTAAGTGATGACATTAGCTTTCTTCTTATGTTAGGACTAAATATTCACCATAATTGTTATCGTACACGTATATGCAAGGATGTGAATATTGTTCCGATGAAAAACAATATTCATTTGCAGAGAGTTATATGATAGACCCATTGATGAGAAAGATGTGCATATGATTTAATTTGAAGAATTTGCGTATAAAAATATCTCAATATCGACTGTAACCTTATGAATTTCAAAAGAAAGTTGATCAGAAAACACTAGAATAAACTCGTCCTTTGTTTAAACATCAACATGTTGGATTTTCTAGAATAACTACTATGCTTGTGGTTTATTAACTTTTCATTCTCACTTACTTTATTAGTTATATCCCTAACTTCAATTTTGTTTTCCTTTTACCATCCTATTAAGGATGTTACAATTGATCATAATAAATATCCACTTGAATATAATAAATATCAACTTAAGTTATGATGTATATACAAAGAATAACAAATGATTGAAAAGAAAATGATCACCAACTTGATTACTTGATACTAACTTGTTGGGGTGAGTGTGTGACAAGTTACATATAAGGTATGACATTTAGCATATCCCATAAGATTCTTCGTTGGGTCTATTGGGGTGCTTCCGCGCGTGTATATATATCTATGTATGTACGTACGTACGCTTGCTTTTCGTATTGTTTTATAGTTATATTTATGTTTAAAATCTGAATGATAAATATATGAATTATATGCTATATAAAATTTAAAATGATATTATATTATTGTCACATCTAATTGTACTTCTATTATTCTACTAAAACTATATCTATTTGTATATAGGTTGATAATCAAATACGTGACATATTATTGCCGTACTCAAAGCCCCTTTTTTGAATTTCAAGTGTTTCGTACCCGCGAACAAGTTCTCATTGTTGTTTGCTTCTCGGATACTTGATCCTCACAAATAACTTGTCATAAAAGTCGTATGATAACTAAATAAGACATGACACTAAGGCAACTTAATACATATATATCGTAGCAGAAAGCGAAATTATCATCCGATCACAAGTATCAATTGAGATGGATACTTTTACAAGTTAATGTAGAATTGAAAAGTTTTTGTTCTCCCTTTTTCTTAAGAGTCAAAACAGAAAGTAAGATTTTCAATACAAGAAACTCTCTCTCTCTCTCTTCATTTATCATCTTCAAGTTTCTTATCTTTTCTTTTCTTCAAGTTTAAAACTCAAAGACAGAGCCTTAGAGAAGTTTGGAAGGCTTGCAAAATATTACACAATTAAATCAATGTCTCAAAGTTACATCTTATCAGGTGTTAGGCTTTAGTGAACACAAAATTGTGCCTACATGCAATTGTATGGTTTATGACCATTTACTTCTTTTGTTCCAAGATGAATGTCTTTGATGACCTCTTTATGAATTTTAAGAAAAGCTATTAAATGAAAACTTTTTTTTTTTTGGCTACAATTAAATGATAACGTTATTTATAATAATTGTTTATTCTCCCCCCCCTTTTTCCATAAATTTGTCTATTCTAATTATTTATGTTTCTCTCTCTTTCCCATGTCTTGAAATAATATTACATGAAAATATAAACAAAGACTATGTTATGATAAGGTTAGTTTGGAAAATAATATATAAAATTGCTGACAAATATAAGTGGACATAAAGTTAAAAACAAAACTTTGGCTCTGGGACAATAATGTTTTATTTTTCCTCTCATTACATAATGATTAATATAACATGTTTGTAACTTCAAAACCTATGGAAAGGTTGGCCATAACTTACTTGAGGAAAAGGTAAAGGTAGTAAAGCAAGATTGACAAAGTGGGAAAGAGATTTGCGTGTGATTGTTGGAAAAGTTACTAGCATTGTGGATGGACAGAATTTGTGACATTAGCTCCTCCTCCTCCTCTGCCTCCCTCCGCCTAATTAATTTAGTTTTTAAATTTTACCAAATTCCCCATGTGTCATCCATTTCCCTTTTTATTTGTGTTCTTTAATCTCTTCTACATCTTTTCACTAGGGTTCATGGCCTCCCAACACCAATTAGTAATGTCAATGTTGAGGAAATATAAATTTTTTATTCCAATCTTCATTGGCAATTTTCCTATACAAAATGGTAAGAAAGCTTAGAGAATATTTAACCGCATGTTACTCACAATATTTAAGGGCACACTAGTAAAAAGTCAATCTTCCTTTAGTACAACTGCTGATAACTAGAGGTACATTATTTCACTTCTCTTAATCAATTACTCAATTTGATTTATCATTTGAATCAAAATTAATGAGATTCATATTAAAATTCTACAATAATAAAGCTCTTAACTTCTACTGACATTGAGAGCTTAAAACGTTTCTTTTGCAAGAAAACAGAAAAAGAAAATGTATCTTACTTTTGGAGTAAAGGAAGTCCTAAAATAGCATACGATCTCCATAAATAGAATACATTGTCCCACTCACATGCAGATGACCACCTCCTACTGCCATTACATATGTTAGAGAGCATGCTATATCCTCTCTCTGTTTTCTAATATGAGACTTTTAAGGTTGATATTAGTTATGATATAATTAATATCATAACTTTTTAATCCGTTTAAGATTTTATTCCAGTTTTACCCTTTAATTAAATGTATGTGACAAGAGTAGAAATGGGATAATTACTGTCTTCAGAAAGATGAACAAAATAAAATAAATGAGGATATTTTAGGGAAGAACGCATATATTACTCCTAGAATACATAAAATGACTAATATAAAATAAATTTAATAGAATTCTAAAGAGTAATATATGAAAACGGAGGGAGTACGACCATGCGCTTAGTGGCGTGAGGTACAGCTATACAGTGAACGAAATAGACCCGACTCCATTCTCACATATAAGAAGACAATTTGATCCCCCCCAAAATACCTGTCTCTATTAGATACCATATCCATTAGCAGATCATAATCTCAAGTCCCCATGAAGTGAGTAATGATAAACAAGCATAAGTACAGAAAATACACACACTTATCAATATCATTACAAAGCATGCACATGCATGTACTCCCTCCGTTTTTTTTTAATACACCTTGTTAACCAAAGAAATGATTAAAATGTTAAAATGTTTTAAATTTTATCAATAATATTTCAAAAATTACACTTAATTCATTACTCTAAGGTAATATTTATTAAGGATAACATTAAATTTTTTTTTTTTTTGATTTTATCTTGAAATGTGAGATCATCTATATCCATTTAACATTAAATACGATAAAAAAGAGAGTACATTGTGCACAGAAATCAATAACTGCAATAATTTTTAAAAGAAATATCTAAACGGAGTTGGTGATTAAATATTCAAACATGACTTTAAGCGTATCTTTTTCATTCCTTCTACGTGAATGGATGGCATGTCATCTCAACAGGATTTATAGAGTTAATATAAAGTGGAAAACTAACAAATCAGTGGATAAATCCCCAAGGTGCTACACATAGGCATTAATTAAAAAAAATTCAAAAAACAATTAATACGAGCATAGAGGTCAAACAGAAAAAAAGACACTAGAAATCAAACTGAAAGAATCGAAGAAGAATATCAGAATATGGATAACCAAAATATATACATACATGGAAAGAATTAAAATATAATAAATGAAGAAGATAGAAACTAAACAGATGAGGAAAAAGAAGAATACTACAGTGAAAATATAGGGGGGTGGGTGGGAGAGAGAGAGAGAGAGAGAGAGAGAGAGAGAGAGGAAAACGAACATGTTGCCACTAGAGAAGTGATAGAGGTTGCCGCGGGTGGAGAAAATGATGGCGGCGATTTAAACGTCGCAAAGAATAGAGAGTTCACGGGCTTTCTTAATCAAACCGCTTCTGCGTTTGGAGAAAGTCACTTGACGACTGCTCTTGTCCTCAATTCGCTTTATCTCCAGCTTCTTTGGCCCCATCAACATCAATATCAATATCAATATCAAGTTTATTTCTCTATCTATCGATCGCCCTTTATTTTCCGATAGATTGCCCTAAATAGCTACTATCTACCTCCCCCCTCGCTCAGCCTCGAAACTTGATTTTTAGGTATATCCGTTTTCCTTTTTCGGCCCCTAGAATGCCCCACTGGACACAGGAATTTCAACCGACGGCAGCACAAAACAGTAATAAGTGAACATTTATTAGGAATTTGAAGGAAAAGGATTAAATAAGTTCGTTAATATTAAGATCATTGCGTGTCTTTTTTCTATAATTTTATTTTCTTTAAATGTTTCTCTAAGCTATAAATAGCATTCTACTTAAATAAAGTGGTTTTTTTCGCGTTTATCGAAAGGACATGTTTGATTCGAATTTGACAAATTAAAAATAACAAAAAACAAATGGATTAGAAATTTAACAGGTTGTTAAATTTCTAATACATTTTCGTAGTATTTAATTGTTTTAAATATAATTAAATAATTTTATACTCTCATTAACGTCTTCTTTTGTATTATTTTGAAGATTTTTTTACTTCAAAAGTACATACTTGTTTCGAATTTAAAAGGTTGTTATATTTGAGAATTTGGGAATCTATACTTATTTTTAACTATGCGAAACATTTTGTCACTTATTACGCACATCCTCATCTTTGAATGTCTTATTTTTTAGTGTTAGGCATCTACCGTAAGCTTTTCTTTAATATTAAAATTTTATATTGAAATTAAACGTACTAGTCTAAAAATGAGTTTTTGAGAATAAAAATTAAAAATTAATTTGAATGAGGGCAGTAAACTTACATTACTTGTAGTCTGAAATGACAATTCTTGCCTTTGTTACTCTTTGGTATCATGGAAATCTTCCAAGTAATAAAAAAGTCCACGTTAATGAGAGTATAAAATTGTTTAATTATGTTTAAAACAATAAATACTACAAAAATATTGATTACTAGTTACAACTTTATATTAGTTACAACAGTAATATTAGTTACAACAGTAATATTAGTTATGAAGTACGTTTTCTAAACTATACAACTTTATCCTTATGAAAAACTGGAGATATGTCTTTTTGACGATTTAATCATATTTAACTTCAAATTTTATGTTATATATATATATATATATATATATATATATATATATATATATAAAATAAATTATGTTATGATCAAAAGATTTTTATCATAAATTATATTAAATATATTAATTAAAATTGACTAAATTAATATTAAATTTTATTTTAATATATCCTCAATTGATTTAAAAAATTAGAATGTATATATAATATTGAAATAGATGATAATAAAACTTCTCGTAACCCAAAAGAAAAACAAGAAAACCAACTTCCACCACTATTTGTTGTCCGTGGTATTACATAAAAATAGGAAAATAGTAGAGTATATATTTAAAATTTTAAAGATTTCACGACTTGGTACTCTAGTAGATTTACCGGTTATCTTAAAAAAAAAAGTTACTCCATAAAAGTACAATAAATATTTATATTCATATTAGTTCTGGTTTCTTCTTAAAAATTATTACAAATAGAATGATATAATTAAACTAAGAATTTATGAATCATATAATAAAATTATATCAAATTATTTATATTAATTTTCGGAAAGAATTTAAAAACTAGTAAGAATGCTCACATATACTCGTAAGAGTAGAAATATCGGTATGTATCAAGATTTTAAAAAGAAAAAGAAAAAACAAAATAAGTGCGTGAAATGTTTATGGCTAACTGAGATGGGAGTAATTTCAACGTGGCCTCATAGGGCATGTTTGTTTGGCATTTAGCATTAAAGATAATCCAACACGTGTTGGTTAAAATTCAGCGTTCATTGAGTTATATCGAAATTTTTAAATGCTCCCCAAACCGTAAAACGTTTTTAAATGCATCTCCCGTCTTTATTAAAACTTTCTTGAATGGTTTTCTTTTTCTTTTTGCTTCGTACTTAATAGTTAATATACTTTCCTAGTTCATAATAATAGATTCTTTAAATAAGATTGAATTTTTATATTTTAAGACAGTATATTTATACTTTTTTCAAACTTAACATTAACTTCACTTATCGTCTCGATAAACTTCTATCAATTACATTAATTTTATTAATTTCCTCTCATCTATTTGTATTTCCTATAAAAAGATAAAAATAATTTTTTCAATTGTTATTTATTATTTTAATATAATAACTATAAGCCTCCTTAATTGAACTAAAACGATTGAAATAGATTAATATCGAAGCGTACGAAGTGACTGAAAAGTTAAGTATAGCTAAAGGGTACAAAGAGAATGTTAGTAAATGAAGGGTGAGAGTATTTACTGAAGGACAAACAACTCACTTTAATATAATATTTGACAAAGGAAGAAGAGAGCTTACTCATTTAATTTTGAAGATTTGCAATCTTGTAATGGGAGGTAATATTTGAATATTTTGAATTACGAGGAGTGTGATAAGGTTTGAGTTTAGCTTAAAATGTGAGTTACAGGAAAGTGGCGTTGGAAGTGTATTTTCAAATGGTTCATAAAAAAATTAGGGAAAAAGGGGTACTGGATTTTGTGATGCCAATTTTTTTTTTCAAGAAATATGTATGTTTTTGGGAAAATATTGGTCTATTAATTAGGCTGTAACATGTTTATGGGGAGGTAACCTGTTCCCAAATTGATCGATCAATTATGCGTATCGTATTTAGTAACATTATTCTGTTACTTCAGAATAATTCTATAAAAAATTATTTTATTCGTACAATGGTATGTTAGTTTATTTTTCTTTTTTATTTTTTATTTTTATCTTGGAATGTTTTTAGCCCGTTCTTGGAAAAAAAAAATCATATCCGCCGAACAAGCAATAAAGTACAGCATTTTCAGTATTTTACCAAAACTTTTAACTCATTATTTTTGTTGTTCTTTTCATCTCTTTGGGATTAAATAAATTAAGATCCTTTGGGATTGAATAAATTAAGATGGATATGGAGTCGAGGAATTCTAAAAGATTGAGTTAAATAAATCTCAATAATATTATTTCTTATATCAAATTATCTTTTAAGCGTAGTTCTTTTTAAAAACTTTTCTTAGTTAAACTTATAAAATAGATTAAAAAAAAATCCAACTGCTCTCCTAATTCATAGTAAGACAATATTATATAAAAGTAATATTTATCCATTATTCACCAAAAACACAGTTAATAAGACTTGAATAGAAATAAAATTAATAATACCCAAATTTCTAAATCGGTACAAAAAGAGAAAAAATCATAACTGCAGTTAATAAAGAAAGCTAAATCTAGTCAAATAGTTTAATTTTAATTATAATTTGTAATCGTAATCCACCAAATCGCATCATGTCCGTGTTCCGCGATCCACGTGAATTTGTGGGTGGGGAATGTCGTAAGGGTGACGTGGTCTCCAGGACACATATTCGCTACGTCAGTAGCTGGTGTACACAGCGCGCATCAAAGGTTTGTGGCGGTGCGGAGTGCATCGTCAACTCCTCATGGGCTGCCGCCTCACGTGCTTGCCGCCCACTCGCCCACCCTCGATCTCAGTGCCTTCCTCCACCGTAACATATATAACGCAAATCAAATGACAGACGCATAAAATTGAATAATTTGTATTTGATAAAGATTAATAGGAGACTATTGTTTTATCGGATTTTGACACTTAGAATTATTGCATCCATTTTTCATTAATTGTTTCGAGCACATCGATCATACGTATACGTATTTCCCTATTTCAGTTTTGGAACTTTAGAGAATTTCAAATATAAGAAAACGACCTCAACTTTATTTTTTTTTAAATTTGAATTTGAAATTGTGCTGAATCCTTTAAACGGGGAGCTGGATTTAGTTCTCTGTTGACGATCGAGAGACATCGTGCACTGCTCTCAATCATATCGTAGGCTTCAACTAAACCAATTAAATTTAATTCCTTCGCGTTGAAGTCCTCCAATCTTATTTGTGCTACGTTTCACCTTTTATATAAAAACAATTTGCCTCCTGGTCGCGGCACATATTTGTATGTGTACCTTCCTGCCACCACGAATAAAATTTTCCAAATCCCCATATATAATATTTTAAAATACACAGCGCATATGTGTATATAAAAGCACTACACAAGCATACTAGCCCATGTATGTGCGGCACATTGTTAAGTCGTTAGGTTGATATCTTCAAATTCCTTTGCTATAGACTATTAATGCCTTTAGGAAGCAGTTTTTTCTTTGCGGTTGCCACTCTGTATATATGTTGGAGAAGCTAGCTACAATGTAACATTATTGCATCGATCGATCGATCAATGCCGCTGCAGCAAGTCCTGGTATGTACGTCCATACATTTGTGTACATATATATGTGTGTGTTTATATCTTTGTGTGCATAAAAAAACAATGGTGTACCATCTCAAACTCGTCCAAAAAATCAGTGTACATAAAAAAAAACATTATGAATATGTCTATATATGTCCTAAGCTTTATATTTTTCATTCGATTTTAGTGAATAATTTTGCTCGGCTCATTTGGCAACTCTGAGAATCTCACCACTTGGGTTTGATTTAACTCGTTGACGCTTACAAATAATTTACTCGACATGTGGGCGTATATGTCTTCCTCTTGGCTTTTGTAGTTCCCCTGTTCTTCTTGTTAGAATATCATGAAATATTTTCATTTAGTTTTCAACTAATTTCTACAGAAATCTGTTTCATAATCTTCTAATGATAGCACTACTCAGGATACAGTGATTATGTCGCCACCTAATAAGTTGATTTGTTTTCCTGTAAATAGTCATTGTTGTTACCGTTTGGTGCATCATGTGTATATATGTATCATTGCTGTTACCGTTTGGTTTCCCATTTTGGTGCATCGTATTAATTAAGGAGGTGCGGGCACCGAAAATTTCGCACACATTAATTTATATCTTATTTTAATTTTTTTTAATTGTATGGATTAAAAGAACATCACAAAAAAAATGAGGAATAATTTTTTTTATAAGATTTAATATTGTTATTATAACCATACAATATTAATGTGTTTTTTCCTTTTAAAAAAATGTGTTTTTATATGGTTTAATATATAAACTAAATGTCACAAAAAATTCCAAAAAAAATAAAAATATTTCTCTTTTTTTTTAAATAATTTTTCAATCTGTACTGTTACAATTTTTCAAATTATTACAAAACATAAAAACGGTTAATGTGTAGAAATTTCTATCCCAACTGGACACTCACTTTTTCCTAATAATATAGATATAACACTCACTTTTTGCCAATAATATAGATATAAAGTTCTCCTTTTATAGAAAATTGTGAACAATTATTGGGGAAGTTTATTAAACAAATTCCAAAAAAAAATAAAAATATTTCTCCTTATTTTTAAATAATCTTTCAATCTGTACTATTATAATTTTTCAAAATATTACAATTTTAATATTGTTATTATAACTATACAATATTAATGTTTTTTTTAGTTTTAAAAAAATGTGTTTTTGTATGGTTTAATATATGAACTAAATGTCACAAAAAATTCCAAAAAAAATAAAAATATTTCTCCTTATTTTTAAATAATCTTTCAATCTGTACTATTACAATTTTTCAAAATATTACAAAACATAAAAAACGGTTAATGTGTAAAAATTTCTATCCCAACTGGACACTCCCTTTTTCCCAATAATATATATATATATATATATAATTCTCCTTTTATAGAAAATTGTGAACAACTATTGGGGAAGTTTATTAAAAAAAATGAGAGAAGCCTAATCTAACAATACGGAGTACATAATAGATATCCTCCCTAAAGAACTGAAATGAAACATCTATAATTATAGGCTCATTGTGTGCGGGCAGACAAACAAAATCTGACATGGCTAGCCTTATTACTGGCAAGGTGGTGAGTCAGTTTTTGATTCTAAAAAAAAATGTACTTCAAACTTTTCTCATTTTTTTTTAATAAAAAAAATCTGTAGTTCAATATGAAATATATACGCTGAGCGACGCAACAAAATCTGCCGTCATCTAGGTTACTGCATTACCATCATCAAGACGATCACAACCAACAAGCACACTTAAATTATGAGTTTATTAAATCATATACAAATACCAGAAATTTTACAGAACCTATAAAATGATCACATGGTGGATACGAATTGAATTTATGCAATACAACCAGTGAGAAGTACTTTGAAGCAAATTGTAACATTCTTCGCTAACATCCAGATCCTGAATGGCGTCTGCATACACTGTAGGTACTTTCTGGCATGGAATGCACTCTGTCAGTACGATACCAGTCCTCTTAAAAGAGCAAATGGAGTGTTGCATCCTTCTCCTTTGCAGCTTTGTTGGTGTAAATGTTCGGTGCAGCTATCTGTGGGGTGAAAGAAATCAACCACACAACCAGGTAAATAGTTACTCTTGATTGCATTGATGCTCCCCTTGGTACATAAAAAAATTTAAACAGATCTTGATTGAGTCTACCTGCTGCTCCAAAGCCTCATTTTGTTCAGTTAGCAACCTTTTCTGCTCGAGAAATACGTATATGAGTTAGCAGTAAATTTATTATTTTTCATGACAATTTTATCGACAGATAACTTCAGCATACAATATATGTACTGTTTATAACGACAAGCAACTGATTACTAATAATAACCATCCCATGGGCTCCACGTATAAGAAAACACTATCATGAGGTGCATTATAAAATGCCAAACTGGTTCTCCAAATATTCATTGATAAACTAGGTGAAGAACTATAAACCATTGCAAAAGATACTATTCTGAGCTAACCTACAAATCGTTGTCTAACAATCTACACATAAGATGTTGCCATATACTATGTAACGTGAATTGTTTCCATTGGACTTCAAATCCACATTATGTTTAGGTTTAGCTGATAGGACAAAGATAAGTAAGGCATCCACATTGTATCCACTAATAAGTGATAGAATATGGCATCGTATACATTATAGGATAACGATCATTAGCTTCAGGTGTGGCCTTCTAGAAATTACAGAGATGCAGGAGGAGAGACCGACGAGGAAAACTCATGGATAAGAATTATTCAGGTGAGCAATGCCAGAAACAATCCTATTACCAATCCACCCGGCAGATTTTTAAATACCGATATTATGATAGACAACATACGACTAGAATTGTTATGCTGAAAAGAACAGGGTCATACCTTATCCTGCAGTGTTGCTATTGAGTCTATCATCAATTGTGTCTGCAGAAACATGAATGAACAAATTATTTTCTGTTCTAACAATATTGTTATTCAGTAGTTCAAATTGAAGCAAGAAGAAATAATAAGACTTTAAGAAAGCACACAGGTTCCTGTTCTAACTATTGATTTTTCAAATATAATACTACAAGTCGGATCTTATAGGGGTCATTAAAGATCCAATAGTCATTTTTAGGTCATTCAAGGGACCGAGATCAGGTTCATTGAAGCTTTGAAGAGTCAGAATAATTAGAAGTGGATATTATAGGAAAACAGACTGTTGATATAACAGCAGGAGAAACCCAGATAAACAATTGGATGATCGGTTTGGCACTAAGAAATATGACAATGGAAAAACACTTGCAGAAAAAGAGGTATAAGAAAACCAGATTCTAAAGGTATCCTGTATGGCGTAGTTTTATTCAAATAGCACAACCTGTGCCCAAATAAAATATTATCGATAGACAAGTTGAATGCCATATAGCGAAAGATAAGGAAAGCTGTATATATCCCCAGAGCTGCCAGAATATATTATAAAAACTAAAAAGAGCAACTCCCTCTTTTCTAAAAAAAAGCAACATTTGAACTTTTTGACGAGTATTATTTTTGCATATTTAACTAAGAATTACATATAGAAATAATAAGTTTTTCTCATTAAATTTGTTATGAACGCTCAATTAAATATAAAATAAGAAGATTTTGATGACAAATTTTTTTAAAAATATGACACTATAATGAAAAAATTATGCAAATGTTGCTCTTTTTATGAAATAAATTTATTCTCAATTTTCAAATGTTGTCCTTTTTTGGAACAGAGGGAGTATATAGATTTGATAGCATGTTAAATTTCAATCAAGTGCTTTCACCAACAACTTAAGTATAGATGGGATCAAAATGACCTACATCCGTATTCCACGAGACATCAGGGCTTTAGAACTTAGATTGTCCTAACAGTGGATAATGAACTTCTTAGCGTAGGTCAGGGCTTGAAAGCAGTTTGTTTGAATTTCGTAGATTGAATCTTTAGCAAATTTGGTATCCCCACGTCCCTCCCCCCAAACCAGAACTTTTTTTTAATTTGAAAGTTAAAAAAAAAATAGATTATGTCAGTTCAGATGGAACGAGGAGGACGGAAATTTGAAAACAATGAGCAAGCAAGCTTCGAGCGACTTAACCCAAAGACATGGTTTGTGCATTTTACAACATCATGTATATGGGATATTCAAATGGCTATATAATATAGACTACAAAGTAGAATGCAATGTTTAAATGTCTATAGGTAGTGACCTTTCTGGCTCTGGTTTGTATTAGTGCTTTTTGCAGTTCATTCTCCTGGTGCACAAGGTCAGCCACACTGAGCTTATCTAAATTTGGTTCCAGAAGGTACCTGGCAAAAGATTGAGAAAAGATGGAGAATGATGTCAAGAATATCATGAACTATGCTTCTAAGGAAACATCATGAGATGAGTTCTTGCCTTTGAACTCTTTGCAAGAGATCTCCACTTGTCTGATTACTTGCACATTTTGGGTTCTATCCGTAAGTAGACAAATTTCAGCAACAATTGTAGATAACAGAGAAAATATTAGTTATTAAGTTATGGAAGAACACCCTTAATACCCCAACCGCCAAGCAAATGAGATTTAACTACTAATTCACACATATTTATAGAGTTAAAGACCTTCAACGACTAGAGAAAACTTGGGGATACCACCACCAAAAGGTACTCAAATAAGACCTGGAAAGAATCAACCGCATTCTCTCCACACTTATTTCTCCCCTCAAGGTATGGCTCCACTGTGTGCCCCCTGATTCCCCCTCTGCACCAAATCATGAGAATGTGGTTACCTCGAGTTCATAAACTCCTGTGCTGTTTCTCCCATCTGCTTCACAGATACTGTGATAATGCTGAAGAATTGCTGCCAAACTGCATTAGCAGAGAATTATACAATCTTTTTCAGAAGTAAGGGATAACTAGAGGCAGAACCACAAATGATCAGCAATGCCACATTGTAACCGTGTAATTGTGCAGACAAAGAAGTAAACACCTAATAACATTTGCAAACCAAAACGATCTGGTCCATCATGTTAGAATCAAATATGGATGCCATCTGTGCTGCTTAGTTATACTGACATCAAGACATCTGTAGACTTGTAGACTATTACTTGGATTGAAATTTCATCTCTATAAGAATTATAGTCTATAAGTATGCAGTTCTAATGACGAAACAGAACTTTTAAGAGTTATTCCAATCTCTCTAAGTCCCTATTTCCAAGAAGCAACTAAAAATTATACTTGTATATATAAAAACTAGAAACACAACATACACGATAACTAGGACCATATCATATATGGAATGGTGATCTTAGTGTCCTCTCTTCATTCGAAAGATATATAATTTTGTGAAACAACACAATTCAGTAACTTTTTGCTTTCCTGCCTTGCACTCTGATGCAAGAAAAGCCTGTCGAACATAGACCATAGATGAGTACTTGGGTTAATATAGAAGATACGAAAGACCAAGACAGAGAGTCTAACAAGGAGAAGATTCTAGAACTTAGTTTTTACTAAATTTATGTTGATTTACTATTATACTTGTTACTATAGGGATCAAAATGAAGCTCTGGGAGGCACAGACTTGCAATTTTTTTATTTATTTTCTGGTTTTACTTTTTAATTTTTTATTACTGCTTAACTTTCATTTATACAAAAAGGAGTAAGAATTAGAAACAAAATATAGCACAAACATCAAGGGACATGCCTGAAGATGTAGCTACTAAAGCAGACTTGACAATTGAACACAAGTATATTATTTTTTATGTTTTCAGAATTCTTCCTAATCCTTTAATCTCACCAACTATATTCCCTATGGCCTCTTCTTGAGTTGTTTTTCATGCATTCAAATTAGAACAACAATAACTACCTTACAGTTGATGAAAATCACCTGATGTATGAATCTGGAATAAACATTCATTTTCAAGATTTTCTGTGCAAACAGGTATACCCTTCTGAACTATTCAATAATTATGTATGTGGAGATGGTTCATTGATCAACAGGTACATTAATCATGCTATCTAGGGTTTCATACACAAAAATACAACTCAAAGGCATGCATTGTCAAGTTTGAAGTGTTTTCTGCAGAAGTGCTATAGGGAGGAATCAACATATGGCCCTAGTCCTTAAGAAGAAGCTGTATATAACTACGTTTGTATATATATTGTTTTACAACCCTTCATATTCCTCAGGATTACTAAGATGTTACTTGTGCTCCATGGTAAAGAGGAGAACCGATCTTCTAATTTCTCAGACATCATTTTTTCACTTGATGGACGACCAGTTGGTACAAGAATGGATTTTCTTCTCACCCTTTTACCTTTTAACATCATTTGCATATGTCAGAAGTGGTGAGCACTAAAATCCATGTTCTTTTCTGTTCTGCATATGGGTTTTTCATGTTAGTGAAGAGTGTGGTTTTGTTGTATACAATTGCATAAACTATGCTTGTACAGGAATAGTGCACCCTCTTTGGTGCCCATAAATTTATTTAAACATCTTACTAAACCACAGGTTCGTAGACAGGTGTAACGGGATCAAGACTCCGAGACTCTTGGTTTCTAATTCGGTAATGTTTTAAAAGACATTATAACCCAGACTAGAATTAGTAGTGAACAGATGGGTATGTAGAAATGCATGTAAGCTCCTGCTTCTCGATGCAAATAGGGAGTCAAGTGGAGAGGTCTTGCACCTCCCTTAGGGAATCCTCAAAGCTGACATTTGTAGCCTTCCATATCGTCTCTTACATTTGAAGGTCTCTTATTTTGCAAGGTAGTGAAGCGTCAGGGTCAAAGAACCAGAGACACTTCTCTGTGGACTGTGAGTCTGTCCAACAGAAGTTGGACATTGATACTGCTCAGGCACTCGAAAAGTCCCCACACTTCCAGCAACAAGTATGGAATCATATGCTGGAACGTCAGCAGGCCCTCCAAGGCTCCATTCATGCAGCCATTGGAAACCCACGTTACCGCCTCCGAAAGCGGACACTGTAGAACTGCCATTGGTTACTAGGAAGCCTAACCGTTAAATACAGCCTCCACATCTTTGGATTACTGAAGTTAAATTTTGGATTGACTTGGCACTTCCACTTATTTGATCTAAGGCTGAATTAACTATTGTAATAGGACTCTCAGTTACTGCCTACGACCACTGGAGGGATATACTCCAGAAGTCCAGATTAATTAAAAAAAAAGTTAATATTGTCAAAAACAAATTTTTGAGTAGATCTCACTTTTCAGAGTTGCTCCCAGCTCACATTATGTTGGAGGAGGTGCCGTGAAGATCAAAGAATCGAGCAATAGGAGCTGAAAGGCTTCCATACTGTTTACAGGGAAAGGAGCATATGTGCCAAAGCCAAACAAACTTAACCCCTATCAATTGTTGTAGAAGATATTCTTAGGAACGATTAAAGTTCTCAAGTATCCAATAAATTAATTTCTCAAATAGGGAAGATTACGTGAAATGAAAGAGTATGACAATCCAAGGAAAACATCTAAATGGAATGCCAAGCCCAAAAATCACATGTATAACATAATAAGATGATGAACGGAAGGATACAACAATTAAAAGAGGTTTGTTTATTTTATTCATATTATGAAGTTTGGTATTAAGGATAATATAAGTTTTGCAATGTCTCCTATGATAGTAAGGTCATGTTTTAAGGAACTTTTGTGTAGTAAATATGAAAATTTGAGTCCTCGACCGTGTCGGTATTTGGCTTGATAAGGTCGACTCTAAAGTTGAGTTTTAGAACGGAATGATGGCCATGTTAGCATTTGTTCGCACAACCTCAATGATGTGGAATCAGATGCTTGTTACCAGTATTACTTTTTTTTGTTGTCTTTTCATATCTTTTGAACAAAATTTTGAAACATTTGTTTTCTTTTTTTCAGTTTATATATGGGGGGAAATGAATATGTTGCTGAACATCTATGTTTTTAGGTATTGATTAATTCATGTATTAATGATAGCTATGATATACACCATATCAAATCCAAACATTTCTCCATTAAAATGAACTACATCAACACCTAAGTGAACTTCATCAAGACCTAACTTTAGTGTTGTAGCAACATATCATATATATGCATGCGCACATGCAGATAGTAATGTTCGTGTAGACATAATTACAAAAATTTAATATAATGTTGGTCTTTTTGGATTTTATTTTGGCTTTTTAGAAGATAATGTTGTTCAAACTTTTTTACGTTTGTTGTAATTGTTCTTGTTAGCTTGTTGGTTATTGACGTTATGGTGATGCTTATTGGTTTGGTAGATGATGGCATTAGCTTTCTTCTTACGTTTGCTTGCAGAGGGACTACATATTAAACAAGCAATATTCGACATAATTGTTACCTTATGTGTATGCGGAAGGGTGTGAATGTTGCTCTAATGAAGAAGAACTATTCATTTGTAACAAGTCATAACAAGATCACTAACAAGAAAGATATGCACATGGTTTAAAATTGAAGAATTTGAGTACAACATCTCAAGTAATTTTTGGATTTTTTTATATACTCTTCTCCACAACATAGTTTTCATATTCTTATTCAATTTTCATTAATTCATAACTTTAGAAATATGCTCTTCTTTCCACTTACTTAGTATTACTTAAAAGGATGAGTCAAACCCTTCTTTCTTTGTAGATGTTGTTACTTAGACAATTATGTGCAAGATTAGGTAATAACCTTTTTTTAAACTATTATTAATTTGTTCAATGATAATACTTGGTTGATTTCCATTTTTATATTTTAATTACATGTTCAAATGTATAGCGTTTTCCTTCTTATCCCAGCACATAAGATTCATGACACAATACAATAATTGCAATATGAGGGTAATCGACAAGGGGTACAAGTTCATTTTTTGTTTTTCTTTTTACCAAAATTAAATTGTTCAAATCATAATCCCTAGTTGATTCTCATTTTTACCATTTAATTTGCATGTCTAAATATATAGGTTATCACATTTTTCTTCTCTTCTCATGCAATATGATGAGATTCACGATACAATACAACAATCAGGTTCGAGTGTGATTAGACAATCAAAAATCAGACAATGGCAGAACAGCCTGTGATTTTGCCCAAAGGAGTGAGCCACAAGGTGAATTTTTATCCCCAACTTTCAAAGGCATTTTCGGGGAGTAGCCCGTTTCCCATTACTCAATAGGGCAATTCCTCGCACATAATTAAGGGAGCCATTGAAAGGTGACTAAAACACCAGAAACGGGGACTACCCGAGCTAATGATAAAGGCAAGAACACTTTCCGGCCAAGTCCCATTAATTGATCATAACGATATTGTGGAAATGCCAAAGAAAGAACTTTAATTTAATTAATTCCTTTTTATCTCTATCAAGATGTTTACTTTCATCCAAAAAAGGACTTCCACCTTTTGTTCTTCTTGGTGCAAAATATTGGATTTATATAAACCATTTCCACTCCTTGAATTTAAATAAATTAAAATTCTCAATTCTTTACGACATTTAGACAATAAAATCTTTTGGCTAGTAATTATCCCAAAAAGACTATCAATTCTGCAATAAAACCACTCATATCGGGTAATGCAAGGGAAGCCATTAGAAAGCTACTGAATATCGTAAATATTTTTGGCATTGGAATAGCTATTCCGCCCATTTCAATCATAATTCGTTCTTGCCAAGAAAAAAAGCGCAACACCAATAAATCCATGAGGGATGATTTGTAAAATGACTTCAAAGATGCAGTCATCGATTCTCCCGAGAGGCCACAACTGTCGTGAGCAAACATATTAATGACGAGGAACGCTTTTTTGTTGGGCTACTAATACTTTCCTTATGGTTCTCCCTGAGAAATGCCCTCTTTTTTTAAGCCCTTTTTAAAGAACTAAAAAAAGAAATTGCAAAAGTGAAAAAGAAAAATTTTCAAGTTCTACGAGTTTTAAAAGAAAGAATAAATTTTTTTCAAATGAGAGTATTCGATATTCGATAGATTATAATATGTTCATTCTCAATCCAAAATTATCTAATTTGATGGGGACCGACGATCAAAGAACTACAAAGAATTATTTAATTTTCCTTGTATCATTGCCTAAAAGTAATACTGTACCCCACAACAATATCTTACCATAATACACCGGCCTAATATATGACACAATATTCTCTCGCCAAAACACATCGGGAAATATGATTTATTATAGAGAAGGTCCTCACTTAACTATTAAGAATGTACCATTAATGGAATTTTAGTTGAGGATCCTCAACATACTGGAATGGTTTCCATTATTAGTACCAAACCAAAAAATGCCTTGTACAATTTGCACAAGCTAAGTTTTCAATTTGTTAACTAGATCAAATTAACAAAGAACTTTGATTTAATTTAATTTGTCTTTATCAATGTTTATTTACATAAAAATTACTTCTGCCTTTTCCCTTTATCTTGGTGCAAAATAACTAATTTTTGTCCAAATAATTTCCGTTCTTTGAGTTCAGATATATTAAAATTCTCAATCCTCTATGACGTCTTAATGACGAAATCATTTCATGAAGAAAGAAAATCATAATGAGATTTGTCAACATTTCCAAGTTCTTTATGGCATTGATTTCATTGAACTTCAATTATGTAGCCAAAAGGGAAACTAGTTTACTAAGATGCGGCACTCTCGCCTTTCAAAATTCGTAACTTCCATCACTTTAGTTTCATAACCATCCTATTCTTCGATTTTTCGGTTTGATTTTTTGGTTTAATATAGTAATACATCACCTTTTTTTTTACAAATTAACAAATTTATAAAGATATATTTCTAATATTAGTACTTTAAAATTTCTATAACTATATTTTTGGTAATACTTAAAAGTATGTAATCTTTATTATAACTAGTATGAGTTTATTATTTACAAAAAAAAATTGATAGTACAAAAATATTATTGTAATTTGATAAACTTGAATTATTAATGAATAATGATATCACACAAAATAACTATAGAAAAAAACATGTATATTTAAAATGGTCTGTTTGATCGGTTACAATTTTTTAAAACTTAAAACCAAAATCGACCAACCTTATTTTGGTTTTTTTTATTTATTACAAACCATTAGTTTTTTATTTTCTTCAGTTTTGATTTTTTTCGACTCGGATTCTTCAGTTTTGTGTGCACCCTTACAAGCTACAATATCCCTTGATATTATTGCCACCACTACTTATACTTTTGTCATTGGAAATTCAAGCTTAAAGCTTTATTTGAAACCAAATTACAAATTACAATTGAAATATTACCCAATTATATTAATGTCTAAAAATTGCTTCTACTACGTATTGGACTTTAGAGATCACAAAGTTGGGCCATCAATTGTGTGGTCACTCTCTAATGATTCGCTTTTATCTTCATCCTAGTTTAGTATAGGTAACAATTATTTCTTCTGTCCTAGGAAGAACGAGGAAAAATATTTTTGACAATTTCTCCTTGCATATTAGGAAAAGCGATAAGATGATAAAATCATCTATAATAATTGCATATTCTCCCTCCTCTTTTCCCAAAAAATTCTCTCTTCTAATTATTTATCTTTCTTCCTTCTTCCACTCTCTTAAAATAATCTTACATCAAAAAGTTAGACAAAAATAATGATTTAGGACTTGAAAGATAAGGGAAAATAAGATATAAAACTAGTGATCAAATATCAAATGCAAAAAGAAAAGAACACTTCTACCTTGGACTAGAGAGTGTTTTCTTCTTCTTCTTCCTTTTTTTCCCATTCTATAAAGATTAATATGACATGTTTGTAACTTCAAACACCAAGGAAAAAGATAGGAAAACCAAATTCATCTTAATTTAAAGAAAAACTCACTATATGGGTTCGAGATGTTTGCTGACGAACTTAACACACCCACCCACCCCCGTCTTCCACCCAAGAAAAAAAAAATAGTTTAATTTTTCAATTTTCCTAAATTTCCTTTTTCCATTTATTTTTCCCTCGTTTGCTATATGGATTGGGCTATAACCTAATTGGAAAAAGGTAAGGGTAGTAAAGAAAGATTTAACAAAGTGGGAGAACGACTTGCGCACAGTAGGTGGAAAATTTATTAGCGTCGTGGATGGTTAGAATTTGTGCTATTAGTTTCTACTCATCCCACACCCCAGCCCCCCAGAAAAAAGATCATTTCATTTTCCAATTTAGAGCTAATTAGTTTGGGATAAACGCAGTGTTGAAATGTAAAAGTTTTGAAACGAATTTCTTGAACAAAATGGTAAGAAAGCTGAGAGAAGGAAAATGATGTTACTCACAATATTTAAGGTCATACAGGTAAACAATCAATCTTTCTTTAGTACAACCGTTGTTAACTAAAGGTACATAGTTTTCTCTTGGTCAACTTGATTTATCTTTGAATCAAAATTGAATAACTGATGAGATTCATACTAAAATTTTACAGTAATCAAACTCTAAATTTGTAATATTAGGTAGAATTATACAAATGAATTCATTGGATATTGGATCTATTTTAAATTTGTAAACAAGTCATATTGACATTGAGACCTTAAAACTAACTCCCCCTAAAAAGAAATTCCTTTACTTCGGAGTAAAGAAAATCTTAAAATAGCACAGGATCTCCAAAATAGAATACATCGTCCCACTGACTTGCAAATGACCATCTTCTACTACCATCACATATATTAGAGAGCATATTATATATGACCATGCTTTCAGTAGCGCGAGATGCAATGAATGAAAGAGACCTTATCCAATTTTCACCTAAAAGAGGACAATTTGATCCTTGACTCGCACCTTTCCCTACTCTCTAGTACTCGTTTCGTTCCTTCCATTAAAAAATTAAAGATATATTTTAGCTCACATAAAATATACTTGTTAAATTTTATAATTTAAAATATATGTGAAAATTTTTACAATTAAAAGACTTTAAAGCAAAACGTCGCAAAGTCGACAAAAAAAAAACTCTTAAATACAAACTTATACTTTTTGATATATTATAATTTTATGTTACAAATAAAATATTAAACTTTATATGGGGACATGAGATTATGATTTGCTAATTGATATACTCCGTAGTATACTGCTCCCCCGTTCTAAACAATAAGCAAATCATAATCTCATGTCCCCATGTAGAGAATCATGATATGCAAACAAAAGTACAGAACATAGACACACATATCAATATAATCAGAGGGCATGCACATACATGTATGATGTACATACATTTCTGAGCATTAGTATCAGAACATCAAATAAAAAAATAAAAAGAGAGTACATTGTGCACGAGAATCAAGAAGTCCAAATAAATATCTAAATGGATAAGCGTATCTTTTTCATTTCTTCTACCTGAATGCGTGGCATGTAATCTCAACAGGAATGAAAATTTGAAATAAAGCGGAAAACTAATAAATCAGTAGTTAAATACCGAAGGTGCTATCATCATATCCATAGAATAAGTTGAAACAAAAAAAAAAAAAAAAAGAAGACCTATAAACAAACAATTGATACGAGCATAGAGGTCAACAGAAAAGGAAGAACTAGAAACTAAACGGACAGATCGAAAATGGAGAAGAATAAACAAAAAATATACATAGAGAGTATATATAAAACATAAAATAATAATGAAAGGAAGAATCTAGAAACTAAACAGAGACTGCACAAGAAGAATTGATATATATTACGGTGAAAATATATATAGAAGAGAGAGAAGCAAACGAACCTGTTGCCACTGGAGGATTGATAGAGATTGCCGCGGCTGGAGAAAACGATGGCGGCGATTTGAACGTCGCAAAGAATAGAGAGTTCACGGGCTTTCTTAATCAAACCGCTTCTGCGTTTGGAGAAAGTCACTTGACGACTGCTCTTGTCCTCAATTCGCTTTATTTCCAGCTTCTTTCGCCCCATCAATATCAATATACAATGACTAGTTAGTTTATTTCGCTGTTTATGGATCGCCCTTTATTTTAATTTCCGATAGCCCTAGATGGGTACTCTATCTCTATCTCTCTCTCTCTCTCTCTCTCTCTCCCACCTCGCTCAGCCTCGAACATTGATATTTAGATGGAATGACGCGTTTCCTTTTTCGGCCTCTCTAGTGCCTCGTGGACACTGGAATTTCAACCGACGTGGGAACAAAACAGTAACTAGTGAGACTTATTAGGAATTCATTAAGAAAATCCCAAGTACGTTCAATTAATTTTTAGAGATCATACATTTCTTTTATATTTCCATATGTTTGTACTCTATACTATCTTTATTGTTAATATGAGCAAGAGGTGTGAAGTTCACACGTAAAAAAACTATAAAAGATACATGTAGAAATATAAGTTTCTTTTTTCTTTCAATATCTCTAAATGTTTCTCTACAGTGACATAGTGTTTGTGAGTTTTTAATGAGGAAAAAAAAGAATTGAATGAGAGAGAAATTAAATATTTATAATTTTTTTTCTTTTATTTGGAAGTTTTTGGAGAGAAAATAAAATTGTAAGACATAAATGAAATGAGAAAGATTTTATTATTAAGTTCAAAGAGTAAAATTGGTATTATAATTTTATTACTAAAATCTTAACTTTGTTTCTCTTCAATTCTTTCTAATTTTTTAGTGAAAAATTGGGAATTTTTTTTTATTTTTCTACCTCCCATTCTTTTCTTCTTTCCTTCAAAAAAAAAAAAAAACTCCCAAATACACCTATTTCTTTCATATTTCTCACTATTTATTTTCTATTCTACCCAAACTAAAACGTTCAAACAGGCTCTAAAAAGTATAGGAATATATATCTTTACCTCGAGATTGATAATATAAAAATATAAAATAAAAATTAAATTGGTCTAGTAGATTTACATTATTTGTAAAGTAACAAAATCATGTCCTTATTTCTTTAATGTTTTGGAAATCTTTTACTTATTAAAATGGTGTTACTATTTGTTAGTCTTATATGACTATTTGTAAAAGTGAGTTGAATATAAATATTAAATTTTTTTTCGAATTTTATAAAAATCACAAATATAATTTGAAATCTAATGCGGAATTATAATCAATTATATCAATCAATAAACAATTGATTTTGAATTTAAATTACAATCTGATAAACAAAATATCAGCTGCTGAAATATGTTCAATGATGAATAACTGCAAATTCTAAGAAATAATTCTAGCTACTCAAGTTTTGATAACTTGTTACGTAATTACCGAATAATTTATCTCGTATTGTTATTGTAAATTACCTTTTTTTTTCCTCTTTTATCTATCTAATCTGAATTTAAGTTTATACATGTTCTAACAATCCTAATCCAATTTTGAATTTAAAATAATTTTCACAATTTGATTTTCCATTGGATCTTGATTGACTTCTTTTTTAATTCGATTCAGATTAGTTTCTAACTCCAGTTGATAATGATCTTCAAAATTTTCTTATAAATCTTTATCTGTTGATGACCTTTATCTGCTAACAAGCTTATTATCTGATGAACATTTATCTGTCGAATACCATTTATACTATCATGTAGTTTATCATCTGATGAACAAATTTATCGTTTGACTGACTACTTGGATAATTTATCCTTTGATAAACAAATTACATCGTCGGAATAGAAATATCCATTGGATCTAGTTATTATCCACTAATGAACATAATACATCGGAGGATAATACTTATAAAATTTAAGTTTGAATAACTTATCTGCTGATATTTATAATACATATTAGTAGCTATTATATACTTGAAAAAATAACAATTCTAAGTATATACATCATCATCAAATGCTCTAATCCTATCAATACTTTTATAATTAGTTTGACCCGGTGGCATAACTAGAAATTTTGATTAATTGGGGGACCAATAACTAATATTGATTTAAAAGAGAGTAACATTGAAATTTATTGCAATATTAACTTCAACTTAGAAGAAAAAACTGAGATATAAGAATAAAAAACACTAAAAACCTATCTAGTTTGATAGGTTAACATGATTTGATCATTAGTAAGTTGAAAAAGTTATTTATATCGAAAAAGTTATATATATCAAAAGAAAGAAAACACTATATATATTGGAGAGACTATACTTAAAAAATAACAATATAATACATGACAAAATAAAATTTTGGGGAACCGCCGATAACTACCCTGCATCCGCCCCTAGTTAGAGTATAAAATTATCTGATTATCTTTAAACTAATAAATAAATATAAACAAATTAAAACATTTTAAGAAATCAATTAAAACTGAGTTATATTAATCTGATTAGTATGTATCAAGATTTATACAACAAAAAATAAAATAAACGCGGTCCATTGTAATTGAGCGCGTTAAATGTATATTTAGAACATACGGGTGGACTGAGATGGAGCAACTGACACGTGGCCTCGTAGGGTGAGTTTAGCGCGAAACAGTAATCCAACGTGTGCTTGTTTGATTATACACCTATCTTGAACGTATTTTGCATATCCATCATGATCAAGAGCTTTGGGGCGACGGTATAGATGAATTTAAGCCAGAAAGATTCTCTGAAGGAGTTTCAAGGGCTTGGCTAGCTTTCCTTCAATTCCTTTTGGATGGAGTCCAAGGACCTGTATAGGAGAGCATGTGGCAACTATAGAAGTTAAGGTTGCATTGGCAGTGATTTTACAGCATTTCTCCTTCAAGTTGTCACCATCCTACACTCATGCTCCTCATACTGTTATGACACTTCAACCACAACATGGAGCTCAGATATATTACACTGCACCGACTTTAAGAAGAAGATAAGATGTTAGGCGCTTTGCTAACGAGCGCAATAAGCCTAAATTAACCGACAGATTTAAGGATGACAAGAATGGAAAATTAAAGAATAATTTTATTGACAAAAAGTACAAATTAAAGAGTAAGACCTTAATTACTGAAGGCAAAGACTGAATTGATAGTGATTCTAACGAATAAGTTGTCAACTTTGCCTTGATTGCTCAAATTGATGAGTCAATTGATTTTTCAAAGGTATGTTATACAATTCAGAACTTTAATGTGCTTAATTTGATTGATACATCTAGTATAAGTATGTCTGATTTGCATGTTAGTTTTAGATCATTGACAATTGAACATGCCAACATTCGTTTGATTTTATGTATCTACAATAGGAATCTAATATATATGCAATGCATATTAAGAAATAATATTAATATTTTTATTGTATAATTAATGCTAATGTAAACTATTCTTATTTTATAATTAATGTTACCGTAAATAACTAAATTATCTTTTACTATAATAAATACTATAGTAAAAATTAAATAGGTATATTGAATATAAGGGTAGTCTAGACAAGTCTCACCGAATATTTCGTATGTTAATTATGTTTAAAAAATTTAAATGTCAAATATAATAAATAAATTAGACCAAAAAAATAGCAAACTAAAAGATGTTTAATAGATCATTTAGACTTAAGTTAGAGAAAACTCGAATACCGACCAAGACCATGGTCCTTATTATTGGTGTCCGACTCTCTGGGTAGATGAGCTAGATCCGATTCTCATGCTTTACTCTACCATTATCTTATAGTATATTTTATTTTACAATAAATATATTTGTGAAATTTATAATTCGATGTTTTTAAAACGAAAAGAGTATTAGACAGGTTCCCATGTAAGCATATTTACCCGAAAGACTAGTAGGGCATGTATTATGTTAGACTTCGATCCATAGTTGTTGGACTTTAAAAGGAGGAACAACTTAAAACGGGCTTGTTCCCACTATGATCATCTTTAACAAACCCATACTCTTTATGATTATGATATTTATAGGAACAAAAGTTTATAAAAAAAGTTATTTTCATATAATATTATTAAGAGAATAAAAAGAGTGAATACTTTCAAGATTCGTTAACTAAAATTCACTCAAAAAATTATAAATTTTACTTAAAGTTTAGAATGGACGGCTTTATGTTAAACAGTCTAAGTAGAGTTATCTTCGGCAAAATAATTTATAATTTTTTTTCTCGATCTCCTGATTGCAAACTCATAAACATCATCAGCAATAACGAATGCAATAGGTATATATGCAATGGCATATTCAATCCGGTGAATGCCAACAATTACAAAGCTAAAAGCATGCAATATAATACTCTCTGATTTTCATAATATATAAGATTAACACTAAGATGCTACTATTAATATTGGCTTATTTCTAGATATTAAAATTTGTGTAGATTATATTAATTTTAACCAATATAATTCTAAATTTTTGTAACATTAATAGAGTACTACGTACTAAATGCAAATTTTATATAAATCTCACGAAATCAAATTAAAAACCAAGTCGAATTAATTTTAGAAGTCAACTTTGATTTTATACTTTAGAATTTAGTTACAAAAGTAATAAGAAAGATAAATAAACATGGTACTTTGTTAATTCAATGCAAGTGGTTATAATCAAATGACTACACGATAAGAAAAATCAAATTGGCTCAGGAAACAAAATTCAAACACAAATTTTACATAGAACCCAAAAAAACAAACTTGAATCATAGAACCAAATAGACAGAATCACAAATTTTACATGGAACCAAAAGGCAAAAGGCAAAAGTGAATCATAGAACCAAAAGAATCAGAATCATAGAAGATACTAGCTAGACAACATAGAAAGCTACTACGGAGTATACTAGAACAACTACATCCCAAATTACAAGCTACTATACTAGAACATCTAAATCCCAATTCACGACAAAATTGCATCTAATTACAATGTACTAAATTTCACCAATTTTATGGCCACAGAATAAATCCCAATTTACAATCCCACAAATTTGATAAAAGAATGTTCAGCTTACTGTGTTTGTCCCAGTTTAGCTTTGTGGCCGAGAGTTTTTGGAAGTTGCTTCGCCAAGCCAGATGCAATCTCGACCACATTTTCCGCCGCCGGTCTGGGTTGCAGTTGTGTGGTGTACCAGATATACGTAGATAGAGAGGGATTTGCCTCTCCGAAAACTGTCTCCGGACGTCTTGTTTTCTTCAGCACCGATATAGCGAAATTCGCATCGAGCAAAGCACAGTTCGTGGAATAAGGTGCACCATAGACACATGTTGTCCGGCCGGATATCACCCTTACCCTGGCCCGCAAGAGCACTAGCGAGTTCATCGATCGCTATTTGATCAGCCATCCAACCAGTGTCACCTTCATTGTTCTGGGTCACATCTTTGGGGTTGGGGGGATTTGACAACACGTCATCTGGGGGTAAGGGCAATTGATTAAGGAGAAGGACGACATTTTGATCTGTTTCTTGCGGTGGCTTATTGGTCGGATTATCGTCTCCTCCTATTCCATCGATGTCGAAGTCGGCGATGCCGTCCCCCACTTCTTGGCCACTGGCAGCCATTTCTTGGCCGGCCGCCATCATTACTTGCCTACCAATTTCACGGTCCAGACGCAGTGAGTCCAACATCGCGCGTGATTCTTGCACTAAAGCAATGGTGGTGGCACTCCTCTTCTCCGGCAAAGCCAACCACTCCTGAAAATTATGTATTCCATATATATCTCTCGCGATCTTGAAGTCGGCTTCTGATCGGAAAAACGAAAAAGTGCATTTCAGTCCCGTACACTTATTTTTCCCCTTTTTAAGTGTCTTGTGACCCCAGCACTGATCATGTTCTTCCCAATTTGGCGGAGTGGGACATGAGTCCCAGCAATGTTATTGTTAATTTTTTCTTTGTTTGCCATCCTTCGCTGCATATGGGTTCGAATGAAAAAATCTCTAACATCATCATCCAATTCACACCTAATATCTTTAATGGTACTTGATTTGTAGAATAATGGGTTTATTACTTCTGTCCAAGCTATCTGATCAGAAGAGAGAGAGAATGCTGAAGTTGAGAGAGAGAGGGAGAGGGAGAGAGAGAGAGAGGAGCAGACAGAATTTTGTTAATTGTGAGATGCAGAGCAGAGAGAGAACAAGATAGGAGAGAGATAACGCTGGGGGTTTTAGCGTAGAAAGAGAGAGAAAGAAAAAGCGTGAGGAGGAGGAAAACTTTAAGACTTCTCCCTCCAAGTAACAGGAATTTGAATTTTTAAGACCGTTTTAACCCCTAAAGCACCCCTGTTATTCTCGCACTCCTCTCTTTTTGACATTATAAATTTGCACGTGTTAATTTTGCAATCAAAGAATGCCTTTCTCAATCTTGTGGAAGATTATTGTTGATTTGATGAATTATTGTTGCACGTACGGGAGCTTCTGAACTGGATAACACATGAAATTTGTTAGAGGAATAACTAAGGGCTGCTGATAATATATGTTCTGTAAGCAAAAGAAAAAGAAAATTGCCAACTGAACCTTTGGGTGAACTTAATTGTCTTTGAAAAATGCATTCTTTCTATACTTTTTCTTTAAATGTCTTTATGGTTATAGCATTTTACTATAAGTCTAGAATCTCTTTTTTCAAGATCATAATGCAGCAATATAACTGTTATCCTTTGGCAGGTAGCTCAGTAAGAAGCTTTGGTTCCGCAGATGATCGAAGATGGTGAAATATTAATGGTTAAATGTTCTCCGGCCTGATAAAGTTTTCCTATACATGCTTGCCTCATATATCTGACGAAGCAACTTAATTAATATTATTAATACTGAATTATTGATGGTCTAATGCCTTTATTATTGTTACTAATTAATTGTTTTTGAGGGGTCTATGTATATCAGCTGAACAATTAACAATGCTTTGCTTCAGACCGATATTCGCAGTTATCGTGCTGTGCATCTTCCCCTAGAAGGAGGTGAAATAGCTAGCTTTTGAGCCACTGCAGATTGTCGAGTAACGAAGATATCGATCCTTTAAATCCTTTTTAAGTGTACTAACAATTATGTTTCTGCAGGAACAACTAGGATTAAGGGCTTTGACAGGGAGAGCATGGAAGATAAGGAACTTTTTTTGTTCGTAGATGGATACATACAAGAGTTCCTCAAGAGCAGCTGTTGGATCTTATGGAGTTATCAAGGACAAGAGATGTGTTGAATGGAGTATTTTAGTTAGTTCTGATTCTATGATGCAGGCCAAACTTCTGGGAGTTTTATATGCTAGTATGTGGGTTGTTTCAAATGATTTTAGTCTTACGGTAATATAAATCCCGTTTATTTCATCTTAAAATTATGAGATTTTAGATTTTAACAATATAAATTATATTATCAGAATCTACGATCTCATAATTTAAACTGAAACAAACATATATGTAACATAGTATATATGCATGGGTTCCGACTTTGTGGTGAGCGACATATATAGAAAGGCCTGGAATCTGTTTCTATTGTAGTAATGTTGTAGAAGGTCTGACACTAGGAGTTATCTTAGATTAAGCCCTTTTATTTCTGTTGCTGTTAGTTCTGGTAGGGAAATGGCTAGAGCTAGGAAGTTGGCCAAGTTAAGGTGTAAGACCATGTAACTGCTTTATCTGTTTCTGCAGGAGAGATCAAGTTAGACACCATCATATCTTTGGACACTTCTAATACTACAAAATGCGTTTGAAATGTGGTCCATTAAGTTTACTTGGATCCGGCGCGCTTTTATTATTTTATTAATTATATAAATGGCTATGATGAATATTATTAGTTCAGATACTGCCCTGGTCGGGCAGTATCACTAGAGAAACAAATGCTTGTTGTCTGGTAATAAGTTTTATATCCTTTCCAAGTCATTCAACTGTCCTTGGTGGCTTGGTGCAGACATTCTTTCCTTGGTTCTTGTTTCTATGATACCAATGACCAAGAACCACTCTAGAGTGTGTGGTAGTGTTTTTTTTCAATTAATAATATATAATTAGTACTCGGTAATTGATTAATCAATCCAAGCAGTTGTTCGTTCTATCAGCTAGAGAGTCATCTTGTATATATTCCGAGCAGGTGTTTCATATTTACCAAACATAATTACTACTCCCTCCATCCCAAATTAATTGTTCTAATTTAATTTTAATGGTTAAATTTATCAAATTTTGACTTTAAAATTTGATAAATATATTTATATTTTCACAATTATAAAAAAATTAGGTCTTATAGTTAATTGTATAAAGTTTCATTTGATATAAATATTGTCATTTATTTTTTGTATAAAATAATAGAAATTGTGATTTTAAAATCGATAAATTTAACCTATAAAATTAAATTAGGACTTTTATTACGAAATAAAGAAAATATTTTTTTTAAAGGTTATACAGTCGGCTATTTCCTCTGGTTTGTTTCTCTGTTATGAATTTCAGTGATAGATGCATAGGCAGGGCTGGAATCGCTTTATGGCAGGGATGAGACTCAATTAATATTTTCGTCTCTTATGTTTTGACGAAAGTTATATTTAATTTGTTCTAATAAAATAGCAATATTTTATTTTGTTTGTATAAAGTTGTAAAATTCTAAAATTCAAATCGTGACAATAATTTAATAGTGTTTTAGTATTATAAAGAGTTTATTTTGTTAGAATTTTAGTATACTTTGTAATGTTCATCATTTTCAAATCAAAATCAATCAAATTCAAATTGAATTTTAATTTTAGATTTTCGCCGAAATATTAGATAACTTCTTAAAATATTTGTCTTTGGTGTAAATATTTATTCTGGTACGTGTCTTTCTTCAATCATTAAAGTTGTTCTACTTCAATATATTTTTCTCCTTATATGTGCGGATGGGTAGATAATGAAAGTACGTCGCCTTATGTGCAACACGTACAAATTATGGGGATCGTCATGCGGGTTCTTCCACGTCTCCTGTCCTCTTCCTTCCCTTCAGAGTTGTTTTTGTGTGTGTGTGTTATATTTTAATGTCAATATCCCACAATTTGTGTTTGTTACCGAGTATGAAACCTGCATTAGACAAAGTGCCATAAATCTTCCTTTTTGCACAGTTCTTGTTCTCTTAATTTGATGAATATGTAAGTATTAGGTCTAAATTGTAACTGGCACCTTATTAGTCAGATATTATTTCACTAAGATTTTACTATTTTAATTGATTTTTTACATTCATCTCAGGACTGAACTTCTGATAGATGAGGTACACATATGCATCCTCGTCCGATTACAAAGCAGTAAGCATACTAAACTTCAACTTCATGGCTGGAATCAAAAAATACATAATACTCCGTGTAAAGAAAGCTCTGGAACCTGCTTACTCCTTCAGGGTGTTTTTTACATTTTAAAACCATGGACCCGAGGGCTTCAGTACTTTATAATTTTATATATCAAACCTTGTATATTGTGTGTGTGTGTGTGTGTTTTGTAATTTCGTTTTAAGTCCACTCCCTTATACTACAATTATTATTATTAATTAGTTTTTTATGGGACGTGCAACTTTCCCTTTTGTGGTAATATGTATTTAATATTTTCTATAAGCTCTACTACAAGTTTGTCTTTATCATTATAATTTTTCCTATTCTTATATTTGGATATTTATCATGAAATATTATTTTAAATCTATTATATTAAAATTTTGGTGGTGAGAATTACTACCTAGTGAGTTTGCGTCACGGGAGAATAAAAAAACTTGCCGCAAATTAACTAACAAAAAAAAAATAAAAAAAATACCCTATGTTAGTAACCTCTCTACAACTAGTACTCTCATTTGAGTTATCTCCAAATTTAATATGTTATTAATTTATTACAAAAATTCTAACTTTAATAAAAATTATATTTTGTTTAAGAAAATTATTATTTTTCTCTCACAAATTAAAAATATTTTTCTTGTACACACATAGCGTGTGCTTCGATAAACTAGTTATATATTATAAATGTTTTATATATGATACATTATCTTTATAGTAACCGCCTAGGAAATCCGAATAGCAACTGTCTAAGTGTTTGTATAAATTTCACCTACAAGGTCTGGCGTTTGAAGGACCAAAAGCCGCCTAGTTCCGTGTATCGCATTTTAGAACATTGCTTACTCGGTGATCAAATTTACCGAAAGCTCACTACTATTCAATCAAGCCAATTAACTAGACAAATACCATTGCCATTAATAAAATGAAAAGCACAATATGATATCAATATCCTCACACGATGGATCAATGTTATTTTTATTTTTCTAATAAATATAATATAAAAAAATAAATTTGTACTTAAGAAAAAGTTACAGGAGCACATTTCAATTTTTGAGCAAAATTAGACGAGAAGACTTAATCCAAGACTTATGAATAGACGAGGGTTTAAAGTTATAAATTGAGAAAATAACTATCACACTAAAAATTAACCGAATGATAGAAGGAGAGAAGCAATGTTTTCCCCTTTAATATAGCCAACATTTTAAGTTTTCCTGCGAAAACTAGTTCTAGTTATAATGATGAGGACTAGCTAGTAATTCAAAGGAAGTCCACCTTAGTACTTTCCAAGCAACAACTTCTTAAGTATATATTATAACAACAATTTATTTATTCAGATTCAATATATTCAGCCACCACTTTATATAAACCACCCATTTTATTAAAAAAGTTTCTGAAATTAGCTACTATAATTAGACTACAAATATGTTTGTAACAAACTTATTATTTTCATGAAGGAAAAGTCTAATAAATTAATTATACTTAACGTTTATAACTATCTAATTATCAAAATAATCTCAAGAGTATTATTTCTAATTGGCCCACGTGGGGGCAATAATTTCTTTGTAAGCCTCGTATTTTATGTATAATGAATATAACATCCGATCCAATTAGATGTTTCTGAAGAAAAAAAGTATGAGATAGAAAGAGTTGGGAAGAAAATTTAAGTTAGAGAAATTCGTAATAATAAAATATTATAATAGATAACATATGAGTTAAGGGGGAAAAAAGAAAAAAACTTAATGTAGTAGTATCAAACCCAAACATATTTTCTAAAAGGGTAGGTGTTGAATGGGGTTACAATTCAACAATAAATTAAGGACTATCGAAAAAGGATATTATTGCAAAACAAATTAAGAAGAAAGGCCTGGGGGTAAGAAGAGCGGGCGGCTTCAACAATAAATTAAGGGCTTCTTTCATTTCAAGTCGAGAGTCTTTTGAATTTGTTAATTTTTGTATAAGGACGTACTCACGCACATGAAGCAATGAAAAGTGAAAGGGTACGTAGTAAATTCTAACTTAATTGCTGTTCTCGTTCCAAAATTAAGATAAAAACCCTATATTATATTGTGATTAACTTGACAACGAAAATCGATATAGAGAGAGAGAGATGGATGTTATAGAAGATTTATAATGTTTAAGAAGTACTTACTCCGTATTATATATAAATAAATAATATTGTAAGCTAGTTAGGTATCAGTTTAGGTACGTACCTGCAAAATATATGGATCAAAACAGAGTCCGGCAAATCACTCAACCGATCTTTCTCATCAATACTTCTCCTCTTCTGTTTCATAACAAATTGAAAAACGCCGATGAAATAGTAATTATTATAGGGAAAAATTAAAATAACTATTTTTTTTGTTGATAATTTGATGTGATAAGAATTAAAGAGTTATTGTATCGAAATTTAAAACTGAATATTATATAGGAATATAATTTGTTGAGATATTTTGAATTTATATTCTAATTTGTTCTTAAAATTTGTTAGTTTTTAAATTTAAGGTGATATTTTTAATTTGAAAGGTAAATAAAAAAATTCAAATAAAAAGATGCGTAAAAAATCAAGAAAGGACGTACGAAGAACGTACAATGTGACTCTTGGGACCGGCTTCCTAAAATAATATACCTAATCTAGATATAATGGGAATCGACTCCTCTAACTAAATCCTAATGGTTGAGGTTTAATAATTAATTTAAAATTCTTTTAAAAAATTTAACATCAAATAATAAATAACAAAATTCAACTTAAAGCGGTTATATAAGTCGTTATAAAAATATTTACTATTTACTATATAATATAAATAATTACTATTCAAAACATACAGTTTGTCCATGTATATACTTAAATTGTGAAAATTTTGAACTTGTTAAACTATCTTCCCCTTTGACTATAATTTTATATTTCAAATCTTATTTTATCTCTGACCGTTGCAATTGAAAAGATCCAATTGCATATTTGATTTTCATAATTAAAAGTTAGCCATCAATTACTATCATAAATATACAACTTTAAAAAAATCATTATACATCTCTCAAAATTAAAACAAATATTGTAACAAAAAAAAAACTAATAAAATAATCAATAACTAAAGAATAAAATAAAATAATTTCTACAACTTATAAAAACAATGCCAAAAAATAATATATTACAATAAATTACTAAATCAAAAAATAATATTATAAAATCATATGATATTATAAAATTGTGTCTCTCTTGGATTGAGAGATAATGTGTGGATTCCTCTTCTAATTACAGATAAGAGCTTTCATCGGAATTCAATATACAGAAAATATCATATATTTTACTTGGTTTATATATTGCCTGGACATGCATACCTTATACATAGAGTTGCCTCCATCGTATATATGGCTTCCTTATACAAGATCATACAATTGCACTTGAAGGTCAAATTAACATAAAAAGAAAAGTAGAAAAAGAAAAGGGAAATAGTTCGGGTTTTGTTGAGATCCAAGAATTAGATCCACAAGTTGGCATATATATACTCATGCAGGCCATCCTCCCATGTAATTATTCATGCTCGGGCCTGCGGCTGCCGCTGTTATTGGATCAGTCTGGAATCTGTTGATTCAAAATAATAAATCAATTAATACTGATCAAGTATGAATTTAGAAAAAACGAAACCTCCAACATATATTTCACTTTATCAGGATTTAACGGATAATATAAGCAATGGAGATGTGTTAATTAATAATTACCAGTGTCTCTGTACGTCTAAACTAAAGTATGCTTGATGAAAGAAGAAGTCATAGTCTACATCAACAAACCAAAAGTAAAACAAAAATAACCTAAACTTTTCAAGCCTTATTTAGGGCTGGCCATACTTATTTTTTGTCTGCTACTCTAGTTTCTGCCAAATTGTACCATGGTTAACCCCTTTTTTACATTTTCAACTTTTAAATCAATTTTGTAAGTACGAAAACAAGAACTTAACCAAATTCGCTTCAATTATATTGATCTTCAGGCTCTCTTGCAAGAAAAGGGCAAGCGTATTTTTAACTAATTACTATGATAATTTTTACAGTACATTTACTTTGAGGAAAAAAAGAACTCAGTTTGTTATATCACGTACACGTACTGAATTGCTCGATAAAGGAGTTTAACTAAAGCAAAGAAGAAAGCTATATATATATATATATATATATATATATATATATATATATATATTCCAGCCAGTCTAGTTTAGGGAACTGAGATTACCCGATTTGTAATGTAGGTTCACAATCGACCAAGGGATGGTAGAAGACGTCGCCCTGAGGCTGAGCATGAGATTGTCTACCATAACCCATCTCCACTGCTGCATTTGGATTCCACTGCAGTGAGCTTACATGTCCTTCCATCAGCTACAAAGCATCTTCAGATAATTAATACGAGATAACTTTTAAGAGATAAATTAACATAAATATGCTTCGTTGTACATATGCTACCTCTAGCTATTTGTACTGTTTTAATACAATTCCTAATCATTACTGATGGATTATGTTACAAAATTGTCTTCAAAGATCTACTTCAGGTCCAAGCAAATTAGCCAGTTTTCTCTTCTATTAGGCAAAGAAATAAGTGCCCAAAATATATGACCTAGAGGTCAATGAGTGAGTATTGAATGAAAATTGGGTTAGTAGCAGGAGAATTTAGCTGATAAAAAAAACAAAAAAGATAAATCAATCACTTAATGACATTGTAGTGAGGTATGTAATACTCCGTAACTTTGTCTGGCATGGATAATTAACTTAGTTAGGCAGAAAAAAAGATATACCCTTTGTTTCAGAGTCCTGTTTGCTTCATTTAGTGCATGTTCCTGAATGTATAAGAATTAAAACTTGAATAGTTAAAGTAAATGAAGAATCCACTAAAGTAAATAATCAAACTATGCTAGCTTATGTACCTTCCTTTGAAGATCTGTGAGCGTATCTAGCATGTATTGGGTCTGCACAGGAGGAAGTTGAGGTGGATTAGCAATGAGTCAATGATGAAGATACCAACATTGTTGTATGACTAAAACTATAAAAACCACTGTAGTTTTTTTTTTCTTTTTCTTTCTTTTTGGATAAAATGTAGTTTATCAGTTTATTCAAACTAAATTTTAAGAAGCTTGCAAATTTATTATCTCAAGTGGTTAAGAGCATTATCAAATTTAATGTATGAGAATTGAGTTACGGAGTATTAATTTGTAAGAAGAAATTTTCCGGAAAAAAAAAGTTATCTCAAATTTATCATTTTACGATTTATGTTTTCAAGATCTCTTTTCCCATATGAGAACTTGTTACTCAACAGATATTGTCAAAATTTATTGTCAGCATTTTCCTTTTAATATTTAACCAAATGAATTATTAAGATCAAGTACCCGCATTGATCTGATCTGCTTCAGTGACATGTCAAGCTGCCTCTCTAGCTGCTCGAGCTCCTTGCTATTTAAAGGGCCAAGATCCTCCCCCAGAAGATTCCTAGAATCCATGAATAAAGTAAAAATTAAGAAGATGATGCCAAAATATTACGCTCCGAGGGATTTTTCACAAATAATTTAAACTCTAGTATATAATAAAGTTTTCATTTTAATTTTTATATACTATACATATATGTAGAATCCTATGTTTCAAATTTTATGTGGATTTATTTGATTGATACAATAAACAGCTTTACAAACTTAAAAAATGTATTATCAAATACCAAGTTAATTTAATAGATACTAAATAAAGAAGAAGTTAGGATTTTGAGAACGCTATGAACAAAAAGGGATCAATGAATTTAAGAAGCACAATGAATTACCTCTGGGATCGCTGGAGGGCTTCATAACGTGCTTTAAGTTTCAGATACTCCTGCTGACTACTTAGCTCCTACAGCAAATTAAAATATGCTTCAAAAAGATTCAGAGAAAGCCATTGATTTGGTTACATATTTCAAAAGCACTAGAAAAAATTACAGACCAAGGCCAAAATGCTTGGACAAAACCAAACAAACCACCAATTAGATACTCATTGTAACCAAGGTTCAGCTTTTCTTCATTTTTTTTTTGTTTTTTTTTTCCGGGGGGGGGGGGGGGGGGGGTGTGGAGAGCTATATAGAAGATCATACTAATTTTTTGTTTTTGGTATAACAAGTTATAAAAGTTAATCTTAATTAAATGATTTCGTTTCTTTGAAATAGAAATTGATTTTAAAATAATTTTTTTATTCATAAATGCTATAATCGTTCATTATCCGATCATTATATTTTTTTCTAATATTATCATGTTTGGTTTTCTAGTTTTCTAAATCCTACAATTATGTGAAAATCCCAACTCAAACTAGAGCTCAAAATCACCACATTAAGTTTTTTGACGAGGACTCCTTAGTTAAAGCTAATTACAAATTTTTCATTATTAGGCGATTACATTTACCCTTTTGTTTCAATTTAAAATTATAAGATTTTAGATTATGACAGTGTAATACATTGTTAGAATCTAAAATCTTATAATTTTAAGCCGAAACAAATAAGTACATTTACATTAATTAGATTTGATGATTCCTAATTATATCAGGCGATTTTTTTTTTCCCTTTCAACAGCCTCGGGTAATTTGCAATCTTTATAAATTCTGACATTGTGCAATTGTTTTTTTTTTTTTTTTGTTTTTGTCTTCTTTTTCATATAAATTTATATTGGATTGACTAACATTATAGATAAATTTATGTTTTTTTTCTTATAAAAAGTTTAGGTGATAAGAGATTTTCCAGTTCATGACCCGTGCATACTACCGACCTCTTTGTTTATAGTTTTGAAGGATAAATTTATGTTTACATTGCCAATATATTCATTGAAATATTTCAATTTCTCACAAATCTCTTGAGTCTATCTACTTTAACTTTCTAGGTTTATTTATGGCACTTAATATATGCATCGATGTCTGCAATGGGGGCTTGGTAGTGTAAGAAGAGAAAGAGGGATACGAGGAAAAGAAAAAGGGTTTCAAACTCTTCGAAGTTTATATAGTTTAGGAGTGTGATCACTTTAACAATATTTTCTATGGTATAGATGTAATCTCTCATTAATACTTCAATTCAGTGATTTTTTTTTTATAAATAGATTTATTATGAAGCTAGGGATATATATGATCGAGTTGCATGGTTATCAAAGTAATTTGAGGATTTTTGTTTAAAATAATTCATTAGCATTTTTATGTTCCATTTTTGTAATTGTTACCTTTGTATTTTATACATATCGTAAATTGATATACTGAATGTTATTGCATTGTCAATTATCAGAATGCACCTTTTGTGAGGTGGACTTAAAATAGTTTTTCCTATCTTAAGATAAACAACACCGCCTAGCTAGCTAATTGTTACTGCTTAAACGGTTCTAATCATAATATTTTTCGATTTTTTTTTTAATTGGCAAAAGTCTAATTCACCCATAAAGTTTGACTCCTTAACCTCTAAAATATAAGGGAGTACTTTAAAAACATAAAACATAAGGGAGTGCTTTAGCTTCTGAGTTAACCAACAACCATAAACATAACAATATTTAGGTTGGTATTTTATTAATAATCAGCTAAGCATGAAAACATAAAGGATAAGCATAAAACTTAAGTGATCAAAGGTACATAAACTTTAAGAACTAAAAGATAGTTTGTTAAATATCAAGCATTTTTATAATTTTTTCCTGTTTTATTCTTCCAAGGAATATACTTATTAAGGGCAAGTTTGAAGGGGAAACTACGAATGCAAGAAAATTGTAGTAGTACTGAAGTAGCCTTTTAGGTGAACTGGTGAAGGATATAATTAGTTAAAGTATCCAATAACATGATTAGCAAAAGTGGTTAGTTCATAGTATAAATTGTAGGAGGAGGATAATATTACCAAAGCTTCCCTTGCAGATACATTCGTCTCGGGTGCTCCATAGTTGCACTTTTGATACCTTTCAAGGGTTTTGAGCATGCTGCTAGAATCATACATAAAATGTTTAAAGCTGTTTAAAAAAGTGAAATATAATACATAGAAGAAGATAAATTTGAGAACTGAGTACTGATCCGTATAACAATTAACAAAGCAAATGTTTTCTGCCCTTATAGATTTTGAATGTTTTCTTCTTCTTTTCCCGTGCTCCACCACGTCTATTAACTATGGTTCTTCTTTCTTTTTTTTTTTTTTTTTTTATTATTATTATTTTTTTTGTGGTAGAATTTGTTGCGTATCTGTAATTCCTATATATTCCATTAATTCTCATCCAATATTGAAAACAAACGATATATTCTGATTGTACCCAAAAAAAAAAAAAGTTTAATATCCGCAGGCAGTGAATGATAAATCATCTAATATTATATAAAGATGCAATTTACTTTATCGAAGGCTTTACATCTTCCTTCTTCTTGCTATGTCATCAAAACTAAATCTTTTATCTTCAAAAAAGTGTTCTTAAGAGGAAGTTAGAATTCGGAATTTCTTTTTCACTCCATATCATATTTGGGAGAGAGAGTGAAGTGTATATATGCTCTATATATATACACGAAGGAACTGTCAAAAAAAAAATTGATGTGCCAAAAGAAAGGCCGTAGTATATCTCTTGGATATAAGCAAGGGCCTGTGGGAGGAACTTAATTATATCCAACAGAAATGTATAGTACTACACATGATTCTAGTTTCGATTGAGTAAAGATTCGTTTGGTGGAATACACCTCATATATAAACTGCAAAGACACCCTAACCTTGAGTGACCTGACAAGGAAGTTATATAGACAACTCCAAATAAAAATTAACCAATCAATTGATACATTTATTAGACGATTGATGTCAACTTGTTTAGCATCAGTAGTAATAATTGAGGACACCATATTAGCCTCCGGTTAATCAAGAGATTTGCAGACTTTTTGAAATTGAAACCCTAAAATCCACAGTACCAAACCCAAACCCTAGATCAGATGAAAGATGTCAAACCTTTTGCAGAGAGAGATTGAGAGAGTGCAGTGTATATCCCTAAAGACTGACATATAAACCTGAGAGTTGGAGAGACTTCATAATTAATGTTTGAAACCATCAGATCTAATGTATTTTTGTAGGGGAAAGAAAAGTTCCAAGCTTTATTTAAAAAATCTATTTTTTAATTTGAAGAAGAAAGAAGAATCCAGGTAAGGTAAAAATCCAAACGGAACTTTGAACCACAAAAATCATCTAGATATCAGATTGGCAATATGTTTTCTGAAAAAAAAAGAAAGAAGGGGAAAAAAAGAGAGGCGAGATTAAAAGATCCAACAAAAAAACCGTTATAAACAAAATTTTGGAGATTTGCACTTGATGTGAGAAAATATATACACTAAAACATAATGCTGTCTGAGGGAGAAAGAAATTTTGAGAGAGAGAAAGAGAGAGTTTCTGTTTCATCAGAAGATGAAGCTTCAAATTTCAGAATGAAGAATCAATGGATGTAGAGAATTGAAGCAACAAGACGATCTAAACATCTAAGATTGATGAACCGACATTGAAGGTGAAAACCAATGATCTAATGCATTTGAGATCATTTAATTGCTCCTTTGACTAATTCTAAATAAGCTTCTTCTCTCACTAATTAGGCTTCATATATGGACCTACAAATGCTAAAAAACATTAGATCAGACCATTTCTGCCCAAAATTAAACCAAGCACTTCCTAAACAAAAAATAACCTAAAACTCGAAACTTTTCTTAGAATACAATGATATATCAAATCAGAAAGTGGAGAAAGAGACCAATCTGGTAGCAGCAAAGAAAGGGGGGAAACAAAAAAATGATGATAATAAAAGAAATGACAAATTTGTAGCATTATTCCAATAGAGATTGATATATATTTATCTTCTTTTCAAGGTTTCCACTTGCAGATCTAACAACAAAACAAGCACAAAGTTCTAAAAGCACCGAGACATTCATAAAAATGGAAAGATAAAGATCAACAGCAAAAAAGAGAAACCAATCTTTTTAATTTTTTTCAAAACTCAACAACACTCTGAAACATCAAAACTAGCAATTCAGATCTAAAACGTCAAAAACAAAATAATACACTATATACAGATTATCAAATCGTTCTAAAAAGTTGAACTTGACTATAAATACACACACACAAACAAACGTGTATGTACAATATTTATAGTCAAACATATACATAAGTATAAATGTTAAAAATGATGAATTATACGTATATACCTTGAGCTACTGCAGAACTCATAGAGTTTGCCTCTATTGGAGAAGATGATAAGACCAACCTCTGCATCACAGAGTACAGAAAGCTCGTAAGCTTTCTTCAATAGGCCACTTCTTCGCTTAGCAAAGGTCACCTGCCTGTTGATTTTGTTCTCTATCCTCTTCAATTCAACCCTACCTCTCCCCATTTTCACTTAATTAATTATATTTCTGATGGATCTTTCTACTGTTTTTAATTTATTATATGATCTATAACTGCAAATGATTTAATAAGCACAGATTTATGCTAGCTCTCCCACTTCTTTTTTTCTGCTTTACAGCTTTCCCTACCTTGTATCACTCTTTATATGTATATCCACATACTCCCTTCTCTTCAGTCTTCACCTCATATAGATATATCCATACATATATATATATATGATGAGACAGACATATATACTAGTATATTGTATTATGAATATAGTTATTTACTAGTATTTGATTATGGATTTATTTTAAGGCAGTAACAATCTTAACAAGTGTCTAGGTAACAATATGGCCATGAGGGATTTTCTTTTCTTTGAGGCTTCTTTGTTTTTTCTTTTCTTTTTTTTTTCTTTTTTTTTTTTCAATTTAACATTTTGGGTAAAGATATGATTTAGTGCTTGTGATCAGCTGTAGGGTTAGGTGATGTTTTAGAGCGATTGGACGGTTGAGATGGAAGAATCATTTGGAGTGACAAAAGGGTAAAGGAGGAGGATGGTGAAAAAGCAGACAAGTACAACGGACGCCAATGGATTGGATGGTTAAAACCTTAAAATTCACGGGGTAAATCAATGTAGGGTTCCACACTCCTCAAAGGCATTACCCATATTTTTACTCTGGGATGGAGCTCCAGATATCACTTGAAAAAATAAAGAGATAAATTAGTAAAATTAATTCAAGATTCATCAAACGTTTTAATTAAGTTATAAATTCTAGTTTTGTGATTGTTTATTTTATTTGTAATCTGTAGAGGCCGGTAACATCACGGATGGAACCACCACTTAAATATTTTATCAAAAAAAAAAATTAAATTGAATAAACTAAACCTAAGAGGGAGGGGGGGTGGGGGGGGTGGGGGGGGGGGGGGGAAGTAAAAGGATGTACAAGAGTTTATCTCCCATAATATGTCTATGACACTAAAACTTCCCATTAGATTTTTAAGTCACGGATATTTACGATTTGTTCCCTTTTCTTTTTTACATTTATGTATATCAAATTATTTGTGTGTTTGTGTGTAAAGAAGGGTGATAACTAACTCGTCGTCAGCAATGGATTCTAGTTTTTTTAAGTTTAATATCTTTATCAAAAAATGACCAAAACTTTTTTTATGTAAAGTTTATGTTATTTATACAAAAATAGCAAAAGATTGCGAGACTTACTTTATGACAAAAAAGACTGAATTGAAATGAATAAGTATATTTTCATAACTATTACCTTGGAAGATAAAGACTTACCATAGCATTAATAGATTAATAGTTGGAAAATCGATGAAACTTATTATAAATGGTTCGATGCTACAAGATAATAGTGCTTGTTTTGTGTAATACATTGTGCCGTAAATTGCCAAAATAAACTTGTAGGTGATCTGACATTTTTTAATGGCATAATGTGTTGAAATTCAACGCCAAGAACAACATTTAATCTATATTTGGGAAATTTGGTGTATTAAAATAATTAACTTAAATACAATTTATTGGAGTTTTTTTTATCGGTGAAATTTCTAAAATAATTAACTTAAATACAATTTATTGAAGTTTTTTTTATCGGTGAAATTTTTAATTATATATATATAATTTTATTTTTATATTATTTCAGTATGGCCGTTTGAAGAAAAAGTCAACTGAATATATTATTGGGTTAACTCGTCTTAACTTATTTGACTAAGACCAATTAATATGATAACATGACTTATTTAAAAAATTCTAAATTAGATTTGAATATTATAATTACAATCATATGCTAACATTATCTCTTACCAAAATAAATCCATTTGAATCAAAATGAAAATCACAGTTGCACTTAATTATACAATTAATATTGACCTAAACAATAATAATCAATTAACAGTAACAAACTCCGAAACATAATCAAACAATGATATAATTATTATAATTCAATTTATACTATAATTATATATAATATTATCAATTAAATAATCACAATATAATTCGTCAATCATCATAATAATTAAAATAATTTTAATGAAACTAATGATCACAATACCTCATGCATAGCACGTGTTTTTGTTGCTAGTTATCATACTATTCTACTAAGAATTTCTATGAGAGTGGTCTTATCACTTGAGATAATTTACAACCTCAATAACTTGTTTCATGTTTGTTATCTTTTATGAGTATGTTAAGTATGATGTATAGAATAATTACCTCAGTCATTTTGTGTCGTCATTTTTATTTTTAAGAAATAAAATAAGATAATACCTACATATATATCCTTCATCCTTTTTTCTTCTATAATTGCTCTATTTTATTTTTATTAATATAACTTCCTCTTCTTCTTCATCTCTTCGCTCTTTTATTTCTCAATCTCTATTTTCTCTCATCATTTTAAAGATCAATTAAAAATAAATTTAACTTTATTTAAATAGTATTCATTTAGTAAAGTTTCAAAATTAATTTATGAAAAAATAATAAGTAAATGATTTCGAGAAAGATTCTACAGCTATAATGGAATTACTTGCAACCGTTTAATTTAATATAAATAAATGTAATATATGAACATAACTCTTTGTGATTAGAATATTTTTTAACCTTGGTGAGTTGCTTCTATATATATTTTCCAATAGAAATATAGAATCGCGGATGATAAACTAATTAGCTCCTGAACTTGGATATTCGGCCTTGCGTATAAATTTAGCACAAAGTTTAATTAGTTCCTTCTCAGTTAGCTCTTTCGCTCAGATAGCATATCCGGAGTATTGCTTTTTGTTACCTCTAATTCTCCAAAGATACATTTCCAGTCACCCATACTATAATAAAATGTAAACCTCACAAATAATGGATTTTTTTTTTCCATATATCGTTTTGGCTAACTACTAATTTTAGCATATTAAGAAACAGAACCATTATTTGTTTTGAATTAAAAGTGTTTCATAAATTGACATAATACTTATTGTTTAAGGCTAAGTTTGCTAAAAAAATACAAAAGTGTTTTAATTTGTTTCTGCTAGAAATTAATAAATGGTTGGTTTATTGACATAATACTTATTAGTGTGTGTGTGGGTGTATACACTCCACGTGTGTCTCATTCCATGTATATACAAAAAGGTAGGTTTATTGACTTGATGAGCAATGTTTGTATGGCGATTGAAAATAAGAAATAAAAATTGTATGATTTATAGACTTCAACACACATAAGTCTCATATGTATTTCATATCTGCTCCAATTTTGGAGATTTTTACTTATATATACACACACACATATATAATCATTCCATCAGGAGAAACAAAAAAAATTACTTTCTTCCTAATTAACTAATTATTACGTACCTCTTGAATGGAGTAATCTATAATATATATGTAGAGATGATCAGTCAAATAGTTCACTGGTGACTTGCATAATTACAGTTGACGGAATTGCATTTGGCATTATGGGAATCCTTTATTTGAATTTTCTTGTTTCTAGCCTATACGCTGTCGAAACGTTTATCTGAGGTTGTCTTTGAATGGAGAAAATTAAATAAGAGGGAAAATAAATTTTATCATGCGTAATTATTACAAGAGATCATAAAATTTTATGGTATCTATGGAAGTTGATGGTGAAATGAATCATTCCTCTCATATGTAATTTTATTCTATGTGTAAAGAGAAAAAATGATCTGTTCATTTTTTCGTTGTGATTATTTTTCTCATTCATTCCCATTACTCCTTCCGCCACTACTTTTCACTAAATTCTTTTTAACTTTTATGTTGTGTTTGAATTGAAGGAATGAAATTAAAAGAGGAATAAATCTAAAATTAGAAGAAATTTAGTGAAAAGTAATGGTGGAGAAAATGACGAAGGAGAATCACAATAAAAAAAAATGAATGAATCATTCATTTTCCTTACCCATAGAACGAACTATACATATGAGATTAATAGTTTATTCCACCATCATTTCTCATGGGGACCATAAAATTTTGTGATATCTTTTAATAATTACACATTGATCAAATTTATTATACCTCTCATTTTATTTCCTCAATCTAAAAGCAGTCTTAACATATTCTCTCTCTCATTTCATTTACTCGATCCAAATGTAGCATGAACGAGAATTGAGATTTGAATGATGGTCACTTTTAAATTTTCTCAACAATTATATATGTTCACAGGCTTAGCTTCATTCTTCAAACAAATATTACATACAATAAAGTTGTACTACTACCAAAAAAAATCATAATTTAGAAGTCTGTAAATTTCCATTTCTATTAATTTTTAAATAAACAACAGTTTCCTTTTTAAAAATTTAGATATTCAATCTCATGGGCTATTTATACGTATAATAATTGTTTCTTGCTGTATTTGAACTTCTTCTCTTTTTTTTTTTTTTTTTTACATTTTCCATATATTAATTTCATATTAATTAAATAAAAAAAGAATTACCTATCACACGCTTGCTTCTACAATTTGATTGACTAATTTGCTTCCGCAAACTAGAACCGAATGTAACAATACATGTTAAAGATTTACTTGTTCTTTCGAAGAAAAAAAAACATTTATTTGTTGAAAGTTAAAATATCTAACTTATATTCTTATTCGCCTTGTGGTCCAGACGTCCGGTGGCATCTCAATTTCTTCCCAAATTGTACATAAAATCTTGAAACCTACATATCATGATTATTTCTCCTTCTCACCTCAAAGCGTAAGAAGTTGATCCATAGAGGAGATTTGATTTTTTAATTATATTTCTGCCTATAATTTCTTAGAAGAGAAAATTTTACAGAAAAACACCCATTAAATCAAAATAAACCCTAAACCACACCGATATTTGGGATGCTTAACACCCTCAAAAATTAATAAAAAATCTACGTACGAAAGACAAACATAAAAACACATCCAAAGGACTTTGAAGTATATGAACTGTTTGTACTTTAATAATGTCTTGACATACACAATTTTAGAAACCAAAAAAAAACACACACACACACACAATTCAACTAGTTTTCAAACATAAAAATGGAACCCCGAGGCTTTTGCAACTTTTTTGCTAACCGCTGTTGCATCATAGCAAGCTACAGTACAAGAAATATCATAATTGCTGGTAGATTTTTACTTGTTTTCAGTAGGACTATCATATAAGAGAGAGCAGGTTTTCTTTACCACCTAGATTGTTCAAAGTGATGGTAGATTTTTACTCATTTGGTTCCTTCAAAGAATCAAAGAGCTAGTGTGTACACAAACCATTTGAAAACATAATAAAAAGAAATAAATAAAATTAAGCTTGATGGTTAAATATATAAGTGGGGACCCAATACTAAATACCACATCAAGGATGCTGGGGACGGTATTATGATCACATGGGCTCTCCATAAAAAGCTAACTTCAAAACTTGGAGTGGTCCATTTAAGAGTCCTTAACAGGTGGACCCTACTAGACGGTGTTCCAAATGTACCTTCGGTTTTTTAGCTCAATATTCTTATTTCTTGATAATATAAAAATAAAAAATATATATCAAAACAATATTTGTCATTTAGCATATTATTGAAAATCAGATTAATTTTCATCGAATTTATTGTAATAATATTATAAGATATTGTCAACTCATTTACTTCCTCCATCTCATAAAACATGTCTTAAATATTGACAAAATTTTGAAAAATACACATCAAAAATCTATTTATCGACTATTTTATTCCGTTAAAGTAGACGTACCGACTATTTCACCCATTTAAAGTAAACCTGTTTTTTTTATTAAAAAAATCATAAATATACCAACCTCAAGGATATAATAAAAATTTTATTTCTATAAACTGATATTCTTAAAATACCTACAAATTATACTTCAATCATCTTTTTTGAAACAAAGAGAGTACAATTTAATGACATTTCTACGAAGTATTTAGAGACGCTTTCACATGATGTATTCTGCTAACGAGGTTAAATACCTCTTTACAAATTCATCGGTAGAAAGGGACGTTGGTATTAAGCTATTGGTGTGTCAAAGTAATACACAAATGCGTGCATAATAAACACGTTAATTACGTTTAATTGTTGTCTTTCCTTAGCGTAAGGAAACTGAACTTGCTTGTTTGTATTTCTGCTTGGTACTCTTAGGGAAGGGGGTATACATGATATTCATGGAAAGTGCTTAATTGAAGCTGAAAATTGTTGACTAACATGTTGGTATAGAGCTTGTTTGTTAAAAACAAGTAATATGTGCTATTTACATAGAAGTGGAAGGTTTAAGGTCATATATTTTACACACCCACATACAAATATGTGTTTGTGCGTGTATATATATAGCCTCTAATTAATTAACCAATCTAGACTACTAGTTATGTGTTTTTAAAGAGAAACAATCACAATTAATTAAATGAAAATTATATGTATAATCTACATATAATATGGTAATTAGCAAATTTAGTCCTGTAGTCTAGGACATGTTTGAGAAGTGCATATAAAGATTAAAGAGGAAAATTGGTTGAATTATAATATGGATATGTCCACCATAAAAAAGTTGAAATCCACTAGAAGATTCATGAAAAGAGACTGGGGGATTTGAACTCAACCAAACTGAACGTAACTGATTGGTGGGGGACCAGAAAAAATAATAAAAAACATTAAGAGAATTTGATAGTGATGATGAATAGAGCTGAAGGGGTGTGGGCCGCAGAGAACATATACTGTCAGATTTATTACCTTAAAAATGCAGACACTGTCAACGTCATCTACTATGACACGTGGACCTATTTCTAATTTGGGAAATGGAAATGTGACTTTAAGGTAAGTCACGTCTAAAACTGGTGCTCCTTCCTACTACACTTAAATATTCAATTCAATGAATGACTGCCCAAAATCCCTAATACACTTTAGCTTAAATAGTGATCTATGTGGCCAGTGGGCTACCCAATCAAACCCTCTTTTGTCTGGTTGATAGTGATAATCTCTCTTTATCTTTAGTGGGTTTGGCATAAAATACAGTGGTTCAAAGCAGGCTCTTTTTATACCCTGCGGAATTTTCAAAAATTATTTTTATTTTATATATGAGATGATTTCTAAAAAAATATTTTAATTATGATTGATGAGTTTTCCTTAAGTGTATAGCAATTGTTATTATATAAATATACTCCACAAAAATGTAAAATCTACATTGAAAATGATAAAGTACCAATGATATATATTATCCGTTTATTTCAGTTTAAAATTATAAGATCCCAGATCCAGATAATATAATTTACACTATTAAAATTTAAAATCTCATAATTTTAAACCGAAATAAACGATTCATGCGAATTCTGGTGAGCGTAAAATTTTCAACTTTTGCCGACTTATCTTGTCGATGTAAAATTGACGTTTGACATTAGAAGTGTTTGTAACAGTGAAAGGCAAGTGACAACAGCGCATGCTCGCAACCATTAATTATGCAACTAGGGCATTCGTACGTTATTGCGCAATATTCACTTCCATTTCATAAAACATTGACTCCAAAATTTAATGTCTCAATGAAGATCAAGACTCGTACACACACGTATATGTATGTGCGATCGCGTTTATTGAGAACCCGATTTATGGGCATCAGATTAAATTCTTTCAGAAAAATATTACTTTTGCTCTAAAATAGGCACCTCGTATACGGAAAATAAACAATAAACTTATAAGCTGATTCTCAATTAACCTATGTAAGATACTCAAATATATGTAATTATCATGGTTCTTTGACATATACGTAATATTATACGTATATGTATAGTGTATGCACACACAAGTGTGTGCATGTATGTATGTATATATATATATATATATAAACTATTAACGATACATATATAGATTGTGTCAACATTTGATATATCAATATGTCCCTGCAAATTGTATAAAATTACATTTGCTATTTATCTCTATATATTAAGTATTTGGATCTCTTAATAACTCCATATAAATTGTACAAAATTACAGTGAGTATTTATATAATACTAAGGACTAAATGGTGTTAATTTAATCGATACAATCATTACAATCTTATGATTTATAATAAAAAAAATTAATCACAACATAATTTATATCTCAAACTTTGATAAATTATATTATAAATGTAGAAATTTAATGTATCATCGTATTACTACAAAATTTAAAATATATAGGTTAAGGAAGGAGCAGTATATATAAAAGCCATGAAGAAGGAATGTTAATGAGATGTCAATGTCGTTCATGTGGCCATAAGTGAGCTGGTTGGAAAGCAACTTAATTGGTGGCAGATGACATGTTCCATCTTGGAATTTTGGCACCTTTCGAGTTAAACCACATTTGTATGTCTTCTACAGTTATACTTACCACATTCACGTCTCTAAATGCAGATGGAGGCCCCGTTCAATTGTTTATTTCAGTATCTCTACTCTATATATAGTACCAGTTTATTTTAACTTAAAATTATGAGATTTTAATTTAATTTATACTATCAAAATTTAAAATATCATAATTTAAGTTGAAATAAACATGATTATAATATTTAATGGCTGAAATTTTTTTATTAACTATTTATTTTCACATAAATTTTTAAAATTAATTATAAATATGTCAAAATGACTAAATTTTAACTCAAATTCAACTTTGGTTTGTTGAAATTCTAGTTGGCGTACCATGTTCTTCAAAACACATCTATACTATTCTATAATTTCCGAACAGGGGAAAACTGCTCAAATTGAACCTTCGCATTTGGCTCGATTGCAAAACGGAATTAAATGCCCAATAATTTCTCATTCTAATTTTTTGGCAGTTTTTGTGTTGAGAGGGTAAATTTTTAGGGAGTTTGACACTTCCCACTAAAACAATTAAGATTAGAAACGGGAAAAAAAAAATTTTGAAAGTCGCTACAAAATAGGAACTTGAATGCGGCAAAAATGGAGGAACTTGATTTTAACGTTGTTAATTAATTTTAATGTTAACACTGTTATTATTTTTAAAAAAAATGGTTTTGACCTTGTTACTTGATTTTAGTGCTAACACTGTTAACTAAATGATAACTGAAAAAGCCCTTTAAGCTGAAATTTTCTTGATACTATATAATTGTATAATTCCTTCGTTATCACCGATCTTACCACGCCGCTTCATTCAAATCTTTCATTATACGACCCACTACACAAAAACTACTCGATATTAATTTTATGTTTTTATGTTTAAAAAATAGATCAAAAGGTTTTTAAAAGTGAATAACTTACGAGTTTTTTTTAAAATTTATCATTAAGCCCTATTTATAAAGAATTTAAAGCTTAAATGGCGGGTGGGTGGGTGTGTGGGGGGGTTTACATTTTTGATTGATATAACTTTGATAAAAAATTTACTTAATTTAATAATATATGAATGTATATATCATTTAAGCAACCTACTATATAAAGAACAGGCAAAATAATGACATGTCATGAATATCATTAATAATGTTAAATGGTCACAAGTATCGTAAAAACTAAACCGAAAGCTATGTTGAGGTGCTAGTAACATACTCCTTTATTCCATTACTTTTCTTATTTATATTTTGTAAGTTAACTGATACTCTCAATTGTAGTTCGATTCTTTTAATGAAAATTTTCTCATTTATGGGAGTAGTAGGAGACACATGACGACAATACGGATATCAAACTAATATGTCCGATCTATACCGCGTCCTTATTTTATGATAAGTAAATAAAATATAAAGGTACACATAAAAAGAACGTACACAAATATCAAAAAAATCGAAAAAAATAATTAATTTATATTGTTGGAATACTACAATTTAATTATGTAAAATGTTTGTTTGGCTGTTATTTGTTTTTCTTATCTTATTATAAATACGTAATTGAACATTATCATATTAATTTAGTTTGTTAGAGTCTGGCAATTCTGAGTTCTGTACACATTTGTACTATTGGATATATTTTAAATTTGTTAGAGTCTGGCAATTCTGAGTTCTGTACACATTTGTACTATTGGATATATTTTTTAAAGTTGAAAATTCTCGGTTGGTACCGTAAACGAAAAATAATTCTTGTTCAGTTCTCGTATGTGTCTATTATTTCCGTCTAGTTTATATTACAATGTTAATCTTACCCTTACTATAAGAGAATGCTACCATTTGATGCATTATGTTACTATATACAGTGTAATTTTTTTTAATAATTAGTAACATTATTTATATTAACATTAAAAGTATAATAACATAAATTTAATAAGAAAAGTTGAAATATGCAGAGAATTAATTTTTTATACATATACCGAAGAATTTAAGAACCTCGATATAGCTTTTGATTAGAAGGGGTCACACTGTCAAAATTTTCTTTTGTAATGTCTTACTTTAGTTTTAACTATCATGTGTGGTCGCACTGGCGCAAGAGAAGAGTTATCCAACAAGGCTTTTCACCATGTTTTGGAGAGAATATTAATTTAAAATTTTACCATAAAAATATAAAATATCACTCCAAATGAAGCTAGTTAAAAATTAGTAAGTCATAAAGAAATAAAAACAGAAACCAGTTAATTAGTTGTTTACCTAATTAGACTTGGAAGAGCAAAATTATATTTCCACCATTTGAGATCATGAATCAAATTCATTATTTTAATTTCAAAACTAAGAAATTTGGGGCACTTTCTTTTGGGTGTGTATGGTTACAAAGGGCTCACATGCTCACACCGTTAGGCGCACACCCATCCACAATTGTATTTAATAAGACTTAAACCCCCAATTTCATTATTTTTAGAAGAAATGATCATATAATTCTTTAAATTTGAGACATAAATTTAAGGAATCAAAAGAAAGTAAAGCACACGCATTGAACAATATAATAAAGAAGTGAAAATTGTAAATACTATACCATACTGCAAATAGGAGAAAGAATTGAGCAACACATTAATATAGAGTTCTTGATATTTGAACTCATTAGATTCCACCATATATTTGAATGATCCATCCCAACTCAGAAGGAAGAATTGAGCAAGCCGGTAAAAAATAAAAGGTTCAATCACAATTTCAGGACCGCTTTTCCAATCAGCCAATTTAGGGCAATTCCACTCTTAAATATTACCAGATTTAAAATGACAAAAGGATCATCTAAATATTACCTGAAAAAACAAATCCACTGTTATTGTAGGGTAGCAGCTCAACTACTACAAGTTAAAAAGCTTGTTCTAACGGTTAGTAGACAAACCACTCATGTGAAAAGTGAAATGGCAACATCAAAGGATGGTATAACCAACCACAAACCTGTATTATCATAGTAAAGTACTTCTGAATCTACCTAAGCTGCAAACATGCATGTCACAATCGGACACTCTATAGGGCTTTCTTCTTGGCAAATAGTTGAGCTAAACTGTCATTATGCAGTCAAGCTGAAGAGGTAGCATCACCAGGTGGCTTTTTATTTATTTGGAAGGATTCACAAAACCCCTCCCTCAACCCGAGTGTTGCAAGACGAACAGGGAGGCCATACTTAAATATGTATGTAGGTCGCAGCATAAAAATTCGGATCAAGGGGAATTCATTCATTAAATAACAATCAAGAAGTAACCACATATTCAATTGCTTCCATCAATCACAAACAGCATACGTAAAGTCACAACTATAATTTAAAAGGCTTATGTTATCATGAAGAAGACGAACCACTCGTGTAAAAGATGATATGGTAATGAATATCATCTCCGGGGTGGGGGGTGGGTGACTACATAAATCCACTGATATTGTCAGGTAGCAGCTCAACTACTATTTAACATAAAATGCTGACTTTACCAGGAAAAACTTTTCTCCATGTGACGGCCACTTGTAATGTGCCAAAGATGCTGGATATATTGCCTTTAGCTGTACCAGATAAGCATGGAAGAAAATACAGATTCCCTTCCATGATTTCCTCATCGTTGTTCACGTGATTGCACAGACTCGCACAAACTTTGAGGTGCAAGTACTTTTGGAACGGCCACTAGAGATCTGGACAAAGGGAAGCATTCATCAACAAATATTTGTGTTGTTTCAGGCAGGTCCTTGCGGAAGAGCACACTTTGATAGTCTTCATCTCCTGCAAAGGGCGTGCCAGCCGTAATAATTCCAGAAACATTAGAATTCCAACTTCACCAACTTTAAGTTTGATCAGTTTAATCTTCACAACGGCGCTAACGGCGTTAGCATACATCATGTAGAACAGAGTAGCAAACTTCTTTCCTGCAGAGTCGTAGAATTCCAGCTTTCTGGGCCTATTGTACTTCCCCTGATTTCGGTACGTCGGTGGGCTGCACATATCCTTGATTTCATCACCCTCACCCTCCTCCTCAAGGCTGCAACGATACTTGAGATCAACGGAGAAGACAAAGTCATCAAGAATATCAACGCCTCGGTAACCACTGGGGCCGGTTAGCAGAAGGTGATGACTAAGGTGGTGGTGGCTGTTCCTGCTATTTAACATTCCAATAGATTGAGCATCGTTTGCATTCTTACAGCAGAAGAGCAGGAAAGACTCCAAACGGATGATGAGGGTGACAGTGCCACGGACATAACCAGGTTCGTTGACTTTCACCCCAAACGCCTCAACCATTTCTAAACCAATTCTCATTCCTACAATGATTAAATTTTTTAGGACGCAAAAGATGTTCGACTTCCCCATTCAACCTGAGAGTGTACTCGAAAAATTTCAAAAAATGCCTATTAGTAAAAATATCTACTTGGTTGAAACAATCTGCAGATATGGGATAAATTAAATTCTCCATATGAATTAAAAGAATGATCAACAATAATAACTACAACAACAATGGCAACAATATGGATAACAGTAACATTAACATGTAGATTCGCTGATTCACCTATAATAACGAGAAGCAATAGAGAGTAGTGAAAGGCAAAAGCCTTCTCGGTGCGCTAAGGTCTTCTGGGCCTTAAGCGCCACGCCTCTTTGAAGTGAGGCACAAAACATTAAAAGTATATATATATACAAACATCACCTATTCAATTTTGTAAGAAATTAATAATTCATGACTAAGTAAATTTAAGCAAATGTTAAATTACACAGCATAAAACATGAATACAGATGCTACATGAAAACAAAGAACATTCATTTTAAGTCTTAATGATTTTAAATATAAAAAAAAACATAGTTCAAGATTTTCCTAAAACACACTAATTAAAAGAAACCATGCCAATGGTATATCATTATTTATATTATATTATATACTTGATAAGTAATATAAATACACACAAATGCAAAGTGAGACCATGACAATATTAATTAATATAATGTGAGGTGCCATCCTGAGAGAAATCAAGACAGAACAAGTTCAAGCCCTTAAAAGTTAGGGCTTTCAGCTTTGAGGCTGATTTTAGTTCATCATTTCTTTTTGACTCTTGGCTGATTTGTATCAACCAACGTTGAGTAAATACATCGTTCTCCTCTTTTTTTTTTCTTTTTTCAATGGTGCAAATCTACTCGAGTTAAGTGATAGATGGCTGTCAGTTTGACGAAGCGATTGAATCATGCACCTTGTGCCTAAGCGCATGCGTTTTTGGGCCAATGACAACGCAATTAATTGCACATCTTCTTTATCCCTTGAGTTTTTTAGGCATAAGAACCGAAAACTGGTTAGACTCAAGAATCAGTAGAGAAAATATCATCAGAAAAGAACAATTCTTCTTCTCCAAAACTTCGAAGAAACTCACAAAGACATTCTTAACTATGCTTTTCAACGAGGAAGGTGAAACAACAAATTTATAATCCATCTGTGAAATTAGAGATACATTGCAATTTGATTATCAAAAATTTCAAAGTTTGTACACATACAAAACTTTTCAAATAGTTTATAATGTTAACAATAAGAATCAAATAAATTTGCATCGAATTTGAAAGATTTTGCAAGCATGTATAAAGCCAAATGCATTCCTAAGATTGGTGGAATGTAAGAAGTATATAAAGACGAAGAATACGACGACGCGACGCCATGACTGGACTGAAACTCAAAAGAATATAAAGAATTGATGATATGATCTTTTATACCCTACCTACCTACCTATTCACCCACCCACCGGCTAATCCCTGACTCGGAAAAAAGGACAAAGTCAAGAAAAGAAGAGAACTTTGCTCCACCACACAGCAATTTTCGAATCTCGACGTACGTGGTGGTTTTAATTAATTAGCGTAGCATAAAGAGGAGTACAGAATCATACTCTTCTTCTTCTTTGTTGTCGTTATGCTTCCTTGAATACCTCTGGTTCCTCGAGAACTTGGGATCCATCCCTCTAGTGTAAGTGTGACGCTGCCGATTCCTCTTCGGCTTCTTGATTCCATTCCTGTGAGCCTTCCGCGAATTGTTGTGGGCGCTGTGATTCTTCGACTACGCCATCTTCTTACCTCTATGATTATCGCTAAGAAATACGTACCTCTATGATTCCTACGCATCTTTAATACTGAACGTAATAAAATGAATCAACATACATATTTCCGGATCTCTAATCTTCTAGTACTAAGCACCGGCGAAGTCCTCATTTGCCCAATGTTTCTATGTATATTTTTAATCCTTTATATGTTAAATATTTTATTTAATTTTTAAAAAATTAATAATAAAAAATATATTAAATAACTATTAATATGAATTAAAAAATGTACTAAAACAAGAAGTTTAAACTAAACGAAAAATCATCTAAAATTAAATGTCGAAACGGAATAAGTATTTTGCAATCAAGCTGAAGAGGTAGCATTACCATGTTTATTCAAATTACAAAGCACAGACTTTTCTTCTTACTTCCCAGGTGGCATTTATTTGGAAGAAATCATGCAAACCTCTCAACTAGCGTGTTGCAAGTGGAACAGGGGGCCCAGACGTAAATATGTATGTGGGTCACGTGACGACATAAAAATGGAGTAAGCAAGACTAATTAATAAAAATGGCTACTCCTTTTGTTCTTCTGATTCGTAATCGTTTCCGTGTCTTCTTGTCGAATTAAGTTTCATAAGGAAGAGTTTAATCTCTAATTCTTGCTATGTAATTCGATTTTCTTGTAATGATTTCTCCCCTCTATGATTTTGGGGGTAAAATAATAATAATAATAATAATAATAATCCCTCTCGCAGAAACGCGACGAAACTGATTACTCCTGCCCTTTTTCATTCCATTCCTGTGAGCCTTCCGTGAATTATTCTACGTGCTGCGGATTTTCAATTTTTGTAGTTTACGCGCATCATTATTTGGGCCGGGCTGCCAACAATTAGGTCCACTACAATGTAAATTTACTGCATCACAAAACAAAACCAAAAAAGTGGTATTGGAATATTTATGTAATTTATATTATTTTCTTTTGAATATATTAATTTAATTTGATAAGGTAATTTACCTCGGGTTTTTTAGTATCCCGTAAAGTTCAAAATTCAGACTTGAGGTTGTCGATGACCAGTAATGACAACTGTCAGGACAACTTACCTCAGCTTTAAATTTAAGGTTTAATAATTATTCTACCAGAAAAACAATTAAACTTATCTCTTTCTTTGAACAAACTGTACGAATTTCAAAATTACACCATCCAAAAGCATCGTCACAACTTAATATGCTAGATTGATGATGGTATAAAAGAAAAGGGGATTAGATAATGCTGGGAGCATTCCCCCATATCATCTTAACAGCTTGTATATATAGAGTTTATATAGTTCTTTGCTTGCTAAATATTACAGTATCTATTTTATTTTATTTTTTCGTAATAAAAAAAACTAGCTCTCTTTTTCAATTTTTCCATACAGTTATTTAAATAAATTAGGAAAACTTATAGCCCGGTTTGGCTTGTTCGTCGTTCAAATTATAAAATAATTCGGATAATAAAGCCAATTGATAGTTGTTTTACCTTAAAGACGAACGCATATTTAAAGGAGCTATTCAAGATAATAAGACTTCGTTTGACACTTATTTCTTCTGGACCAAATTTAGGGTTGAAAATTGTGTTTTAACACTACTACACACCTCAATTCAAACTCATTATTTTATAAATTAAAAAAAAATTAAAAATTTATTTTTATGTCATCTCAACTCAAACCCATCATTTTAATTTTGATTGCATCAATTTTACACCACCATTTTGATTTGGGTTACATCAATTCTACATTATATATTCAATTATGGGATATACCTGTTATGAAATAAAGAAGAAAAACCTTACTAGGAATTTGAAAAATTATTCCACCTCACCTCACCCCATATTTTATTATAAAATCCCACACGAGACCTGTAAGCTAACATCACTCTTGCTCTAAACAATGCCTCATCTTCCTTATAGAAACTGTGCCAAAAAGACCCTAAACATGATTTTTTTTTTTTAAAGATAATTAAGAAAACAGGGTGCAATATCTGTGAAAAATTGCAGATAGTGTCCTCTTAATACTGTACAATAAGATTCATCCACATTTTGCATTTTATACGAAACAAATAAACTGAATCGCTTTCTGCAATTTTCAACTCTCGTTCGAGCTATTAAATATTAATAACACGAAGCATGCATGCACAAGTGGAGAGCCTACAGTGACAGTATGCATATACAGAAAGACATGTTTTAGAAAGTTCTGTTGATTCGAGAGATTGGTTTCTTCCGTTTCAACAAAATTCAAACAAATCTTGCAAATTTTAAGCTCGAAAAATAATGATCGAAGTTCAATCTAGTTCCCACCTGAATGAGAGTGTTTGCTGAGAGCCACTCCCAGATGAACCATCATGCCCATTTTGATACACCCCCTGGAAATGCAGGGTGGTAGTGTTATTGCCAACATTGGAGTCCAGATCAGAAGCAACTGGCTTGGTTTCCATCCCCCGAACGAAAGGGTATTGGCCTGTACCACTGAAGTGCAGGTTCTGTAGCATGGATTGTGACAGTGAAACGTGTTCGGGGTACATGATGTGGCTCGAACTAGCATCCTGTGTTTTAGTTGGTGCTGATGACAGAAAAGAGCGAGCACCATCTGAGTTCTGATCTAACCTACCTGGGAACACTTTGTGTGTCATACCATGATTTCCTGATGAAGAATTGCGATCAAGAAAAGGTTGACAGACAGCAGAAGCTACGGGGACAATATGATCCTTGTTTAGTGAAGATTCGAACGGATTTAATGTGCCTTTATGGCTGTGAGCTGATGATCTAGTTGATAGATTGTGTTTGTCAATGTAGGTGAATGGTGAATTGAATAGCATCGTATTGTCCTCAATTTTGACATCCCCAGCCCACGCAGATGCCACGGTAGTACTTTGAGGCATATGGGGATTACTGAAGGACACGAGTCTAGGGCCTACAACACGAAAGGATTTAAAGAAAAAAAATCATTTAATTCGATTTCAACAAGGGCATGAACAAAATATGACCACTACTACTAGTTAAAATAAATTCTGTCCATAAGGAAACTGCAAGACTCAATCCATTGCTTTGGTTGATTTTTTGTGTAATGAATCGATAACAATAATGTTGAAGAATCATACCTTTCTGATCAAATTGAAAAAGCGCTGAAGCTCTATTGAAGAATTCCGACTGAGGCTTCCTTCGCCGCCTGTTGTGGCCATCAAGGCGTTTTCTACAGCTTCGCTTTCCCTCGTCAAACTCTATCAACGAATGAAACCTGAAATAAGACATCATGTTAGTTGGTTGAAATTCAAAGAAGAAAATAATCAGGTGATAAATTGGACAAGAGTCAGTAAACCTAGCACATTAATTTGTACTGAAGAGCAAAATAATCATGAAACTTTCTTAAAGGAGTAAACTTGGAAACATAGCAGTTATTGTTCCTGAGATCTATACTTGACTTAGGATATTGTTGCAAGAAATATTTTGAGATACAAGGATCGATCACAAGCAGATGATTTTGGAAGCAATAAGAGGACATCGTTTTGAGAATAAGCATGGATCACACTCGATGGTTTGCCAAGCAATATGAGGACTTTATACATTCAGCTACTGATGTCAAACACCATAACTGCATAAGCATTACCAAAATCTTTGACTACTGATGTAGTCTTTAACTATGGCAAGAAAGCATCATTCGATGATATTGTGCGGGGATGCAACTGATTCACTTCTACCTTGTAACACCAATTTGTAGTGTCCCTGAAGTCCTGAACAAACTCCAGCAAATTAATTATAATACATGCTTAACTTATAACAAGCATGGATACAGACACTTTATTATAAGATTTCCCTAGCTTCCTCTGAGAGGGGGAAAACAAGTAAAGGAACATAAAATCCATCCATCTAAAACAATTTCTACTACTAAAAATAGTGCAACTACGATATGTCAGAAGTGTAGAAGTGATCAAGTAGGTTGGATTAAACAGCCTCTGAAATGGCTACCAATATCATAACTGGCAATCATATACTGCAGTTACATGTTACAAGCTGCAGAAGTAAAAGTAGTTCTTGAGACCTGGATTGGATGCATACAATGTCAAATGCTCACTAACCTATAGGTATTTCTTCCCTATTGCCCTTCTTAATTTTTTTCATTATAGGAAAAAAACATCAAACACACTTCCAAATACTTGGTAAATTTCAAATCCAGCAACAGTACTTTTTGCAAAAAGTAATATTCCTTCCGTTCCACAAAAAAGCAACATTTAGACTTTTAACGACTATTAATTTTGCATCTTTGACTAAAAATTAAATATACAAATCATAAGTTTTTTCCATGAAATTTATTATGAATTTTTAAATTATGACGAGATCTATAAGTCTATAATTGAAAGTTTTTAAATTTATAGCAAAATAACAAAGAAAAATTTCAAATGTATCTCTGTTTTAGAACAAATTTTTTTTCAAATGTAACTCGTTTTTTGGGACAGAGGGAGTACTAAAGAAAAAGTCCAAAATTCATACCAATTTTTGTGATACCAAAGACAAAGAAACTAGCTTCAGAAAATATTCAAGAGTTCAAACTACAGTAAACTATATGAAGGTGTCAACTATATGAAAGTGTCATAAAGTACCATCATCGAAAGCGTCAAGGAAACAATATTAATGTCAAAACAACTTGAGCAAGATTGCAAAACAGTGGAATAGAGAATAAATGTAGTGGAAAAACAAACTCAGCCTTTAGTGATTAACCTGCTGCATTGCTGGCAGAAGCGCTGCTCTCGACCCCCAATGGTAACTTTTGGCGTCTTTGAGTGGAGCTCGCATACTTTATGTCGTCGGTGATACTCCCGACATCGACTAAGATCAGAATTGCACCCATCAACCGAGCATGAAACAACTTGGTTGACACTGCCAAGTGCCTTTGCTCTCTTCGATGATCCAGGTGATGATGACAATTCCATCTCGGAGACTAAATTCACCCCTACCTCTATATATGTTAAAGTTCACAAACAGCTTGTTCTATCCCTAGCAAGCCGCTGAATGCAACTAATATATGCTGAGTAGCAAACCTCTTTCTGACTATATCTCAGAAACCATAAGTCCAATTTTGTTATTATAGCTCCAGGCATCCACCTAATCAAGAAACATATTATATCGATTTAGAGGAAAAGAAACAAACACACGCTTATTGCCAAGAAATGTCATTTGCATCACTTTTTTGGTATTCAGCACAAATACATTAGAAATTATTTTCTTTTCATGACAAGGCAAAGGCCAAAGACCACATATGAATTCATCCGATACACCATAATAGTTAGCTAGAAACTTTAGTGGGATGCAGTCATTCAACTTCTTACCGTAGGAACCTGGCCAGAATACTATAAAAAGGGGGAAATGAAGCCAGCACTCTGATAGACAATGCAAGGGAAATTCTTGTTGAGTAGAGAGATCTGAGTTTCTTCAGTAAGAAATTGTGTGAGAGCTTACTGAAGAAAGCTTGCCTTGGAGCATCGGAAGAATTAAACGAACTACAAACAACCATGACAGTCGATTCCACCAACCAAAAAGATTTCTATTGTGCACACTCCAGACAAAAAATTGGTTAAGGATTCTTTTTAAGGTAAAATCACACTACCACCCAGACAATTCATGTTAATTTGCCTGATCTACCTTGTCACATAAACATTGCATATGATCATTCATATGTAAATTAAACTCCTAGCCAGATAATTTGTGTTACCTTTTAGTTTGGCTACCTTTTCAATCCTAAAAACAAGTCTGCAACGTCAACACCAACAAATTGTTTTGGGGGAAGCCTAATCCAATTATAATTTAGGAATGATTGTTCCCAAAGGCGAAGCAAAATACCCATTTGTGGAACAAAGAAATTTAAGATAAAAGTTCAGATCAATCGAGACCAAAAAATTGTTAACTGTTACAGAGAATAATTCACTTGTAAATGTAACCATCCCCACCTGAATGGGGAGTTTGTTATATGAAGAACATACCTCACTAGAACACCATCTTTTACAAATGAACCCCAATTACGTACATGATAACTAACTTGCTTAAACTATGACTCTAACTCTTGCCCCAATATTTGTGCCAATCGAAGTCTGAGCTAAGATGTCCAAAAGCTCAGGTATACTCCTTTCGGATGCGGTGACAAAACTTCAACATGCATATTTTGGAATCCAACTCGACCCAAAAGCTTAAGCCATTGGGTCTTGGCCAGGTCCATCTATAAATATGATGAGCCTTTTAGAATTTGCATACTATTCCGAAGTGGGACTGTGTTATTCACTTGGAATTTATAATAGTTGATGATCAAGAAGTTAAGGAGTAGGTATGAATCTAATTATCCGACATTCGTTCATGGCTAACGCATGAAATTGAACTAGAAAGTTATTAATTTCATGTGCAACTTGCAAGTTTGTAAGACTTTGTCAAGAGTATCCTCAGACTTGCACAAAAACTAGGTTCCCCAAAGCAATAAAAAATTGAAAACCCAACGATATAAGTATATATCAGTGACGCAATTTTAAGAAAATTATGTACCTGGTACTTGTGAGTTTCTAGAGAAAGATAATTGCATTCAAGAACCCCAAAATAGAGTAAAATTACGCAATTAAGAGGGAAAAGTTTAAAACCTAAATAAACAAAGATGCGTATAGTAAAGGAATGTACCTCCAAAAGTAAGGATGCAGATGCTAAGCCAGTTCCGCAGAAGTTCAGGTAAGAGAAATTTAGAAACATGCAGTAAAGGGAGTACTTAATTTCAGAGAATAAAGCTACTAGCTAGCTAGCATCCATCAAACTATACATGAAGACTTTTAAGAAATGGATATGTACAGTTGATCAAAAAGGTTAAGTAATCAATACCCCTCCCAAGAAAAAAGAAAGATAGAAAGAATATTGAGAGTGAGAAAATTATAAAGCTGGGTGGCTAAGAAAGGAAGAAGGCTGACTGACTTACTTTAATTACATATATGGTCTTTTTAGTCTTCAGTTTCTGACAACTCCTCCATAATAGTTGAGCAAAGCTGAAACTGGCAAAAAAACAGCATATTTGTAGAGGAGAGAGATGAATAAAATACCTATAATATACACATATAATACATATAGGTTAAAGGGAAAAGAGCTACTATATAAAAGCTGTTCCAAGTACCAACACAACTACTGTTATGAGTAAGCAAAGCAAAGGAGAGAGAGAGAGAGGTGATTATGTGTGGCTGGTTAGCACCAGAGGATGAGATGTACCGCTACAAAGGTATACATGTATCATGTATGTATACATGTATGTATACTGTACTGTATCATGTGTGTACAGAGAGAGAGAGAGAGAGAAGTGGTATCGCGTAAACAATGGGCAATGATGAAACAAAGAGAGAGAAAGTCTCACACCTCATTCCATATTAGGGTAGCTGCCTTGCTAAAAACTGATTTTAAATTAGGTGGAAGTAAGTATTATGAGAAAGGGAGTCAGCAATTACAAAAACGAGTGGAAGTGAAAGGGACAGCGTGTTCATAGCTCTCAACTTTTTCTATATTAAAAACAACGAAAAAGTTAAAAAGTACAAAATTTTAGGAGAGGATAGGTTTGTTTCTGTCTACCCTTCCTTGCCTACTTCCCTACACCATATGCATGTTGCTATATTATAGATATGATTATTAAATAAAATATATTTTCTTTTCTTTTGTTATTCATTAAAGAAGTCAATTTGGAAGCACAACATCAGTAGCATACCATCCAGTCTGATTATTTTATTGTTAACAAAATTTAGTTCCAAATAATTTTTTGGATTTCTGATCATTAAAAATAATACCCATTTCATTATTTTATCTTTTCAAATTTTCACTCATGATACGTATTTCATTTGTAAATCTACATAAATTGGTAAATAAATTAATGGAAATAGGAGACTATCCCTTGAATTAAAATTTTCAAGGAGTGGATGAACAGAGATTGTACTTTTTTTTGGATAAATAAATATTGTACAGTTAATATAATCAATATTGACTATAACATACTCCGTATATGATCGAGAGTAACATACTCGGTCAACATTTGAAAATTACTTAAAATAATTATTTTGAGTACCTCTGTTTTTTTAATTAATATAGTATCAAAATGCATCTTTCCAGTTAGCCTTGATATCATATACTCCGTACGTATATATGTATTTCTTCTTATTGCATCGGAAGTAGAAGCTCCTTGTTTCTATGAGAAGGGTGAAGAGTGAGCTTTCAATTTCATTGTATCAGAATTGCAAAATTCGTAATTTGATAATTTATCGCGATTTTACTAAAACATCAAACTAAGAAGGTTTTCACTTTGTTGATATGTATGTATTAGGTTGAATATCTTCGCATTAGTCGACTCTAATTTAATTTAATCATGACTTTCTTGATGTTTCGAAAAACTTTTAAATATAACTATTCTTATAAAATGTGATAATATTACTAGAGTGGTTGTTAGACACGATCTTACATATAATTATATAAATCTCGTTTATTTCAATTTACTTTTAAAGAATTTAAATTTTAATATTATAAATTATATTATCAGAATCTAAAATTTTAAATATGTAAGCTAAAACGTACAAACAGGATCATATATAAAAGTTAATTTTGGTGAATTAAAACCAATTTATAACAAGAAAGAAAAAAACAATATATATCGTCAAAATATCAAATGCTAATGCAACTAGGGAAACATTGACCCATAAAAAGAGTTTGACGTCAGCTTGACTTTGATAAACCTAACATTTGTTAATAAGTAGTACATGTTGAAAACCAGCAAAATATAGTTACGGTTATTAGAAAATAAACCTTAAAAAGGTAGCATTGATTATCAGATGACTTCAACAGAAACCATTCTATATATCTGAGGCAGTTTCAGTTGGGTAGAGTAGATTGTTTTATATCTCTGTGGCACCTGATCATGCCATAAGCACGTGAGGATTCATATACTCCTTATATTGTATGTTCCCCACTTCCCCTTTATTTTTCATCAAAAGTTTAATTTTATCCAATATCATATCTATCCCTGCGGTAACATTTCATCAGATTAATTCAGTAAAAGACGCCATCTGTTCGATCAAAGTCGACAATATGTCATGTGAAGTGGCTTCTAGTCTTGTAAACCGAATTAATCAATTACTACTATTATTATTTTTTTCAAGTAACAATAATTTTTCTTGAAGTTGAAATATCATTTGAATTGGTACATCGTCGTGATTTTTATGAATCCTGATTTACATGTATTGTTAAATTCACGTGAATTTTATAACTTCATAATTTATGGCTTTTATTCATGCATACACGATGAATTTGTTTTAAATGAAAACAGTAGATGATATGATTGAATTCAACTGAATAGGTAAGTTAAGTGACGATTAAACAATTTTTCAAACAGTTGAAGATATCCATATATGAATCGGTCAACCAACTTCAATTGTAGAACTTGAATAAGCACATGGGACCTATAATTACTGTTTTAGTCAAAACATAGAGTGGGCCATGATCACGCTTGTATGAAGGCATAAATTAGGATTTAGAAAGAAAGGATGGTAATAATAATAAGAAATTGGTCATTGAAATTACAAAATATCGGAATTAATCAACTTCCCACCCCATGCAGTGCATTATTGGTAATAGCCTTAGCTGCTTGTCATTATTATTCCTCCTAATAAGAAATTGGTATGTATTAATTACTCCAACTAGCAGTAAACATAACATTATGGAGTAACAAGTACGGGGCAGCTCGGAATCAAAGTCTTCAGTTTAGATTCGGCGGCGAACTCCTACGTATGCAGGTTACTAAGTAGGTACTAGCTCTCATCTACATTTCTGATTTGTAATTTTCTCTCGTTTTTTTTTTCTATTGTTTTAAAATTAAAGGTATATTTTTTTATTATAAATAATTATTAAATTTCTTAAATGTCATTTCATTATTGCACAACTCTAACTAATTTCACTACTTAGTAATCTCTATTATAACTACCATTACTACCACTCTAAATAAAATGATAATATAGATATATTTAAAATATAAAATTATCTTTAAAATTTATCGATTTAAAAATATATTTTTAATTTTAAAACATAGAACATATTTCAATTTACAAAGTAAAATTAATCATAATAAAATGAAACGACAAAATATGTACGAATAAGATCTTTATTTAAATTTTAGGAGATAAAAACACATAAAAGTTATTTGTTATGAACTCTAAAAACGAACTATTTAATTAAAAAATCTAACTTGAACGTAGAAAGGATGAGGGGTAATTTTTCCTGTAGACAGAAGAAACCCGATGACCAATCTAAGGAAGCTTGACCGAACAAACATTTATCTAGTAAAAATTTGATTAAGGGATCAAATTTAATGTGTCACAAACGGATTAATCGTGTGAGAAAATAAATTAAGTGATTAAATATAATTTAATTAAAGGATCAAATTTCATGTGTCACAAGAATTAATCGTAAGAGAAAGTAAATTAAGTGTTTAAATTTTGTGGATAACACGATAAATTAATTTTAAGAAACATTTCACCCATAAAATAGATAAGTTAAAGCTCGTGATTATTCTAGGGTCAAATAGAGCTGATTGTTATGATTAGAGTTGAACAGTATGAAACGTGTATTGCATTGTTAATGGATAAATTTTCAGCCAATGGTCGTGAAAATGCACCGACCAACCATAGAATTCATTGAGGCTTAAGAGAATGTATAGATGAATTGACCTTATGTTATTGGTTACTGAAGGATCCCTTTTGCCCATTAGACATGTCCCATAAATAAATAAAGGATTATTTAATAAACTACGCACAACGATTTTTTCAGATAGTAATAAATAAAAAGGGCAAATGCAATCCTCATACAGACAAAAAATATCAAATTACTAGAAATAAAACTAACGAACATCAACTTGCACTTTCACGGCCTCTTCACTCCTCTGAAAACTTTTCTTCATTTTCGTTCCTCTTGGATAAAAATAAAACATCAATCACATGTATGAACTGATAATATATATATTTAGCAAGCATACACTTATATGTTAAAAAACTTTTATCTCTTTATACTTATAAATTGATGTTATCATGCCCCATAGAGTAGACCATGATGGTCCACCGGTTTAGTAATTAGAACATCTACCCAACATGCCAACACCCACGAGAGAGAGAGATGGAGAGAGACATGCTGACATAATTTCAATGGTGTTAACAGTGCAAGCTTTTGAATAATTGATTGATGAATAACTACCTCTTTGGTCCTAGAACTCGATATATATTACTATATTAGTATTCCATTATGTATATTTCTTAAATGTTACTACTACGTATTACATACCTAGAACTGAATTAAAAACTAAAGAAAACATGTATCCAAAATTTTAAAGGATAATTATATAGAGTAGCTCTGGGATAACTGATGAAGTTTGTATTAGTGGTCAAGGTTAACAAGGTATTCTAATCGAAGGCTTAATTTTTATTGATAGCAATAGCAGAGATTTCATCTTTTTATAAAAGTGAGATTATTTTCTTTCTTTGTTGCGGAATACATTGTTAAGACATTGAAATTATATTTTGTAATGATATTCTTGTTATGTGAGATTTTCAAAAGAAATAATCATATATTAATAATTTAATTGTTAAATTGATTCTATTGAAAGTTCCAATAATTGGAGGAAATAAAATATTCAATCTCTTTAAACATCAACATGACTTTGTAGTTTGCATCTTTCAGACTTGCGGATGGTTAAACGGTAGGCAATTGATACTTTTATATGGATTTTTTATATTTTTCCATATGGTCTTATATTTATACAACTTTTAATTAATACATATGATATAAATTAATACAAAAAATTGATAGATTAAATACAAGACCCGCCATTAGATATATTGAGCCCACCACCGCTTATGTTAATTTTGAAATTTCACATCCTGGGCATTGGACAAACTGCATCATATGATTATTAGGAACCTAGTAATAAAGCATTGTCAGGCCATCACAGATTGATTTCAACACCATCAGTATACAATTCCCCTCTTTTCCAAAATGATGAATTCTAGGACTGGTTTAAAAAGTTGTCCAAATTGTTCTCCTAAAATGCTCACATAGTCTCCTTAAAGGGAAACTGCAAATCAATAAAAGATTTTCAACTTTTTGTAACTCTCACTTTTATTTTCTTAGTTCCTTTATATAACTTTTTTTTCTACATTTTATCTAGTTTGATCTTTAGGCAAAAATTCGAGGAAATGCCGATTTCTAATGTATTACACAAATAATTCGGTCAAATTAAACTCTAAAGAAGTGATTTTGTGTCGAAACTACTCGAGAATCGAGAGGCTTAAATCACCATAGCAATAAACAAATAGAGACAAAAACTAGAATATCTCAAAGTATCTTAAAATTCCTTAGCATTACATCTGCTCTTTTACCTTGTTGATCTTGTGAGTCCAATGTCTTCCTAATAATTTCCTCGTTGAGTCTATAATTACACAACGTAGATGACGTCATCAAGATAATTTTATAACATTATATGGGGTCATACGCCTAATATCCTGCACTCTAAGATGACATTTATGTCGGCTGCTCAATCAGTCCTCTTAAAAACCTGTTCGCAAATTAATCGACCTGATGTACTTTTCTCAACAATTAATAGTTATGCCACATCTGAATTGGTACGTTTCATTATGTCTCGAAACAGCAAGTGTAGAGAAATATTTTACACTCAAGATATATTCTGACATCAGGTAACATGCTATTGTTCTAAAATCTAAATTTTTTAATGGAATAATCGTGTTTGATCCTTTAACATAGAAGAATTAGAAGTGGTACACACATAGAATAAAGGCAAATTGTTATTGAAGACCAGGTAAAGGATGACTAACCAGGGCCTTGTAACAACAGTATTATGAGAACAGTTGCATCAGACATTCTTAGGTGGAAAGTTGCTGCATATATTAATAACAGTTTAAGTTAAATCATTATACAACTGAATTTCAAATAACCCATCAAAAGAAAACAAAAACATGAACTGACATCTAATAACTTCATGAGTGTTTTCATTTGGGCACGAGTTTGATGTATAGAGTAAGCTTGTCAAGGTTTCACTATGACTAAGGAAACATACAACCACCAACTGCTTTAATTTATTGTTCTTTAATGTATTTACGTCTCTGTTTGAACAACCATAGTCTCAGAAAGAAATAATAACAAAAAGCTAATGTAGCTCCAACATGTCTAAAAGACTAAAACCATTAATCACATAGTGAAAATGGCAAGAGTGTGACTAAAACCACTTGAATTGAATCAGCCACTCAGCGAGCACCATCTTTCTACCTAGGTGTTAGCTCTCAAATGATGACAAAACTGACCTAGGGTAATTGGAGATCATGCATGCTAACTGTAATGAAGCATAATCCTGATGAAGTTAACCTTTTGTCCTAATAAACTCAGCATTCAGCATACTTATGAAAGAATATGAAGCTCAAATATTAAAATTTTGAATTGTACACCTTCCATTCTAACAATAGGGCTGTTTACTGAAACAACTTCTACACAATTTTATTCATTAACCATAGTACTAACATTTGATAGAAGTGAATTAGTGGTAATATGATCGTGCTCAATCTAGTTAGAAACAAGTTTATCTAGCTTTATTGTCTTAAGAATGCATCTCTGAGAAAGAGTAAAAGATTAACATTCTCTCAGGTCAGTTTAAGGCCCAACAGATCTCATGGATGACAAGAATAGTATCCTTAAAAGGAAAATGCCCTGTGAGCGTACAAGACTTTAGGTTTTTTAGCCTAAAAGCTTATGTGTAAGTTATGTATTGGCTCATTCGAAAATTTGAAATTTGATTTTGGAAGGAACCAAAAAGCGGGAGCAACAAATGGATGAACATGTGTAATATGAAATTGAAAATATGGAACACAATTCTGCTTTAAGCTGATATGCCTAAAATACATTAGGCACGCATATCATCACTCTGCTTAAAAACCTCGTCATATATAGTGTGAGCAATTTAAGATTCGGACAGTTCCTTTTGAAGCATTGCTTCTTGAATTTAGTATGGCTATACAGGGTAGGCCAGACCCGGCCATTAATGCCCTCTATAACACAAACCACAAATAATTCGCCTCAGGCAGAATAATGGAATATACTGTTGAAGAGACTAGGATACAATTATAAAGCCAAAAATGCCTGGATCATACCTGCACTTCAGAAGTTTCAAGCTGAAAATGACTACGGGAGAGGGTAGTCTCATTGGGAAGAAACCACTGTTTCAATTCCTCCCTAATACATCATCGTAAAATAATTCAGATCATAAAGATAGCGGGACAGAAAAACAATATTGGAGGGGAGAGCATGTCCAAGTTATAGCTTACATTCGACCAGCAGTACAAAATGGGAAATATTATTACCTTTGTTCATAATCTCAGTGCCAAAGATTGTCTCGTCTCTGCCTTCTGCAGATCGGTAACCTATTCATACCAGTTACATCAAAAGTTCGGAAAAGCAGTAATGAACACAACAACATAAGTAAAAAACCGGAAATTCATTACATCAGGATTCTATTAGCGGGGTTGTCTATCAGAAATACTTTTAAGAACTACAGTGAACATTATAAAGATATTATTATCAATGTAGCCAACGATACATAGATCATGACTACAATAATCTCAGTACAAGTAAATTTTATCCATCTCCAGACAGAAATTGGTTATAGTTGGTACAATTAATTAACAGTACAGCATACGCGATAATTTGAGAACAAATTGCTACCTTAAAATTCATAATCCCAACAATTGCAAACAATTTGGAAAGAAAAACCTAAACTAAGGCCAGAATAAATTCTGCTAATGTAACTTATCAAATTACTTTCATGAATCGATATACAATGATAAGGTCATCGGACCTTCGAGGCGATCGATGGCGAATATCTCGAATTCTCAAAATCTTCCATTCCCACTTTAAGAGGTGGAGTTGAATAGTACAGTGGGATGATCGGAATAGCGACGGCTCGGAAAATTGGCTCTGTGATCGGACGATTTCCATCTTTTTTCAATTTTCCCAATGTCTGATGGAAAGGTGGAAATTGGCGGGAATGTTTCCCACCATTTTGTTACTGAACCGGTTGGTTGGAGTCTATATATAGTTTAGGCCGTAAGATATGGGTTTAGGCCTCAATCCATTGTTAGATGTGGCGTATACAGTTCTATGGAGTTAAATAAGACCCAAATAGTGCTATATGCTATGAGCTAAACTGTTGTACGCTCAACCCAAATAAGTCCACCAGCGTAGAAATAATTTTACCAGAGATTGATATAATCTAAAAAAATGGGTAGATAATAAATGAGTAATGCATATTTATTTTAAGAAAGTGACATTATCAATGAACAATCAGGTTACCAATTTATTATTACCTTCAGATATGGATGTTCATGTTCTAATGTGTGAATTATGGACTTATGAATTATGATCCACTAGTATCATATGTGCACTCTCAAAAGATTATATTGACACGAGGAATGGTTAAAATGGTCAAATTGCATTTCAAAATTTTTATGGTTTCTTATGACATTTTGACAACTCACCTTAGGTCTTTCAGTCTTCTACTAGGATAACTTCTTCTTTTTCGGTTGTTGTGAGGACTCTTTTTCGTTTGAAAAATGATTTATAAATTTAAACATCCCCACCGCGTGCAACCCACTTTTCTTTTCAAAACATTTAATTCACACATCTTAAATTTAGTTGCCTAGAACAATATTGGATCAAGGAGAGCATCTGCAGTTCAAGGGTATACTCATTTCTTACCCAGCAATCAAAACATGATGGGACTAAACGCGAGATACGGTGCGCTTAAGATGAGCAGCAATTAAACACAGCAGATTACGGAAAACTATTATAATCAAGAGCAAGGATAATCTCTTATTGACCTTGGATTCCTTGGTCCATACAACCATCACCGTATATGTATATATAAACAACTAGTTCTGACAGCTACAACTCAAGTCCTAAATAAACATTTTACATAAACAGGATGCAGCTCTACAAAATTCAGCACCCAGTCTCAGTTTCAAGAAGTGGGGCCAGGTACTCGCTAAGTCGCTATAACTGAGCCACTGAGGAATAGTCTAGCACATGCAGAACTAGAACCCCAAAAAGGCCCTGCTTTTCTTTTATGAGTACAATTAATTAATTACTTTTTTCTTTTAAGGAGAACTTGCGATTATGCAATATGTAGCTTCAGGGTCATTTGAATGACGGCATCGCGCTGTAGGTTCTCGAAATAAAAGCAGCACTGAAACCAGAAAGCCTCCGCCCAAAAACACCTGTACCCGAGTTATTTGGGTTCGTTTCCTCCGTTACACGCGGCCCAATTGAAACTTCAGGATTCCTGGATGGTTCTTCTACATCTGAGATACCATTAAGCTCCTGAAACAGAAGAACTGAAACGTTAACTTCATATCACCTACACAGAAATTTAATAAGAAAACAGAAGTCAAAACGAACCTTCAGGCCCGAAGCTGAAACAACACTTTCCAAATGTCGCTTTAACTGCAAAAATAAAGCAAAACTTAGTGATCATACTCTAGTCTCTACAAAGCAACTTAGAACATCAATCAATTGCGAGTCCAACGGTGGACAGCAGATTACTCGCATCTTCCTATCCTTTCTCTCTTACCTAGTACATAGAACTCTATATGAGTAGGGGTAACAAACCTTGTGAGATTCATCAAAAGAAGATGAAGAAGGCAACTCCTGTGTTGCGGTGGGAGTCAAGGATCCACTCTGCAGATAAACAGAATAATCAATAGAAATAGTAAAACATGCCGAAAAATGGACAGAACTCAGCCAAATCGAAGGCCAACTCTAGAGATTAGGCGGCTGAGAAAGTTGTATAGCAAATCTATAACTTGGTTTTTTCTCCTACCTAAGCATGTGCAGACACACAACACAGATCAGTTAACAATCGAAGTTAAATCTCGTGTTTTATATTCTGATTACATGATATAGTGAAATCATGTTATGCATTCTGTCCTTTTCAGAAAACTTCCACCAAAACTGAAATCCAAAAATCACTTGGCCCTCTCATGTATTCACTGAAGTTGGTTTTATGTATTTCTCTTGAAAATATATATGTATGCAAGACTAAATATTAACCAGAAGCTAAAAGGTGTTCAACACTACTCTGTCTTCAGAATGTGATAAAACATCAACAGATGTCTACTGAATGGTGCAAATGTGCAATTACTCTTGTACTATGGAAAGATTGCCTTCCACAATTCCATGTATACACATACAAACAAACATATAATTCCACAATTCTGGGAGTAAAAAAGAGAATACTCTTGACAAGGATGTCTTTTGTGGCAATTCCAGAGCTGGCCTTGACGAATTTGATGGGGTTGCCTGCATGATTTTGACAAAAAATGGTCAGAAACAGTAACGAGCCTGATTAATAAAGAATTCATCATGTAATCATGTCAATATGTACTATAAAGGAGTGAGGTACACAATTTGGGGGGGCAAAAAGTAATTACACTTGATGAGGATGTAATTTGTGGCAATTCCAGAGCTGGCCTTGATGAATTTGAGGCCTGCATGGTTTTTCAAATATGGTTTATAAACAAAGATGAATCACAGGAATGAATATGAATGTCCAATTAAGCAATATATTATATCCAATTTGGGAGGCCTAAAGTCATATGGTATAAGAAGCCTTGGCTCATGCCTGAATACGCTCTTTAGTTCTGCCATTTTCTAGAGTCCAAGCAACATCAACAAGCTTTACCACATTTTCCACTGTGTAGTTCTGCATGATAATAGGTAATAAGTGTCAACAAAGACAAGCAACCATTTCAACTACACAAAGAAGTTGACCATTTAATTTATTACCTGTTTCCCTTCAATTCTACTAAGTTTAGTCTCCTGAGAATGAAAAAAGTTATCATCATTGTAATTCCCAATCAATAATAACTTCATATAGCTCCGATTAAAATTTTTTTGCAGATGTTAATTTTATTTTCAAAATAGGTCACCAGAGTTTGAACGGCCTGGCGTACTGATCGAACATCCCCACCAACCACTTTCATGTCTCCTCTAAGTTCAGAAACCTATGTGGTTGAGCAGATTTCAGTAATTCAACATATAACCAAAAACTTACATAAACAAATGTAATGGAAAAATAAATTGTTCCAACCTCCCCTCTTGTCGCTGCGGTAATTTCTGCAGCCTCATCTAAATTACTGTCCACCCGATCAATTCTTGAAGATAAATGCCGTTTAGTAGCCTGAGAAAAGTTTAACAAAGACTCATGTGATATCCAAGAAAACCTGAATAGAATGACATATGTATTGGATTTCCCTTCATCCCATATTAAACGCCCAATTTTGACTTTTTGGGGTCATGTTGACCAGTTTTAAATTCAATATTCACGCCATTCTTAAAATAGACAGAAATCTTATATGGTTACTTTACATTTCAAAAATGAATCTTGAGAACCATACAAAATATGGCAATATGACGTCCTAAATACTACCCATATGTATTTTACTCTTCATCTAAACAAGTATAACTGCACAAGCCCGTAAATAATAACGAAGAACGGAAAATTTCTGAAAGAAATGAGAAACAAACTTACCGAAATTGATGAGTAAACATTCTCGAGCTCTTTAGCTATTTTTGTGGACGCTTCCGATAAACTACGTCTTGTTGCAAACATCAAATCAGGAAGCTTCCAACCCTGAGAACTCAAAAAATAAACACAATATAATTCAATATAATGGTTGAATGATTAAGCAATGCTATTGTTCAACTATGATAATTAGATATAACTCCAAGAGTAAGAAAGAAATTTAGTGAGCTAAATTTTCTGATTAAGCTTAATATGTCCTGATACTGCCAGTCTGCCATTAAAGAATTTAACAAACTACACTAAGAGTTCGGCTGATTTATTGATGTTTATAATTTCCTGGAGGAGAATGGAAGAACTTCATAAATAATGTAGTCCTGATTCAAAAAGATTTGTGAAAGACGCATCCTAAAACTGTCAACGAAAAATTAAAAATTAAAAGCACTCTGCGCAAGATTACAAGGACTTTCAGTTTGGTCCAATGCACCCATGTCCAACACTTGACAGTCAACACACATATCAGGTGTGGTGAAATGTGAGACACTTCATTTAGTGTAAAATTTTGGCAAAACTAATACAACCAAACACTCCATCAAAAGCCCATGTAACTTGGTCTTTCAAGAAACTCAATAAATTTGTATCAACCTGTTAGTAAAATCGGAAGACTGGTTCCCCATGTTCCCATGGGAGGAGAGAGATTATTACCTTCCACCAAACATAGCCATATCCAACTACAAGCACGATAACAATAACACCATATTGGGTACCACCTGCACATGGTCAAAACATGCTCCAACATAAGGGACATAAGAAGGTAAACCATGGCAATCTCAACATTATCATGCTATAGAGTAATGATCTCACAACTCACCAAGGCAATTTCAACCAGAAATATACAAGGTCTAGTGTTAGAGTGTGTGAGAGTGTGTGTGTGTGTGTTAGAGAGAGAGAGAGAGAGAGGGAATCAATGTGGGAGTTCAATATGAAAGAGTTGGGGATTCCAGTGTGGGGGATATACAGGTATAATAAGAACAACAAAATCAGAAGTTAGATGTTACAAACATCCAATATCAGTTTTAGAAGCACAATAGCACTTATTATGTAGCACAATATCAGTTTATGAATATCCCTGTTCTAGAAGTCACACAAGTGTAATCACTTAAATTTATCTCTTTATGTAATTTGAGTATCCCCAACATACATTCTTCACATTGCCAGACAGACTAAACAGTGTAAACTCAAGTAATTTTATTTTTTGGATTCAAACAAATTTAATTATTTAATTAGAAAGAATAGAAACATTGATAATTCATTGACATTCAAAAATGAGAGAAGAAGACCACTGGGAGTTGGGGAGGTGGGGTGGGGGTAGAAACCGTAGAATAGATTTGTACGTTTGCAAAAATAAGTCTTTAAGACATGCTTCAGAAGCTACCTGAACTTGTAGATGTAACAATTGTCATAGGTCTATTTGATGCCAAGAGTTGCAGCTCCTGGCGTAGGCTGTTGACCTGTAATTGTCAAATGATATAAGACCATCGGAAAGGAAAGCAATAATTGAAGTACAGGTTTGGTAACAATAGTAACATTTGCAGAACGAAAGCTTGAACATGATAACAAGATTTACATAAAATATAACGAAAAGTTGCTTGGCATGCAACAAAACATTTATAACTACCGTCTGCTAACATAGCTTTTAAATATCTACATACCAAACTTCAAAAAAATGTACCATGTATATATCAATATACCAGAAGATATGCTAAATTTAAATGGGATTTAAGTTGTTTAACATAAATAAATAATGGAAAAATGAAAGCAAGTAGAATGGATCTTGATAAAGTACATAATTGAATGAATCTGTTCCAAGATCAAAATAAAAGAAAAGCATGAAACCTGTGCCAACAGTAAGTCATTTGGCGGCTTGGCCCTTGATGTGGTAGTGTCATCTTTTTTTAACTGCTTTAAAGCAATCTGAAAATATGAAAGGCAAGAGTTAATACAGTTAATTTTATGTAACAAAGTACATAAAAATTGGCAAGTAATATACCATTGAGAAAAGGAAAAGGTAATAGAAACAGAGTTATTCAACAAAACAGTGAGGCAACAGCAATTTTGTTTGAAAAAGAGAAAAAGAAGAAGAAAACGCTGATGCTAATGGGAAGAATTCGACCGTAGTCCACGTCAGTGGCATAGTTTCTTTGTGAAATTTGTCTTCTTATCATGTGTATATATATTGTTTAGGACAAGGTTGATGTTGATGTTAATCAAGTTTCTAAATAATTAGCCCTATAAAAATTACCTTTAAAGCACCGGAGAAAAAATCAGAGACATTGGACATCTTTCCTTCTTTTGCAAGAACTGACCCAAGAATGCCTGCACAAAACAAAACAAAAACAAAAAGAAAAAAAGGCCTTAGATCTTTGAACTGTAAACATTACGGATTACAAACCATTAATTTCAAACCGAACAAAATTCTGCAAGCACTTCTCACTTCTATTAAAGTCAAAAAAGACTCATGTATTTGCAAAATCACAATAAGGAATAGAAAAATCATAATCAGTACTCCCTCCGTTTCAAATGTTACTTTTTAGGATTGTCTTCAAATTTTGCTATGTTGGTCATTTTATATATTCAAGGTGCATTAAATATTTTCTTTCCTTTGATACCCTTCATTTATTTATCTTATTCCTCTTTTTCCAAACATTTATTCCTCTCACATGCATTTAATTGACGGTCAAAAATGGAATAACATATTAAAGAAGCAAAAAGTTATGATTTTTGTGTACTCCGTGATATGTGTAAATCAATCCAAAAAGACTAACATTTGAAAACAAAGGGAGTACCTAAAAATAAAATACAAAATAATAAATCAACATAACACTTGGAAGGCACTCTGGAAAAGGAGGTGATATGAACTTTCGTAAAACCCAAATCCTGTGCATGTGCTTGCAGCACCGGTGTTGGACATTGGTCTGATATCAAACACACCACTAATGTAGAAGGCCAAGACCAAAGCCAATAGCCTCTTTCGTACTTGCAAACCATAAATAACTGCTAATAGCCCATAAAGATGAACTAAGTTATCTAATAGGCTACTTAAATTTAAATTGATCTTATGAAACCCTATTTTGCATTTGTGAGGGAAGTGTCTGCCACCCCATTCCATGATTAAGCAAAATAAAGTTTGGAACAAATTGTCCAATAAAAACTACTATTATACTGCGTTGCAACAGAAGATTAAAAAGGGTTTCTCACTGACATGATTTTCCAATGGCTGGGAGATAAGTTAGAATGTTGATATTGATGTTTGAGATAAGCTTGACTTCTTACGGTCACAACCTCACATAAGAAGCACACAGAGCAAATGAGTGAAAACGGAAGGAAAGTAGCCTATTTCAAACACAATTTGTCTAATTGACCAATTACTCTTCACTAATTTCAAAGTAGTAACTCCATATAACCAACTACTTTTCGTTTCTATCACGGTATGAGCAGAAATTTTTAGGCTTTTAACTTAATTCGTATATAATTCGGTGAAATCTATCATCATAAATGGAACTGAATTAAGCGTCGACTCTTACAAAATCAGTCGCGAGCAATAATACATAGTCAGATAAATCACACACAAACACATATAAGTAGTACCTGCACCAACGATGATGGTGAGCTTCCCGATAGGAAGGGCCATGCGCAGGTGAACAATGGATGAAGAAACAACCTGCGGAGAAAAGTATCAGAACATCGGAATGCGTGATTTTAGTGATAGCAGTGTCTGAGCCTAAGTCGTGTAAATTCGCGAGCTTCGAAAATAGAATTGGGGTGAATAAGGTAGAGATCGATTAACTAAGTCGGAGACGATAGGAAGAGCTATATGATGATGAACAAAGCGCCAAACCCTACTCGCGATTTTTGCTGTGAGGGAAGACCAAACCCTTCTTCCTCTTCTGGGCTTTGTTGTTACTGATCTATCGGTGCCTTATTGGGCAAGTTGGATTTTTCACCGGGCGTATGGTGCTCAATATATAACTCCAGTTCTGCATAGAATTGATTTGAAGTAAAAACAACTGTATTTTAATTAATAAATTGTTGATTTTCAAATCAAATTTGAAAGTTGTCTAGTAAACTACAAAAAATTATAGGCCGGTCCATTTTTTTAGAAGTAATTTTCATCTAATTTCAGATAGTTTTAACTCTTTTTGTACAGTTTATATTACCATATTTTTTATGTTACTATTCACATTATAATTTTATTAAATAGATAATAACATTATACATAGTAACGACATGATAATATAAATTCAATAGGAAGAGTTAAAAAATAGTTGTATTGCCCAGAGATTATTTTAATAACATAGTACAAGCCGAAAATTATTTAATCAAACTACGTTATAGTGGTTAGTTTATTTTTGTACACGTTCTACGTGCGTGTTGTGAAAAAAAAATGAAGATAGATTTTGGTTAAATTAAAAAAAAAGTTAAAAGATAAAATATAAGGATGAAGGAAAGGGTGGGTCTAGGATTTTAGAGAATGAGGGACAAAATTAATTCTAATTTTTCATTGACAATAATAAATTTTTTTTACAGAGACTCTTCGACGCTTCATATTTTTAAATATTCCAATAATTATTTCATTAGATTATTGATGATATCAAATATATTATTTTTTATATAAGTTTGTGTAATTGAAAAAAGACATTCTTATAGTAAGAATAAAAAAAAAATAGGAGTGCTAAAATACACAAATACCATCAATATAATTGTTGTTATCATTAATATAAATGTTTATGCATATATATGTGTGTGTGTATATATATATATTACATATAGGATTAATTTGTATAAATCTGAGAATTCATATATTCAATTGCATAAACATTTAATGCATGAAATGATATATGGGCTATGGTAGTCATGGACCTTTCATTCTTCAATTTAGAGTAAACTCCACTTTTAATATTTTACAAACATTATTGCTCATTATATAAACATTATTTATTCTTCTCATATAAATTATACAAATCTATTTACGATATGATAAATGTAGCTGTAAATACGATATTACACGTGGACCTATTATTACTTTTTGTGAAGTATTTGAAGGTGGAGTAAATTTGACGATACCCGTGGAAAACGTAAAGAAATATATTAAAATTTAACGCAAAAAATAGTCAAATAGAAAGAATATGCACACGTCAATTAATTACCGACGGGGAGAGCAATTTATTTCAAAATACTTTTGGCTCACATGAACCTGAATTTTCCTTTTTCCTAGCAAATCAATTTCAAAAGTAACAAGTTATACTTTGTCAACAACGAAAAATTGTTAATGCATATTTACTCATTCGATAGAACACATCACTTATGTCATCTAATTGTGAAGATTATTTTCCATAAATCTTATTCAACAACTTATAGCCTATAAATTAATAATTAAAATTTAAAAAATTATCATCATATTCAATAAATCCGTGCATCACACGGCTAGGATAGCTACAATTAATTTTCTAAGCGGTCCATACATATTCATGTTGTCAGTTTATGGGAGGAAATGAAACACGTTCAGGTTCAGAAGGGTCCACCAACGGCGGCTGGCAATGCCAAGTACTGGGTGTGTAAACCAACATAACTGTTTGGGCCTGGGTTTGGTTAACAGGGCTGATTCTGAATAGAGGTGGGCCTGTCATTCGTATCCTTACTTTAAGTTGGAGTTACAAAAATTAATGTCATACTTATCTCAACAACACGTAAAATACATAAATTCATGAATTTATACATCAGGAATAAGAGTACAGATAGAAATATTAATCTTTCGCTTATATTTTGATTTATTTGATGAAAATATAATATTTCGCTTATATTTATAAAAATATAAAGATTATAAATTACGTCATCAGTAAGAATCCCAGGCTTTGTAAATAAAACAATAAGTTAAAAGACATGTTCCACAAAAATTAAAAAACTAACTTGTAACAGTGGTTGTACATCTTTTTTTTTCTTTCGTTCTGAATTTAACATCATAAATGTAAATGTATAACAATATATTTAAGTATTTTAATAATTCATAATACTATATATATATATATATATATATATATATATATATATATATATATATATATA
>CM025781.1:419328-506154 GCA_014636745.2 Centella asiatica | reverse complement strand
ATATATATATATATATATATATATATATATATATATATATATATATAATTGCTTCGTTTAAAGAGGACAAAATCAACACTTTTTTGACAGGCATTTTTTTTAATCTTGCCAAGCAATATATAGTGCATTGATATACAATCAAAGGTGCATACGTATACACATTCTACAAAATGCATACTTGTATATATATATTAATTTAGTGATGTCCCTAGAAATTGTGTATGGATAAACCATAATTGATCTAATTAATATATGGATGGATCAGGAGGAAGTGTAAATTTGCATTTGATTCAAGATATGTTCAAAATTATCAGTTGACTTTTCAATGGGATGGGAGTGCATTCCTTCATAGGTTGTGATCACCACTCCCTCGTCTTTGGATAGCCGTTGAACTTGCTTCTTCACATTGCATCCTTGATGAGTACATCGGTAGTAGCTTCTGCAAATAAATTAAATAATTAATATATACAACAGAGATTGAAGATCAGAGAATTATGAAATCTTTCATAACGTATGAATAGGTATTTTAATTAATTAAAAACTGAAGCAATTTACGATAAGTACACGTGGGAAATGTGAACTACGAAAGAGAGAAGAACGAATAATAAGAAGAGTGTAGTTAGCGTACATATAATGTCATGCAATCGTAAAATAAACAGATTCAAAAGAGCATGGCTTTTTTGGGGTGTTTACCCACTTAATGACACCCCGCCCACCCCAAAAAAAACAAAAAAACAGGAGCTTGCCTTTTTTAATGGCGAGCGTCAAAGATTTCTTGATAAGGACGATCGTGTGAAATGGAACATAAAGCAACTCTCGACATGCGATGTATCTTTGACCACAGGCACGTATATATATATTGTTAAATCTACCAGATAAATATAATAATTAATTAAAGAAGAAAATTAAGAGAAAGATACGGCTATATATAAGATTTTATTTGAAACATAATATTCTATATAAAGTTTGGAAATACTCAGTTTGTTACCGCATAAGGATATATATACATATTTATCGAACTCAACATAAACTCATTTCTATTACGATTCTTATACACTTTCAACGTTTTATCCATATATAATATTAATTAATAAAGTATAATTAATATTTATCAAATTATTATTATTATATTTTAAACATACATTCTAACACACACACATATATATATAGATATATATGAGCGTGTATCTAAATGCGATGTTCAAATATATCACTTTAGAATCAGCAACCCTTTACCTTTAGTGAACCATGAAATATGAATGCTAGTCTGGAATGTACTTGATTACTACAAAACATGTGCTTCAATACTTAAGAAACTACGAGTATTCACATACACATTCAAATTTCAATCTTTTCGATCAGATGTTGGTCTTTTCCATTCTCTGTAGAAAGGAACTAAACTAATGCAGCTAGATACGTAGTAAGGAGTAATTTAGTATTCCAGCCATATAAAAGAAATAGAGTGAGGTGAAAGTTTAATTACTTGAATTAATTTTAAAGTAAATAAATACAACTTATTATCATATCAACTTAGTTTACAATTTCACATAAATCAATAAAAAGAAAATAAATTTTCACAAAGAGCTCGAATATATATTCTTTTAAATAGTTCTGCTTTTTTGTTTTTTGTTCTCCTTAAAGACATATGTCTATTGGCTGCCGCCCAGTGTGGGAAAATGGGAATCTCATAGTGATTAATTGTTTGTTAAAGTGTCTAGAATTATGATTGTTCTATCATTTTTCAATCTTATAATTTGGAGTAAAAAATATGAAGTAGGGTTGATATACGTAATTTATTTCCACACTTACTGAACGTAATCGACCGACAAATGAAATTAATAATCCATTTGACAAATTAAAACAAGAACTCAAATTAAGATATCATCATCTTTAACATTAGATCGAGCTGCTAGCTAGCTAGAAATGAATTGGCCATTGAGCGACTTAGATATATGCGTACAATAAAAATGATGGATCGCATCCTCCATTTCTAATTCCCCAAATATAATTAATGAACTAGATTTTACAGTAAATGATGGAGAAATGATGTACATATGAATTAGTTAATTTAAATTAGCCTTCTGATATATAGGCTAGTGAAACTAAACTTAGTTGACAACAACAAATAAAGTCGAAATTATTAAATCGAAATACTGAAGTATTGAATCTTGATTGAACGTAATTTATAGTCAAGTTTTGGGCAAATTATCGATAAGTAGAAAGCAAAACTAATTAATTGTATCGAAATTATAAAAGACAGGAGTAAATAGCTATAAGCTAATGAAATTTATATATACCTTGGGAATTTGTTGTTCTTGACGGCCTTTTGTCCGTATTTTCTCCATCTATAACCATCATCAAGTATATCAACTTGGCTTCTCGTTTGAAAAGCGTATCTTGCCTTTTTAATCTTTTTCGCTCCTTTGTTTATTAATTTCCCGGCAGCTGATTTTGCGACATCACCACCGGTCTGAACACTTCCGCCTGAGCTTTTCGTCGTGGTCGTGGCAGGAGAATTATTTTGGTGGTTGATCAGTATCATTTCTGATGAACTAGCTGGAGCTCCCATGCTTGCCGTCAAGTCCAAGAACGACGTCGTCGTGGCATTTGGCTTATGAAGCTGATCAAGTTGATTAGGGTTAGGACTATGAGATGTCACATGAATGTTGTCGAATGAAAAATGTTGGTTGGAATTAGTTGAGGATAAACCTGTAGGAATTAACGTTGATGGTTGATAGTTTTCCATATGAGAGCCTAGCTAGAGATCAAGAGCGAGCGCGATTGAGGTAATTAGTAATTTGTATCAAATCAATAAGAGAAGTAAGGTGGAAGAATATAATAGCTGGTCGTCGTCGACGTAATTTCGAAGAAGGCGATCGTTCTAGATTTGGTGGAAAAACTGGAGCAGATGGAGAGAGGCGGCTGTGCTTTTTTGGAGCTAGAGTTCAGTATATTTATCCTACGTCGATCTGTTGTCGTATTTGGCACTCAAAATGGGAAAGCATTTAAGAATATATATATATCTCCTATTGTCGGTTTCAAAATTAAAGATATATTATGACTTTTTAAGTTAAACGGTAATAAATTAAATTTTAAATTACTATCAAGTTAGTTGATTATAGTTGATAAAACTTTTATATTTTTAAGATTTATAACAAAAAAATTTTTATCACAATATAATTTGCATAAAAAACTTTTATAGATTACATTAATTTTAAAGTTTAACATTCCGTCATTTGATAAAAAAAAATCAAAATGTATTTTTAATTTTAGAACAGAGATAATATATAATTTCATTTTCAGTTACATTCTTTATTGTATAAAAATTCACAAGTCTAATATTACTTAAATTGTTTTTATGTAATCTATAGGTTTGAAATCTCTATTTTTCATATTTTTAAAAGATGATTATGACAATTTTGTAACATTTGAAATTTCAGCATGTGTTTTTTCAAAAGAGGGAAGCTGGCATAGTCCAAGTTAAAAAGAAAAATGCCTTTTATTAATATTGTGTGGTTAATTACTTTTGACTCTAATATCTTGACCAAGTAAAGTGGTTTTTTAAAATAAGGTTGCACAATTGTTAGTTTGACTAACTTGGTTGATGTTATACTGGGATCGAGTTTGAGAGCGGTTTTGTTATTAAAATCAAAATTAAATAATATTTAAATTTATAAATTATTTTAATAATTAGTAAAAGTTTAAGTTAACTAAGACAACAGACTGACGTAATATAGTCGATTATGTCCGACTTATCAATTAATTAACTAATTAATATACAATAATAGATTATAAATTCTTATCAATAAAGTAGCCCCGTAGCGGTGCCCGCCGGTTGGAGTACTTGAGCATATCCACCGTGCAGAAGGGTTGAAGACAAGCATAATTTAAGTACGTCTTGAATATTCAGGCATGTGCCAATAAAGAAGTCATGAGCAAATAGAATACAATAGCTTGTGGTTCCTTTATTAACCCCGACATTTCCACAATTGCGAATGGGATTTGGGCTCATTTCAACGTACAGAGGAAAAATTGTCCGCGTCCACTGATTAGCCATATAAAATATTATATATATATCTTAAATTATACTTAAAAGTGTTCATAAAATGTGAGTTGGGTCACTTATTTTATTATACTTATTTTATTATTTTAAGACAGAGGGAACAGTAAATATCTCCATGCTGCACGTCCGAATTAACGTACGAATTACCACTAGCTAATTAGCTCCGACAACCATTTTAAATACAGCTGCGGGAGTAAATAATAAATTAATAATGCTGCATAGGAATGAGGAGTTGAAGTCAATAATGGACAACCAAAGGCATATATAGATATTAAAATTTACAAACTAAGCCACGTGTTAATTTGGCCTTTCTATATAAAATAATTTTGATGGAATCTCGCTGTTGGCTCAGAAGATTAATTTAGTTTCAGAATAATTGTATAATTGAGTGTAGATATATGTATGTATATATATTCCAACAACCACATAATATTGTTATCAAAAAAGAATTAAAACAAAGCACATTATATATAATTATCATAAAGAGTATAAATATAGGCATATATCCCTGTTCCATAATTGATTGATCTGCATATAACAAAATTATTTTTTAGCGGTACAATTACACAGCAAATAAGCACCATTAGTCAAAATAAATCAACCAAGTTCATTGTGTCGTCTTGCTGATCGTTTTGTAATAATTTCTCAGTCTTAATTTGTTTGCTATTTTTTTGTAGTTACGTATTATTAATACTTTCCACGGATTCGTGGACCGTTAACTCTAATTAATCTAAATTAAAGGTGTTATTGATGTTGATATTGATATTAACATATATTTCATATAATTAGTACAAAAAATAATATAGAATATATATTATTATTTTATGTATTTGTATGTTCTCGCATATTATCATTATAATATTCTCTTTCTTACTTTTTAATTCAAATTCTTGTCTCCCTTATATTTTCTTCTTAATCTCTTTTTCTCTCTTACCTTTTCTTTTTTCAATATTTCCCCCCAAATTTTATTTAAAAGTTATTATGAATAATTTACATATATCAACTCCATTTGTTTTCCTTTTTGGTACTTCTGGCATGCCATATGAGTTAACTCAATTATTTTGGATTATACTTCGATCATATTTTTTCTGAAAAAGTGTTGTCAATAATATATTTTATATTTTCATGACTCAAAATCAAGACATTTAATTAAATAAATTTAAACTCTTTCACGTTAAACTAATACATGTTGGTAGATCAAACTGTTTTTAATATCTACGAAAGTCCAATATTACAAATAAATTGAAATGACGAGTGTATTATTTAGTAAGTCAGCTTTCATTTTCGTTCGATAAATGAAGGTTTTAAAGTAACGGAACAAATAATAACCATACTCCGGTGCTCAACTCAATTATCAGTAAATTGGATACGAGTATACGATTATACGGCGTAATAGGGTATTTTTCCTTTTAACCGTTGATAGTCAATGTTGGTGGACTAATATCAGAAAGATACAGAAAGAATCGATTATTGTCTAATGATATTTATATCTACGTGTGAAACTCAATGAAATACTCCGTATGTGTATTTTAAAAACACTTGCTTTTATTATCTGATAAAACATTAATTCAAATTTAAAGGATTATAAATTAGTATTTATGCTCGTACATAACACAAATTATTTTATTTTCTTAGTGTTTCTTTTAAGTAATATTAGAAAATTCATATATATTTTTTTATTTTATATATGTGTAAACTTTATATATATATATATATATATATATATATATATATATATATATGTATGTATGTATATAATTCGTGTGAGATAAATCCTATTATTTTAATATCTTCTTAGTTGTGATTTTTTAATATGAGAATATATTTATTTATATTTTATATGTATATAATTGTTTTAGTTGTATACTTTTTTCAAGTATTTTTGAAAACTTAACGCGTTTTGATTGTATTGATGCTTTTCGCATTCTAATTTTAAGTCAACTTAATAATTGTTTAAAGTCGAAATTAAGTAATATTTAGATTTATAAGATTATTTTTAATAACAAAATGAGAAAAAAAGTAAGTGAATATGTCAGCGAACTAACTTAGCAAATTTTACTATGTCTCTAGAGGGATATTTATCGATTAATATATAATGAAAATTTAACAAGTAACTAAGCTTTAAAAATAAGTACTTTAGTTTGATCGAGTATGACTATAGACCAACTTGGTCGATGAGGAGTGCTTGGTGGTCGGTCTCAATCATCTTATTTCTTGTGCGTGTTTAGATATTATCCGCAAATTTATTATTGTATATTAATTAATAAACATTTTTCTTTAAAAATAAAATCAATTTGATTGAGTTAGTCGGTTAAATTTGATTAGCTTAATGTTTTTTTATCATTTGCTAAAATTAGTTTTAATTAGTTTAAAATCAAATACACAACTTTAAAATCTACACCCACAATGTTGAGTTCAAATATTCTGTCTCATTTAATGTTCAATTTTATGTCTCATTACTTCTTATAATTAGCATGTGATTTTTCATTTTATTTTTATTAAAATATTTAAAATCTTAAAATGACGTGATAAAGAGAAATATGCCACAAGATTAAATATTTAAAAAAAATGAGAAAAATAATATCATGAATTAAACATATAAAAGTTGTGATATTATACAAAATTATATGGAATTATTATGAAAGAATATTTTTGCATCAACTATATTTGATTTATTGGATTGAATTATTTACCAATTCTAATTAACATAAAAATAAACCTTAATACAACTAATCGAAAAAACATATAAATTCAAGAGTTATTAAGCCAGCTTATATATTAAATAAGATCGAAACCTTAAAATTTTTTAAAATGTTAGGCAATTATATTGGATGAATGGATGTTACAGCCCACTTGATTTGAGTATCCAAAATTTTGAGTTAAAAGTATGAAAATAAGGGGTAGTACAGTGAATTCATTTATCACGTACTGTAAACCCTTACTACTCCATCCATCAAAGCTTAGCCGCCCCATTCGATGTCTGAACTCTGAAGTCTCAATGGTCTTGTAAGTCATACATCAATGGTCTTGTGCAAATTCAATCGGCTAGAAGAAAATATTAGACATCGGATTTTGATCGTGTAAGCATTTTACATGGAGTTATTTGTGAAATCTTCGATCCTATTTTTTGTATCTTTAGATGAATCTACTTGTTCTATCTCCTTTAGATTCTTTGCTTCCGTTGCTCTTTTCTATCGCATGCCAATGCTACTGTTGACATTTTCTTCTTCTTTACTTTTATGATAACTCGGTATCGCCGAGAATTTACCGATACCGAGTTGGGTCCCCCGATACCGGAGTTGACTCGGCAAAATCGTCGATATATGTAATAATCGTAAACAAAAATAAAATCGGCTCCTTTCTCGGTATCGCCACCAGCCGATACCGATATTTTCCGGCCGATACTTGGAACCATGGTGACATCCCTTCAAACGTCAAGAGTGTGAACTCGCCAATAACATCTCCTTTAATAATCTCCATAAAATACGTCAATTTCTATGAAATGTTCGGAAAGAATTATTTAATTATGGTGATGTAACAACCTGGCTGGTAAGAATTAAGCTCCCTTTCTTTATTCTCTCCGAACCATATTTCTTTTAGTGATAAAAATGTTACATTTCCCCCTTCTTTTCTATTCATAATTTTCCTTGTCCCCATTTATTTTCAAGAGAGAGTAAATTCCAACATAGAATATAGGCCTGATTTAATAATTTTCATTCGAATGAACAGAAATTTTCACTGTATATAGGAATTTAAATACTCCGTATGACTTATGGATAAAATATTACTTATAATTTACCAAGTGAGATTTTCATACTTTATATATTATATTAATATTTATGTTTATATAAAATTTTATACGAAGAAACAGGAGTACATTATCTTTTACAAATTAGGTACTACCAATAGTTGTACTTTCAACATCAGACGAAGAACTTGTAACAAAAAAAAAAAAAAACCACATTACACGAAGAACATTTCATTAAAAATAATTTAATCACTATACTCTATTTAAAGAAATAGAAATAGTACATTCAACATTAGATATCCAAAGAACAGTTTAGTAAAAATAATTTAATCATCATATTATACCCATGTGTTCAACAAACTCTTTTTTATTTCATAAAAGAAGTTATATTTAAAATTTTTTTTATTATAATATCATATCTTTTAAGAATTATCATTATAATGTTCTAATTTTATCATTGATTGAATATTTATATCTAATTTTATAAATAAAAAAAAACACTATTTAAACATTTAAGTTTCAAACAAAAGTTTAATTCGTCAAAATATCTAAATCTAAATATAAAAAGTGTCGCACATAAAAGACATCGAATTCCTTGAAATCCAAGAAGCCGCTCACACATAAGTTAAAGCAAAGGGCAACGCGCCACGCCACCGGACGCACGTTGATCTCACGCTCGTTGTCCACGCGATGTAATCGCAATAATAAAGAGGTAAAAAATACTATTTAATCCCCAATTTAATACTCCGTACTACTCATTCCTTAATCAGTTCATCTTCCTTAGCGTAATACACAACCGTTTGCTTTCTGTTGATTGTCGTCATCGTTTGAGCTGCAGAATTGCTCCAATGGAGTTGTCGTCGTTGTGGATATCTGTGGATCGGTTCAGAGCTTCTGCAAATGGAATTTTATCCCAATACGAACCTCTCACTTTGCTTCTCGCTCCTATGTTTGCTCTTCTCATAGCTCGGATTCTTCAATCATTCCTTCTTTTAGTTAATGACAAAGGACTCAAAGCTACACTTCTAGGGTTCGCCATGGCATTCTTCAAGTAATTTCTCCATCTATCTCTGATACAGTATAGAAATTTCTGTTTTAATTTTGTTGTTTATTTTCTTTTCCTGTAAATTTAACTTAAGATGAGTTTTGATGCACGAAAATAGGTTAATACCTGGCGTACAGAAGTACATCGATGCGGAGAAGAAAAAGGTAGGATATGTTGTTTTTTACAATTTTCCCCATTACTATTTTATATGTTCTAAGTTTGTTGTGAATATTTAATTTGTGTTGTGTTACTTGTGTATGATCGTGCAATTATTATATGGAGACAAATTTCGAGATGCTAACATGTTTTCGCATTTATTTTGGACAGAGCAAGAGCATTTAATACTGATTTCCTTTTCGCCATTGGCTGTTCACTTTGGGGAAATTTTTAGTCGAACTGGCTAAATGGAAATAATGGTCTAATATACATACTTGCGGAGTTACGGGCCTACAAAATCTATAGTCATTTACTCATTTATGATTTTTTTAAATAAAAGAAACGATTTTGTTCCCTCGAAAACTAAAATCCAATGCACTTCCAACACACGTAAATAAAACCAACCTTGGCCTAGTTTAGTTTGAGGTGGAGAATATCCAGTGGTCAATTCTGTGGTAAGTGAACCCATTTCATTCTTTCACTGGAGAATTTTCAGAATTATATGGATCAAAAATATTGTTGGTGTTTTGTCCTCGTAATTCTTATTGGAAAATTTTCAAATGGTGTTTGAAAATTAGGAAGTAGATTACTTTGGAATTTTTATGGGGAAGAAGGTTAACTTAAAATGTGAACTAGTGACTCCATAATTTCAGTAGGATGGAGACTTTCATCATAATACAGCTTTAGAATAACTTGTAGTGATATACAGTTGGTTTTGAATCTGAAACTTATTTCCAACATCCTTTATATCGTCTCGCCTTCTCTGTTGCAGAGTTGCAAATGCATTTAATTAGATACTGCATCACTTTTTCACCATGCAGGTGGTAGATAAGTTGCAATCTTCTGGTAAATCTAAAAGGGATGGGTGGACAAATGAGTTACCAAAGACAGGATTAGGAATTGGAGTCATAGAGAAACTGAAAAACGAGAAAAGAAAGGACGTGGTTTGGCAAGGGAAATGCTCTGGTACAGTGTATGTCATTGTTTATGGCGTGGTTTTCTGTCCTTCTCTTCTAATAGATTCAGTACTATTATGTTCTGGATTATTTTGTGCTTTAGTGAGCTTCCTGTAAGTTAATAAGCTCATGATATTGCAGCTACATTGGAGGTTCAGAGTCTGAAGGACATTTTTCCTTGATAAATGAGGCATGTTCAATGTAAGCAACCTTCACCTGCATATTGCTATGCTGAAGTTCTTGTTTTCTGATAGCAAGAAAGGGCACTTCGGTGTGAACAACTTTTTTAACATAAATTGTAGCCTATTCTTATGATTTTAGGCAGCAAGTTGCCTACATTTTTAACTCTTTTTGTAATTTCGTTATTGCTTGTTAACTGCTATCGATATCTAGGAATATGCTAAAAGTTAAGGAAATATGTCAGACCTTTTGAACTTCAACTAGATTGTAACTGAGGTTCACACCCTCTTACTGGAAATTTTTTCCCTCAGGGGGTGTTAATGGTGCTTATTTCTTGTTATCTACACTAGTATCAATGCTTTACACCTGTATTTTCATTCTTGAAAATGCATTTTAGTTCTGGTATGTACCCTTTTCAGGTTTGCTCATACCAATCCTCTGCATCTGGATGTCTTCCAAAGTGTGGTACGTTTCGAGGTTGAAGTTGTTACAATGACAGCAGCATTACTAGGAAGTAAAGAGAAATCGTCTGGAGGACAGATATGTGGAAACATGACATCTGGAGGGACAGAAAGCATATTACTAGCTGTAAAATCATCACGTGATTATATGCAAGCTAGGAAGGGCATTACAAGACCAGAAATGTTAGTCTTTTTCCATAATATCTTGTTTGATATGTTGCTCCTATGATTTAAATCTATTTTCTGTATAAGACCACTTGTAAAGCCATATTTATACAAGTTATAATGATCTGTTAATGAGAATACTATTCTCAAAATGATTTCTCAAATGTAGGATTATCCCAGTATCAGCACATTCAGCTTATGACAAAGCTGCACAATATTTCAACATCAAGTTGTGGCGTGTCCCTGTTAATAAAGAATTCCAAGCAGATGTCCAAGCTATTATGCGGTTTATCACCAAAAACACCATATTGGTATATAGTCCTTGGCTACCATACTAAGATTTGGAGTTGTGAATTGAAATTCAGATGACCTTTAAATTGTTCCTTATTTTCTTATTTTTCTTTTGCCAAATGTATTTTATGTTGTCTGGAATTCATCAAATCTACAGATTGTTGGATCTGCACCTGGTTTTCCACATGGCATCATTGACCCTATTGAGGTATGGTATTTGCTCATATAAAGTTGTTGGAACTTTTCAGCCTTTCACTGATAAAATATTGGAATTCCTGTAGGAGCTTGGTGAATTGGCGTTTAAATATGGAATTTGTTTCCATGTTGACCTTTGTCTTGGAGGTTTTGTTCTACCATTTGCTCGTAAACTTGGGTATGTCTGTTTTCATTATCAATATTTTTTTCCCTTCAATTGGATTTTCCTCATGCTTCATGCTATCCTGAGCTTCCGTTTCCTAGTTGTATGGAAATAATGTTTGCTATATTGACCAAGTAATCTCTCTCTCACCTGCAACTGCTTCACTACCGTGGTTATGTGCTATTTGAGTTTTTATGGGAGGGCTGTCATTACTGTTAAACCATGGGTCCAAATTGATGTGCCATGAATTAGCTGCAAAGCTTTAGTAAAGTAGTTGAACTGTTGAAGATACTTCTTTACTTGTGGTTCTTTGGTATGAATGAGATTACATGAAATTGTTTTCTTTTTATTAGTATATTGACAAGCATAATTGAAGGTTTAAGTGTTTAACCATTTAATATGGATATGCTCTGAAAACCAGGCCAATAAGTTCAGTTTCTGTTTGGTGCACCTTACTGTGTTTTGGTTTTACCTTTTAGATATGAAGTTAAAATTAATCTGGGTGTTCTTGATATTATTTTTTTTCAGGTATCCTATTCCACCTTTTGACTTTTCTGTTCAAGGAGTTACCTCAATATCAGCGGATGTACATAAATATGGGTTGGCTCCAAAAGGAACAAGTATAGTTTTATACCGAAATCACGATATTCGTAAGGTAATAAATTCACATTTTTTTACCTCCCGAACACGCCATTTGCCTCTAATTGGCACAATTATGTACAAGCTTATAATATGAGTGTAGCTTGTGTAGAGTCTTGTTCATCTGGCTTATAATATGAGTGTAGGGTCTCATTTCTAATCCATCTTTGCCCACATCTCCATATCTCTGTTCATTTGCCTAAAAGAAAATCATGTGCTCAGCAATGCAATAACATTCGAGGAATTTGGTAGAAAATGAACCGAAGGACTTGTTGACTCAATTCATTGAGTACAAATTTGGACTCTTGGAGGGAATGGAGTTCCACCTCTGATCTTAAATGCATAGAAAATTGCTCAATCCATGAACCTGACGTCACTCTAAATTTGCAAAGTCTTGTTCCGTGTTCCAACTATTTTACTTTGTTACTTTTCGAACTTATTAACTTACCAACTATTGACGTTTATTATTTTTAAAGCTTTGTAACTTCTACCCTGACCAATGGCGGATATATAATGAAACAGGTAGGTGCACTTGGTTATTTAGAAAAAATTGAAATTTTACAGTTGCACTCACTTCAACCAAATAAACGTTATCTTTTGCTCGTATGTCATGTATTCACCTCATATGAACCATATTGGCTCCTAATCTCATTCTGTCTTTGGTTTTGGCAAATTTCTTTGGAGGCTGGTTAAACATGTGCTTGGTTTGCTGACTTTTGGCTTTGCTTCTTGAACAGTGTCAATTTGTTGCAGGTAAGTGATTTTTCAGCTGTACTTGAAGTTAGAAAAGTGTATATGCTTTGACTAAAGTGATTACTCTTTCTATAAGGCATTTGAACCATGTGTGTGCTGCTATCCATAAAGCAGTAACTTTTTGATGAAGTTTATGCATTAGGGATAAATTACTTTGGCAATCTCCACTAGGTAGCCTGTGGGATATATCCTAACTGAAGAAAAATGATTATGCTTGCCACTTCTATTTTATTCATGACCAAGTATGGCTTGGCGTGTGACAGTACTACTTACTATTTTGAAAAACTTGAATATGTATTATGTCTCTAAACATATACTATGTTTCATCACCCTACAGTTACCGAGTGGTCTGGTGGGCTTTATGTGTCTCCGACCATAGCTGGTAGCAGGCCTGGAGGTTTAATTGCTGGAGCTTGGGCAGCCTTGATGTCTTTAGGCATGGAAGGTGAATATTCTGCATTCTTTCTATAGCTAACAATATATTTTTGATGATTTGTGTAAATTAATACTGTTCATGAATACGGCAAAGGTTATCTGGAGAACACATGGGAGATTATGGAAGCATCAAAGAGATTGCAGAAAGGGTATATATAAGATTCTAAATATTTAAGTGGGGTTTAAAATCAGGAGCATAATAAATTTCTGTCCTTTGCTTCGCAGATTGAAAGAGATTCCGGAATTGTTTATTGTTGGAAGGCCAGATATGACAATTGTAGCCTTTGGAGCTCACACTATAGACATATTTGAAGTTAATGATATTATGTCATCTAAAGGCTGGCATCTGAATGCATTGCAGAGACCCAACAGGTAATCCATCCATTTTTTCATATAATTCAATATGGTATGGGGCATAAGCGCTATTAGCTACATTCCGCAGTGTTGAGTTTATACTGAATCTGGTTTACCGTGTACATCTTTCCAGCATCCACATCTGTCTGACCCTTCAACATGTACCAGTTATTGAGGAGTTCCTTAAGGATTTGAGGGATTCCGTACAAACTGTAAGTTGTTTTCTTGCAAGTAGTTGGTTAATACACACTTTGTGCATGACTGGCAATCCCTTGTGCAAATATCTTAATGGAAGCTGCTAGTGTTCTCTGAAACTTCTGTTATTCTGCAGACAGTGCAAATTTGTTGCATCCAGGCTGACCCAAGTCCATTTTCAGTTTTGATTGAGTTGATAATGAGAGGAGATAACACATGCTGGAGTGCAGTATCTACACTGTTGTTTAGTGGGAGACTTTATTTTTCTTCCTATTAAGACAAATTTCTTTTGTTTACAGGTGAGAGAAAATCCTGGCCCAGTTAATGGAGGGCTTGCTCCGATATATGGTGCAGCAGGGAAGATGCCAGATAGAGGCATGGTTCAGGATTTACTTGTGGACTTTATGGACAGCTCATGCTAATGTACACTATGTGGTGTATGCCAGAAATGGTGGTTTGTGTAATTCTTTGGGAAGAAAAGGGACAAAATTCCCCTCGTTAAATTTATTTAACTTGATAAGTTTATTATACATTCGTTCAATGCAACTACAAGTGATTACATCGACTATACAGGTGGACTCTTTAGCATCTGATATACAGCACCCCGAAACTGGCTAATACTTGGTCCGGATTACACACACACACACACACACACACACTCTCTCCCCCTCTAGTTCTTGTTGCTGTTGCTGGAAGTCATATACATAGGAGAGAGACGATGTAATGGGCTTTGTTACCCTAATTAGTTCCTCACATCATTTCTCAGTTCTCACCAGTGTCTTGAAGATTGTTACATGCAGACTCTCTCTCTCTCTAGTTCTTGTTGCTGCTGCTGGAAGTCAAATAGAGACTTGATGTAATGGTCTTTGTTACCCTAATTAGTTCCTCATGTCATTTCTCAGTTCTCGCCATTGTCTTGAAGATTGTTAGATGCAGATTTTCGATCGCGCACACGAAAAAAACCCTACTTGTATACTGTAATTTTTTTTTGTCTACTGTAATTTAAAAGGGGTAGAGAACGGAATTGTCAGAAGATTAAATAATTGTCTTGATGTCTAGAAACGCTCATTATTTTCATCTCAAGTTTATCTGGAATTTAGAATTTAATCACTTTTTTAACTACAAAGTAATGTTTTAAGATATAAAAATCATCACTATAAATAAAAAATGGAAATGCTAAAAATAGAAATAAATAAAAGCTAACGTAGATAAATAATTAGTAAGGTTTGACAAATTTGGAATTATGTTGTAAAAGGGATGGTTTTATATTTTTTTGATGGATGGTATGTTTTATCGATGTATAACATTTTCCTTTGACTGAAAATTTTGCCATCATTTGTTTTTTTGTTTGTATCACTGTGTGACAAAAAATAAGCATTCAATAATCTCTATTATTAAAGTCGTAGAGTTTTGCGTAACCGTCAATTCGTGAAGTGGAGTCTTGCATAACCGTCAATTCGTGAAGCCTTATGTTTAAAGCCAAAATATGAACTCTCTGCCTTTGATCATTGTGGCAGTTACTAAATTATTAAACTTAAGTGAGGCAAAATTCTAACCTTATTTCCTTACCTTGAATAACAAGCGACATTCTTATTTTTGAACTTTTTTCCATCTTTTTATATCTGACATGAAGTCAAACATATTTTTTTAATTTAAAAAACAAGAGTAGATTTTATTTTTCAAAATTTTAAACTATAAAAACAAAAATATTTTTTCACAAGCTATGGGTGTGCTTAATTGGCTAGTGCTTATTTAAACATGTATGCCTACTCCCCGCCCTCATTGTCTCCCTTTCATATGGCGCGAAATTGCGATCGCATTTCGATTATTTGGCACCGCTCGTACTATCGCTGCAGAGACCGTTCAGGCGTATTATATAAACAACGAGACCGTTGATCGACGGGTTATACATTTTCTTCTTTTAGCAGGCAAGTTCCACATCTCTCTGTGCCTAGTTATGACTGATGATGTTGCCTGACATTTCTTCTCGATTTAGAGGCAAGTTCATCGATATAAGCATGTTCATTATTATTCCTATTGTTTATCGCTTGCATTTCTTTGCAAATTTCGCAATATTGTATTTGTATTTCTCTTGCAAATCTTTGTTCAAGTATTTCAGCAGCGCTCCATCTCGATGGTCCAATATTAGTGGAGTAGTATATTTTGACAAGGATGCTGTATGAAACGTATTGACTGATTTCTTAAGTGTATATTGGTTTCTGCTCTTAATTCGTATAATTATAATGTTGATTTCTTAGTTCGTGTAGCTTAGTTGCTATGCATTTGTTTGCTTCTCAATTATTCGTTTGGCAATGTGTATAAACAACTTGTCGTGTTTAGATCAAATCAGTTTTTCATCTCCAACAATATATCAGGATTATTTGATTGAAAAACGCTGATGTTGTTGATTAGTAGAGTCTGGAGGAATTAGTCTATGCCAGGAAGTTTCTATGTGATTTTTGGATTGTCATCAGAAATCAGTTTACTCATAACATAACTCTGGCTAATGTGAAATCTAAGGATGATTCAAATACCCAAATATCACACTCGTTTCTGAAGAATAATCACAAAGAAGAAGTACCTTCAATATTACATTAACAATCAAGAGATCATTTAGTGACGGAGGGATCTCTTTTATTCTTATATTATAATCAAAATCACTCCACTACTATCACAAAATACCAATATGGAAGAGTCTTACAAACAGTGATCTTGTAGCTGTCCAATGCCAATGAATTCCAATCTGCTCCTTGTAATTCTTTTGCCTCTTACAGCTCGAGCACCAAGTCTAGAATGAGAGCATTATTTAGTTAGTATAATCATAAAAGTTTATTCTGTGTCTAAATGATAGAATGATACAGTTCTAAGAACACATGATGGTTCAAATTATTGGACTATGACTGGTTGTACACTTAACAGCAAAGGTTAAATTGTTCTGATGTCGTCCAAAGCAACTGAAATCAACATTTTTTTTGTTTGATGGCTTAATTGTTTCTGTAACCAAACTACCAAACATAAATAATTTATTTTATATGAAATATTAACATATAATCCCAAATTCATGTTGAACATTACCCTGCTTATGCACTGTTGTTTTATGCCTCCTTGCTGTGCATGAAATAGAAAAAGAATAGAACATCATGAGCTTAGATGTGCAGGCTCCAAACATATGCATATGACTCTGAATATCTATTTACACATTCTTAGGAGCTCGTGAGCTTTACTTGTGAACTTCACTTATTTCTTTTTGTAATGTATAGTGACTCATGCCAATAGATAAGAACAATATAACAAATATAGCGAGGAGACAAGAAATAGAAGTTAGTGAAGCTATATAATGAGGTCAATAATTGAAACATTCTTTCTTTGATGTGCATATGATTCATGTATTGTGACAAGAAATAGAACCTAGTGAAGTCATATAGTAGATTAAGCTGGCAATGTGGATTATATACATACATTCTGCATCTGTTTTGATCCAGTACTCCCTGTTCCCATTTGATTCGCTTCCATTGAGTGTGACTTGGAATGGGTTAGATTGGTTCTTAAAGTGACCTGTGCTTTTTCTTGAGATAGCCATTGGAGGAAATATTGTGATATCTTCAGCCAGGGGCATTTGATCTGCCTCTTTATAATTCTCCTCGATGGTAATGCTGCTCCTGGTTTCATGTTTTGGGGACTTGTCAAAATTTTCTTTTTCCCCCGAGCTCTCAGGATGGACTTTCCTGTGGAACATGTGTAGGATCTGCATCATCACTTCTTAAAATTAGGAACCACCAACTATAAGCCATATCTACAAAAGCATATTCATCTTTAAAGGCCTAACTGAGTAAACTATGAAGACTTCATAGTTGTAATTATTTGAATCACATATACTAGGAAAATGTAACAATAGGTTGGTAACTAATCCTTTCACCATGTAATCAGGTCCATCTGAATTCCCAAGTTCATCAGAAATATTGGAAATTGCAAAATTCAGTATGGTTTATGAAACACACCCATCCTGGAAACTTGTTACAAGAAAGAAGAATGTATCCCTTCATGGTCAGCAATTATATGTCATAAAGACATTGGGGGACACGTTCTTTCAAAGAAGGAGGTATCCCTTGTCTGAGGTCTATATTATGGTCTTACCATAAGCAAGGTTCAGATAACTAATATTATTGAATTTGAACAATTCATTTAGGTTTAGACACCCCAGGCGTCCCCCCTTATATTTTCTTTATGTGCGTGTTTCTATTATCTGTGTCTCCCATGTTTACCATGAAGAAGACCATCTTGCAGAAGTTTAATTTAAATATTTCCTATCCAATGATGATGTGGAGCAACTTATTATAATGTTAATTATTAATTCGTTTGTTTTATTGTTTAGGAATAAATTATTATTATTATTATTATATTTATTATTAGGAATATTCTAGAATAATAATATTTATTAGTAGTAGAAATATATTATGATTCTAAGAGAGATATTTATTAGTAGTAGAGATATATTAGGATTTTAGGAGTTTGTTCATTAAGTTTAGGAGTTTTATTTAAGAGGTTGTAATATACTATTTTCAGCATAACGAATAATGTTATGAATTGAATTTTTAGAATTGTGATGTTTGTGAGAGGCTCTTGGAGCCAAGTTTTTCCCCTTTCCAACTCCTTTAACCCTTGCCCTACACCAAATCATGTTAGTGTAGTGCACATACCTTATGCAGTTTCTTCTCTGCTGAAGCAGAATCAGTTCCCCCAGAAGCTGCTGTTGAATTCCGAGAAGATGCGTGAATGATTCTTTTCTTCAGTATCTTTTTCATCAGCTGCACAGCAGATTTATCTGATTCCTTCTCTGTTCTCTTTTCTCCTCTGTCATATTTATTTCCAGTATTTTCCTCTGCCATTTTAGTTTTCTGAAACAGCTCTCCAAGTGATGTTCTATGTTCCTTCTTTGGTGTTGTTTCTGGCATCCCAGTTGCTGTTCCGAAAAGATACCCTTGGAGTGGACATATTATCGTTCCATTTGCATTACTCTCTGTTCCTTCCATGGGCTTGCCGCTAAGTGTTATAGTGCTTCCATGGCTACTTCGTCCAGTGCTTACATAGCTAAATCTACCAGACGAGTCGATGCCACCATCGTCTTTGCCTTCAACTCCCAAAACCTTTTCCAACTCTTCATTAATTAACCTTAATTCACTTTCTGTTACTTCAGTGTCTTTTTCAGTTATATTCTCAACAGAGATGGAAAATGTTGGTGTTGATGGATCAGCAATAACCGGGTCAGTACCAAGGGTACCGATTGCAAGAAAACCATGAAAGAGTTCAGAAAAGGTGGATGATTCTTCTCCGAGGTCTTCTTCCTCTGCTCCTGCTGCCTCTAGGCTGGCAAATGATTTTCGATTGTGGTTGTCTCTTTGTATTCTGCTCAAGGGCCTAGAGCAATGGTTTGGCTTTGGGTAGTAGTATTGTTGGTCATCGAGTGATGGCTGCCCTGTCAAACAAGAAAAGAATGCCCTGACTCAAGAAATGTGAGTGACTAAAAGTTAGATAAATAGAGAGCTATTTTGCTATTAGTTATACAAGCGGGTCACCAGGAGTTTAGTACTGGTGATTCATGATTCAACTGCATGCTTTTATCAGATATTCAAGAATAAGATGCTAGCCTGCAAACCATGTTTCTGTGGGGTTTTATGAGTTCATGCACTATGGGGCAATATTCATTTATGATCATGCTCTTTTGGAAGTTGTCCTCTTATGGTGGCATGTTTTATTCTAAACTATGGAAAAAATAGACTTTTGGTCACATGCTAATAAAATTCTGTCTTAACTTGTGATTAAAGAGCATAAGGCACCAAATTATAATATTATATACAATAATCCAGAACTACTGCATTGAAATTATGGTCAACCTCCATGCTCAAGTTAGAAGCTTCTTCTGAGTTTTTCTGCATATAGGGAAAGAGTTGGATAGATGACCTACCAATCGGGAACTCCTTTAGTGTTTCACCAGTATTCTGCCGAAGCTTGCGATGCATCCATCCTAGTAACTGCAACAATACATGGAAACAATTAGTTATGCTGAGAATACTTTTGTTCTATGTACTTACCAAAAATAATAAGTTTGTTCTGTAGAAAAAGTTCATAAAACTGGACTAACCTTCATTTTGCAATCTATGTTCAGAGCGCTCAATGCTTTATCACGTTAACACTGATAAGATACTGGAGCTCTATATAAGTATATAAAAGTAAGCAATTCTTTGACATGCAGGATGCTTTGTTGCATTCCTGATTGTGGCAGGTAGATACATAGAGAAAATTACAAGGTTTGCTGGCTATTCTTTTCAGCAATAATAATTTTTCTGATTGCAATGTGGGTCCTAGACCCATGTTTGATGCCAATTCATGTGCCAGGAGGGTTGGTATATTATGTTATCTGCATGATGAGTAATGTGTTTATTCTTTCTTGGCTGCTTAACTTGTATCTTAATATCCAATTTTGTAAAATGAAATTGTGCTTACTATTCCTGTCATTCATGTCATCTCTATCAACTTGCCTCTTGGAGGACATGTTTATGTCATGCTCTTTATGCATAGCCTGATACTTGACTATTCAATCTCACAATCTGCAAGTCTGGTCACTGTAGTGCCATCAAACAGGAGTAGTATGGAATATGTTGCAAAGCTGCTGGATTCAATGAAAAACATGCCAAAGACGACTTTTCTTTTTTTTCTTTCTCCCTCTTAGTGATTAAAGAAATTAGCATAGTGCTTTTAATAGGTCCATTAATAATAGGAAAGAACCAATTGATTTTACCGAGACAGAAAATAAGCAGAATAAACAAAGGAGGAAAAGCCTTCACTTCTATGAACTGTATCTGATGGTAACCAATATGTTTTGGGCCGTGCTTTTGTTTCTTCTGTAATCAGAAGAAGTTTCTATTCTTGAATTATGAAACCAGTAGGATTTCAGTTCTTCAGGAATTACCTTATTGTCACTTTGCTTTTGCTAAACATCTTAACTTCTGCAAGTTTGTAATTCTAATGTTGGCAAGTCAAACTTAATGGAATTTAGTTATACTCTTTAGTGCTTTGAACATGTATAATCCAAGTTTTTATATGCCATTGTTGCAATTAAATTACCAAGTATTAGAATATGTATCATTCGAAGGAATAGCACCTTTATAAAAGCCTCCTCTTGTTATCAGCCACTTAGCATTACCATCATGCTATTGTAGTTTTCTTCACACTTTATTTTACTGTTTTGTTATCAGCCACTTAGCTTCCTCTTGGTCATATTATATACTGCTTTTTTACTATGGCGAACACTTACATTAACTTCTGACTTCATAGTCCTTGATGAAAATTGACAATACCCACAAGCATCTTAAAGAAAGACTTAGCATTATAAAAGAATAGTAGATATTAAGTTTAGATACTATAATATATGGATCACTTTTCTTGAGAATAGGATGATGTACCCTTAAGTTTTATAGCTTGAAATTAACAAGGGATGTATTATGTTTTTGTTTTTACAATATCATTCACAGGTGTTCTGTTAAAATGATAAATCATTAGTACCATGAGGTTTGAAAGTCATTCTTCCAGTCCTATTAGTTCCTTGTCAATTTCTGAACTAATTCTATTCAGTTGGAATCTGTTTGATTGTGACAGGAGTTGAAACAGCAGAACACAAGTGGACAGTATTAGCAATAAATGATCAGTGTAAAGAAGAAATCTAGGACTAATAAAAATTTGGTATTTCATTTAATATCTCTCTTCAGCGCATGTTTGTTACTCTCTCCATTCCAAAATTAGGGAAACATTTTAATTTGATTGTAGCACATTTGTGAAATCTTAAGGTTCAACCTCTGTTGTGCATAAATCAAGATTTTTAATATCTAACTACTGCTTTCCAAGTAGTTTTGGCTGTTAAATCTATCACCAATCAAAACTAAATTCATTCAAATAAAATCTGAAATATAGGATGTTATGACCAAAGTAGGTATGAAGTCAAATGTCTCTTTAATTTTGGAAGGCAGGGAATAATACTCAGATGTAGATAATCTGATAAAGTTCCAAAATGAGTTTGATAGGATTAGAGGCTCAGAGCTCAAAGCAGGCCTGTTGCTTGTCTTAGCCGTTGGTATGTCTACAGCTACAGTGATCCAATCTCCTACTTGTCTTTTCCATATATAATAAATAGGATATATATTGGTTGTTGGTTTTGGTGCCAGGACTTCTTCTGATTAGTGAAATTTCATTTTTGAACCTTTTACGAATGGAGAATTCCCCTGTTCCTGAGATAATTCAGCACGTGTGTTGGGACTGATAACTTTCCCATTCAAATTGATAAAAGCAATATTAAATGGACAGTTTCATGTTTTTGCTCAGTCATGTATTTTGTGCAACTTTGTCGGCTTATTTTAGTATAGTCATGAAACTACATAGTTTTGTAGTAACTGCAGAGTCTAGTCAATGGTCTGTTTGCTCTCAGTTTCAGTTTTCTTTTTAGCATAGAATTTTCAATGCTGTTCCTCAAATTTGATGTATTTGGTTAATATATTTGATTAAAATAGCAGAAATTTTGCCGATATCTATACTCAAATTGATAATGTGTCTTTCATGTTTAAATGAAATTGTGTTAATTTTTTTGTAACTAGCAGGTAGCATGTCATGGGATCATTCTTACATCCATACATGCTAATTCACAGTTTACAAAGAAAGAGAGGTAGGGTGGTGTAGAAAAAGGAGGATCAAACTAAGTGATAGTATTCGGTCATCCTTTGGGAAGCCAACAAAGAGCTAGATACAAAAAGGGGACAGATTTCTGTCAGTAAGTGATGCTGGGAGCCCATTCGACTAGAGACAATAAGAATGGATATCTGCTATTCCCTAAACTTCTCTCGACAATTCTGAAAGGTGCTTTCTGCTTCTATCACATGTTATGCTTGTGAAAACTCATAGGTGTTTTATCAGAATATGTCTCATCTGGTAATCATCTGAAATCTTCCATTGCATTCATAAGAATATCACTGATAGACAGATTACCCTTTCTGCTACAATTTTCATTGTCATTCAATTAAATCATGAATGGTTCCGAAGATTAGCTACTTAGCTTAGGTCTCATAGTGAGCCTACCGATTAGTTTTTTTCAAGACAATTTGAATTCAAATGTTCAATACACCTCAAAACTCAATGTTTTACGTCGCCTACTTTACATGTATTTGGCATACTTGGTGATTAATATCATTGGTAAGTGGGCATTAGTTCCACTATCAAAAATAGCAAGTATTAACACTACACTATAAATTTTCAAAAGAACACTAATTATAGCTAATACTCAGGTTTAAGGTGTTTCATCAAATATTTCTTTAATTCCTCCCCCCACCCCCCAAACCCCATCCCCCAAAAAATATTTATATCAGGGTCTGTGAAGGCCTTGTAAATATCAACATTATAATATTTGTTCTTTTTCAATTTGGGTTATGGGTTCCGTGTGGCACTGGTATGGGGTTTCTTTGTCTCCGAGTAGTTGACTCAAATGCTGACCTGGCATAAAGTGGCAGTAAACTACCGTTTCTGCTTATAGTAAGGGGCACACAAGGACAATCACTCGGCCATGTCAATAATATATATGCATTGCTACAGAGATATTGAGTCAATAATCTTGCTTGTCTTTGATCCCAATTAATTTATACTTGATGAAAGGCTTATCATCTGTGTACTCTGGGTTGGCCGTGGTTGGTTATTGAAAAACCTCAGGATAGAAATCATGCATGCAGATACTTGATATTCTTAAAGAATAACAATAATAGGATAGATTGTAATCTACAACAGATGTAGTATCCCAAAGGAATAGTAATTAGTGGAAAATTATACATGTGCATAACTTTATACTTTTTATTTTCACTTAAAGTTTCTGAGTTTGTGATCTGTATGAAGTCATAGACCAGAACTGGCATAGTCTAACTCATATTTCAAAATTATTTACCAATATCATTTGATTCCTGTTAGCATATAATTAATTAACTCTATAAACTAAACAATACAGTAGGAAGAAAATAATTGCTGCTTAATATTGATTTACTTTTTAATTGCTTTGTGAACCCTACAAGAAGTTAAAGACCTTAAGACAAACGAGGATTTCTTTATTGATCTATTCAGCATTCAGAAATTTATCTGAAAAGGTCTATACAAGTTGGCATTTGGCAGTGTTTGAAGGACAACCGTCACTAGGTGTCTTTAACTCCTTTTTTTAGATCTTTGAAACTTATGATGGATAATCTCATTTAATTATGGCAGATGCAGTATCAGCTTTCAAAAGTGGCATTAGGGGTGATTAATCTCATTTCTACCAAATAAGCAAATCTTGATGGAGAGTTCGTCTTTTATGCTTACAGGTAACTTTGTTAGATCTTGTAACTGTTTCTTCATGCATTTCCATATTGATACAGTTCTTGTTAGTATGTCTCAGCAATTTATGAGAAATATTAGTCACTCTCTCCGTTCTAAAATTAAAGATACATATTCATTTTTTAGTTCTTGAATCATAAATATATTTCTATTTTTAGACCATGGAAAACCATGAAATTCTAAAATTAGAGATATATATTCATTTTTAGTTCTAGAATCAGAAATATATTTCTATTTTTAGACCATAGAAAACTATGAAATTCTTTAAATGTCATTTTACTGTTCTGCTACTCCAATTAGTTTTACTATCTTTACTTAGTTTTGGATATCTACCACAACTATCATTTCTATTACTCCAAATAACATGATAAATGAGATATATTTAAATATGAAAATTATCTTTAAAAATCGTCATTTTAAAAATATATCTCTAATTTGAAATGGCAGGATTACGTGTTTTCTAAATTCACTTGGGCTTGGCTCAGTCAAGTACTCTTTTGGTTCGGTGCCGGAACAATTAACATATGGAGTATGTCTTTCAAGTTGAAATAATCATCGAATAGTTCAAATGAGAAATCCTTTAATATGAAAACTAAAAGGTAAATGAAGTCGAAAGGTCAAATAAACTCATGTTCCTAATTCCGAGTACATAATTCACACTCCCGCTTAAGTACTTGTTCATAAGTCCGAGTCGCATTTGCACCGCATCTTCATGTGGTTACTATTTCTGGTCTGACGTACATGCATTGAATAAAAGAACAAGCGGAACGGGACATCTATTAACATCACACAAGTAACAGATTGATAGAGGGACCAGATGTAGAAATTGACGAGTTTTCTTTATACACAGTCTGCCTTGTCAAGAATGTCAAAGCCTGTTCCTCCGGTAGTCCAAGCATATGGTAAGCTAGATTAGCATGAAACTCAGCAAAAGTAGAAACAATGCCATGATCCATTAAACTACCATTTTGGCTTGTTTCATTTTGTCCATTATATATGTGTACACGTACCCCTTAGCAGTTGGCCGACTTTACATCACATGAAGTCAAACTACATACGGCGTATAACTTTTCTGTTGGACAGAACATCCCTCCGTTGTCTCTTGATTACGATTGTTGTCAATTTCGTTACCATTCAAATTGAGTGGTAGGTGTTGATTTTTCTTAAATTATTAGCAACTTGATATGATATGGTTAAGATTGAAACTAAATCTTGCCTACCCAAGCTTGTAAACGTAACATCTACTAGTACTTGAGATGCCATTAAAGCTTAGCCAAGCTGGACTCAACTCTAGTTCGATTTCTTCATTTTGAATTTGGCGTAATTTTGTTTGTTTAGTGAGTCCAATGTTGAAAAACAGTTCACGTTGTGTTGATGAACAAACTTTTGAAATTCAGTTCGAGATTAATTAGAACTTCAGATTGTTAAAAAATAAAGTAAAAACTTAAAGCCTAAACAGGTGAAAATTGAACTTGAAGGTGAAAACTGAACTTGAATCTTCTTCACCTGTTCACGATGTGCCATTAGTACCCTGGTGCTTGCCATTTGTGAACAAGAACCTAGGTTACATACTTATAATTAGATTGTGACTAATTGCTCATATCCGCCACTCCACTATGAAATATGTCTAACCTTTGGTTTCTTAAGGGCCTTAGGGCCCGCAAAATCCCATTCGGCCATCGGTAAGATCTATTTTTATTCAATTTGTAAGATTGTTTCTCATCCATCAGTATTTGTTTTTGCAATTATTCTTACCCCTTTACCAATGTTATCATAACCGAATCGAATATCGAATCGGTAAAATTACTAATTTATAATTCAACCGGATTATATTTTTTTTAAGAAAAATATTATATAAATCATAAATATTTTTATAAATTCATCAAATACAAACATTAAACTTTTAATAATCAAAATAACTTCATCAAATATTCTGAAAACTCATTTAACCAGTTCACAGAAAAACAAAATACAGTTTTAAGAAACAAAAGGAAAAAATTCGGTTCTAACTGATTCATTGATTCGATTAGTTTTTCCTGATTTTCTTTTGAATCGTTAATTTTAATCAAACTGATTGAATATATCCGATTTGATTTTGATAATATTGCCCTTCACGATAAAGTAGGCAATATATATATGGAGTTCTTCGGATGAAGTAAATTCATTTACTTTGAATGATACAACTATTACTATCATATAGTGTATCACAAATTATCATTAACAAACATATCAGATACAAAATTTTATGAGGTCATACCATTTTAAATAAATTTTAATATCAAAGCTTATATATAAATAATAAAAATGAGCTATAATTCATTTTTCTCTATACCTCATTTTTATAATTTTATTCATTCATGTTATGTTTTTGTTTTCAAAATATATGAGAATATTTTTATTTATGGATTAAAAAGTATGCAAAAATAAACAATATGTAATTTTTTGGAATTTTTTCGAGTTTATTTACATAGTTTTTATATGTAAAAAATTAATATTTCTTAGTCATTTAAAATAATACAAATTTTATGTGGTTATAAAAATCATGTTATACATCATAAAATGATACTCTTTCAATTTAAATTTTTTAGATAGATTATGAAATAATAAATACTAGCGGAGAAGTCTGTGTACAACACGGGTTTCTTATTATTATTTTTTAGTACTAGATAGTTTTTCTTATTTCTAATGTTTTAATATAATTTTTTATTGGTACCCTTTTCATGTTTTACAAAATTTAATTAGTGATAAACATTATAATTTAATTGTAATTATTTCATTATAGATTATCTCTATTTGGTGCATGACTTTTTTTTTTCAATTGATTAGATTATTATTATTATCGTTGTTATTTATAACATTTATTTTGTAAAATTTGCAAGTAGCCTTCAATTATTATTTATGGGAATAATTATTTTCAATGTAATTAAGGAGATTTAGATATAAATGGTGGAGTCCTTGTTGTGATAAAGGTTGAGAAAAGAATATTAAAGAGTTGAACTGAGAGTAATATTAAATAGTCTTCCTAAACATATTTTTTTTTTGTGAATTAATATATAATAATAGATAAAACTAGTGGTTAAAATATAAAGTGTGAGCAAACTATTTATAAGTTATTATTTTTTAATATGTTTTTAATACATTTTGTAAACTACTATTTATTTATAAGTTAATATCTATAGAAATACACTCATAGAGAATAGGTTAATTATCATGGAAGTTCAGCTTATTTACTAGACCTACCAGTAACTATTCCATATTTAATTACACCCGGTAGGAGTAGGATTTAGCCTTACCCTGAAGTGTTATTTGTGAATATCTAGTTTACAGAGGTGCTCCATTTGATCGTAACTAATAATATTCACCTCGGTCGGATGTAGAGTAGAGTTTAAAACCTGAAGAGTCCTCGACCATATCTTACTGTCGACTTGGAATCCGACGGAACCTGGGTAACCACCGGAACATTTGCAGCTGGCTGTGGTCCAAATCATCACAGGCCCACTCATGGCGCAGATTATCGATGTCAGTTGCGCATAACGTCTGTTTGTAATATTGCACAAAACAATGTTTGATGGATCAGAGGTGATATCCTAGTTTGGGTCAAGATGCTAAGACTTGCCCATCCTCAACTTTTTTCAGTGAAAAGTTTTGGGTAAAAATTCGAGTTTTCGCTTTTGCTGTTCTTCCCTCGCACTTTTTTCAACACTACGTATTTCTATCCCCCACCCAAACCAAAAACAACCATTATCAGTTCTTTTCCAACCATCGCATACTCCCACTTTTTTCAACACTAAATATTTCTCTCCCCCACCCAAACCAAAAACAACCATTTTCAGTTCTTTTCCCACGTTGTTAAAGTTCTTCCAAGTCCGCAAATGCCTTAAACAATTCCAATTCCGTACGAGGTGTCTAGGTTGTTTACCTTAATCAGCCGCGTACCAAAAATGAACCTTTAGGGGATCAATGTCGTTGACAGACACCCCATCAAACAACTACTCCCCACCTTATTTTTACTTGGTCACTTATTTATTAATTTTTCGGAATACACTGTTCGGTGTTTTGTGAGTAAATTCCAAATTTACTCAAGTATATGTTATAGTAATTGATACGAAGGATCCTTTTTCTGCAAATTTTGACAGTAAAGTCTTCACTGTACAATTGTATGATGGAAGCGACTAAGAGGAAAGGACCACATATGGATAAACATCAACTTCATTAACTCTACCCGACCCCATCAAGTACAGAAAAATTACTATAAAGTATTACAATCAGGCACCATTATTGTTAAAGCTATTTATCAGATGCTTTAGGCCTTTTTTTTTTTTTTTTTTTTTTTTGGGGGGGGGGGGGGGGGGGGGCATGGGTGGGTGGGGTTAACAAACCATTTTTCAGATGTCCTTTTGCACCTCAATCATAAAAGTGTGACCACAACCCTATAATTTCATGTGACGGAAATTTGTCGTCTCATGGGTGTTATGTTTTTTGAGACCCTAGATAAAACTCTGGTAACAACTATTGTAGGACTGTTGATGTGAAAATAACATGTATCCACTATCCGGATCAATATACCTATTTTGATATTTAATGAGAATAATACGGAGTAGTATAAATTTTACTCAATTTTGCTTTCGCTGTAATTGTATGTATTTTTGGTTACAAAAGAGGCTAAAAATACCAAAAATAATTGTATGTATTTAATGTATACGAGTGTTATATTCACGAAAGAAATGGAAAGTTAATAGCTTTGCTCCTGTTAGAGAAAAACAGAATTTTATAGAAAATTATGCCATGTACTCCTATCAATAATATTCATTCCATTTCTCTGTTATTACCAAATATAAATCATGTAAAATTGAACAATCGATGTTAAAAAAAAACAGAGTGAGAGTATTAAATAAATGATCCAACGGTATTTGCTGCGTTAATTATGAATTTATAACTAACGCAAATTATGGATCATTCTTATATATATATAAAGAGAATCAATTGAAATAATTGTTAAAACTATCCTGAAAATATATATATAACAGTCTTAATAGTGTTAGGTATTGTCTTCTTTTTCTCTTTTTATAAAAAAGGAAGTTCAAGATGAGTGTCGGGTATAATGCTGCTATATGAAAAAAGAGCCAAAATTAATTAGTGACAAATAAAACAAGACATTAACAGATGATATTTTATTATCTAATACCTATAAAAGAATTTTTAGTAAATGACATCTAAGTCATAGGTGAGAAAAATGTTCACATAGAAGTCATGTAAGTTTTTCTTTAATCCATATTAGTCAAATATAATAGATAATTAGATTTATTATATTTTATTAATCAAATTAATTATAATAAAATTACAAATTATATTACCCATCATTAATCACAACAACTACTGTCTAACTCCCAACCCCAACCCCGCATCCTTCCACCCCCATGCCCCCCTCCCCCCCTCAAAACCAACACCCCCGCAGGTAACCTTTCTATACTTATTAATTTAAAAAAAAAAATAATTTATAAATTTATTTTAGGACCTCCCTCCCCAGGTTGGGTGTCATTGGTGGCAGGCGGGTGTGGAGGGGAGCTGGGTGTGTAATGAAATTTGTGAGTATTAGGGGTGTATAGAATTAGAATAATAAATAAATATATATTTATATTTGAATAAGTTTATATAAAATGTCTTATTTGATATTATTTTGACTTAAATTGGATTATTTTAAGAAATTGGTGCTGGCCTGTTTTTTTCCCGAGACTTTTTACAACAATACCTAATAGTACTAACATACACAAAGGCCCAACGAAAAATCTCCCGAGGCTTTACGTTGTATTACAGAGTTTTTTTTAGCAAGAAATGAACAAAAAAACCTTAGTTTTCTGGCAATTTTTTGTGTTACTAAATTTTATGAAGTATAGAAAAGAAAAGAATTGAATAGAAAAAATGAATAGTTTCTTGCCTAATTTTTCTAACATTATAAGATTTGGACAAAAAATCTATTAACACTACTTCGCTTGCCATAAAGACTATAATAACTTTATGTTATAAACACAATAAAATATCACATGAATAAAGTAAACATTTATTGTACAACTGAACTTTTGATTCTATTCTTTTCTATTCACTATTTATTTATTTTATTCTTTTTTCGTCTATCTAAAACTCAGCAACACAGCATTACAATTTGGGGTCTAAGGAGTTTTGTTAAGCACAAAGCTCACTCTCATAGTGAGCCCTGTTACCGTATATATGGTCAAAACCCGCGAGTGCTTTACAGAAAATATATATAGAAATGATCAATCGTCAAAAAGCTAATGCTAAAGGAATAGTTTTAAAAAATAAAACCCATAAATCCGGCGTTTCCTATCCTATACCTGTCAGAGCATTTTAAAGACAAAGTATGCCCATTTTTTGGAGGTAACGAACGGACATTAGCCCTGTCGACTACCCAAGGGAGGTCCGTATTGGTATTTCACTGATTAATTCATGGCCCCAATGCCCAATACACCGAGTTCAATCCCCAAAGTAGTAGCCACTCTACCCAATTATCATCAAAAGACGATTCTCACCGAAAGGAAGGAGCAAAAGAAGAGCATTATTACTATTAAATAAAGCGCAACATCCCATATTCCCATTTGAGTTTTAAATATCTCCATAATTATACTTATATACACTAACACAAATATATATCTATATATAATGCCCGTTTGTAAAAGAACCGAATAAAAAGTAGGGTAGCCTGAATACCCTATTAATTATTCGTAATTCGACATCAATCCTCTTTTCACAAACATTATTCACCTACTCCCAATACTTAACTATTAAGCAAAGTTAAGGAATTGCATCAATCTAACCCTTTTAGTCCTGTACTGTATATAATGTGTGATTGCGATAGATAGACTTTGGATATATACAACTATACAAGGTAACAGATTTTTTTGCTAAATCTTGTAGTAACATTTAGAGTAAATGCAAAAATATAATGTAAGCATCCCCTAAAATTATAAGATTCTTGATTGACAAATGTAATATTTCTTCCCTTGATAATATTTGAGAACCAGAACATCGATTGGATAAATGATTCCCCACTTACAGCGGGTTAAAAACAAATTAAAAGAAGATATTGCGTGGTGGATGTATATATTAGTGATATTGAGAATATAATAAAATAGTACTGTAGCGGGAGGAATATTTGAAGAAAAATACTCTTTGTTTTATATTCCCTAAGCGTTTGGACTCCAAAGATTCCATAAACGCGAATTGAATAGCCCTAATACGTCCGGCAATACCTTTCTTGCCAAACCCTTGTGTTCAACCGCCGCAGTGGACCTCACCACAGCCTCCATCTCCGGTGAGGGCACATCCTCCTCCGGCAAGACTTCATCGGCCTCCATCACCACCAGTACTTCCTCTTCCACATTATCCGGTAACAGCTGAGCACAGTCGTTCTCCAACACCGTCAAATCGGTGGGCTCCTCGTCCGGCGTAGAAATCCCCGGAGAGGGAGCCGCTTTTTCGACAAATTGACGACGACTGATTTTGTCTCTCTTCTTGCCTCTGTGGTTCCTCTTGGACTGCTCGCCGTTGTTTAAGTGTTCCTCGAACGCTTCAATGGCCTGGTGAATCAGCTCGCGGTTCGAGGAAGAGTCCCATCGGAACCAATAACTCGTATAACAATCAAAACACTCGCAGTCAAAGACCGGTGGCTTGTGTTGATTATTACTCGACGACGATTTCTTCTTGCTTTTGTTGTTGCTGTTGTTTTTCTTCTTTCCATCGATTAGAGAAGAAGAAGACGAAGTTGAAGAAGGATTGGTAGATTTGAGAGACCTGGTTATCATATAGGCCAGAACTTCACGGTCTTCGAGGGAAAGAATCGATACCAGAGCAAAAATAGCGGTCGGCAAAAGCTTGAGAACGGAAAATATGTCGTCGTTGGGGGAGTAAGAAGAAGAAGAAGAAGAAGAAGAAGCGGAAGGAGAAGGGTGAACTTTGCCTTTGTTCCGGACCTTCATGCTTTCAGAGTGGGTGGCAAAACTGAAATTATACAGAGATTAGAGAAGAATCTTCAAGAGAGAAGAAGAGAGAGTATAAAGAAAAGGAAGTGTGTGTGTGTGTGTGTGTGTGAGATATTATCTGATGGGCGGGTGGTGTTGGGTTTTTTTATTTTTCTTGATTGGCACGTCAGACCTGAGGCGGTCTTCCTACCTTATTTTTGGGGTTTCCATATTTTCATTTTCACTATTCCCAAGTTTTTAATACTTCAAAGACTTAGAAAAAGGGGAGAACTCGTTCTTGGTAAAGATTATGAAAATCCTATTCGTCTCTTCTAAAATTATATATTTCTTTAGTGTTCTTTTACCAATTATAAATAATAATAATAATAAATAATTAAAAATAATTATGCAATCAAGTTAAAATCATCTATACTGAATTAATTAAAATTATAATCTTAATCACTAATCAAATCTATTTAATTAAAATGATTATAACTAAATTTATTCTTATAGATTATTACAGAAGTTGAAGTAATTCTAGAAAGTATAAATACGACTTAGTAATTAGTTGTTAGGTTAACTCACTAAGATATAGTTCCAAATTATAATATATATTTTTAACTATTATGAAAATTTTGTTGAGTCTATTTAAAATATTGAATTTGTTGCACTTCTCATCAAAGATAATAATAAAAAAATTAAAAATATTTATAATTTTGGAGTTCGTACTAACAATAAAATTGAAAAAAAATATTTTTGGATTATATTATACATGTACGTAATATTATTATTAAATTTTAATAAATTAAGGAAATAATAAATTTCTTAAATAATTTTTAAATATTTAATTAACTTTTTAATTATTCAATATGTACTAAATTGTATCATAATTACTAAATTAATAATATTAAAATACTCATTAAAATATTCACCGGTACTGTATATGAATTTATAAGTTAATTTTTTTAGTATTACGTGTGAACGAGTTGAATATGAATAAATATTAGTATACTTATGTTCTAGCGTAAAATTTTTTTGATACTCATTCTCAAACTCAAATATTTAATTAAATAAAATTTTAATGGTCATATTCTATCTTAATAGTATCAAACATAAAAAAGATTTTGTACTTGTTGGTTTCCAATATTGGCGGAATATATTTCTGGAAAATTGGAAACAATCAAAATAAAAAGCACGATACTATCCAAGTCCACAACGGTCAAACATAATGAAATACTATTAAACCCGTACTCCATGACTAATTCATTATTTTTACTGGTCGGCCAATGCCAGGACATCGTTATCCATAATAAGAGCAAATTACCATTGAATTAGTGACAAAATACCCTACACACGCACGTTCTTGCAGTAACCACGAGTATTAACTATTAAATCGTAAAAGACAATTGGTAAAAATATCCTACTCTACCGCCCTACCCGCTAGCTGCATCCAAAGGACTCCACAAATAATACTCCATACGGAGTACTTGCGAAATCATCATCACATCACATTGTAACCCAAAAAAAAAATAAAAAAAAAAAAAAATTATATCATTCTGTTAATATGACCGGCTAGAAATTACACCACCTAGATTAGAGTTTTCAATTGACTATAAATTAAAGTATAAATTATGTTTTGAAACTTGGGAACAATTGTTCTCCAGATTTTTAAGATTGCCGTTTATGCTTTTGGGCCGTTCACCACGTCTTATGGTATTGGGCCTCGGCGTAGTACTCTACCGTCTTTGTCATTTGTCAGTTGTAACCATAATCATTTGCTAACTACGTCACAACCCTCCTACCCAGAGTCGTTCTCAAGTAGGCGAGTGCTAAATGGTAATAAGGACCATGTGAATATTTTGTCATTATAAAGTTTTGACAAACACCCTTTCATGCAAGAGAGAGATAAGAAACAGGAGATTATATAAACAGCAGAGGCGTAAGCCGATTTTGCAATTCAAGTGAAACTACTACTTCTCTAGACAACAAAAGTTTCCACACCGTAAGACAGCAATCTAAGTACAGAGGGGAAAAAAAACACACATCAATCATCTTTTTTATCATCCGCTGGTTTATCTTGGTGTGAAGCTGCTTTGGAGCGCTTGTCCTCTTCAACCTTGGCATGTATTTCATCTCTTTCGCTGAAATACTTGTCAAATGCTCGTGGCAGAAACCGCGGAATCAAAAATGCAAACAAATTGATTGAGAAATAAACCAAATTTGCAGCTGCCAAGCTCCTTCCGAACCAAAACCATGAGACATCCTGCACCACCACCACCATTAAATTAAAACTCAATTTCTAAAGAAAATGTTAATAGTGTTGGTGGAGGGAAGACTTGCCTTAAGCTGAGCATTTACAGGCAAAGTCTTATTAAGCCACACATCTTGTAACCAATCGAGAATCACGAAGATTCTTCTAACGGTGTAGAGCAATGGTACTAGTGCTCTCACCGGAGGCGAAAACAAGGATAAACTGCTAATAATATTCTCGCTGAGGATTTGAAAGGAAAGCAAGAACAAATGTGGGGTGGCTGATCGAACCGCGTGATCATCGCCCCTTGCAAATCCTCCTAATACATATGCCAATGGCAAGAAGAGCCCAATTGTTGTTCCAAGGACTATGTAAAAGCGAAATAGTCTACTACCATGAAACACTTCTTCACCACGTGACGCGCCAGATGCTGATCTGCTGCTGCCATAAGATGGGAAAGCTAGTCGAGATAGCAGAAGGAGGTAGGCGGAAGCAAAGGCCGGGAAGACGAGGTCGAGGAGAGGAACAAGGCCACTGACTGAGAAAACCATTATGAAAGCAACTAATTGGAGTTCAATTACGCGTAGAGATCCCATTACACCCCCAACCACTGATTGCTCTTGCTGCTGCTTTTGTTGCGGGTTTCTGGTGGTTTGACTTGCCTCCGAACGAGGACCCACGGCTAGCGATACACCCGACATGTTTATATTTGGATTAGATGATAATATATATGAGATCTTTGTTTTGTGATCTTTCGATGGAACCACCCTATTTCCTAATGCAAATGAACCTGTACAGGAGGAATGACAAAACCGTTCGGCCTCAACCTGAAAAATTAAGATATAATTTAACAAACAGCACTTGAAGTGCATAACAATATTAAACTGAGAAAAAAACAATTCCTAAGAATTTTCCCAACAAATAACAAAAAGCAAATTTGAAATTTATACGGTAAATTATATGGAACTTGCACTGCATGCAAAAGAAAGTTAACGACAGCGATTTGAAACCTGATTTAAGGCTATTAACCTCGATAAATTTTCCAAGGCATACTGTTTATAAGGTCAGCTAGCAACTCACTACTTGGACTTTTACACTCGTTATTATTGACTCTTTCAAAACATCAACTTCGAATCGGGATGCAATTCATTTGTCCGCAAATCTTAACAAGACCCATTATTATATATAATAGTATGGGGCCAATCCAGGAAAAACAACGGATTGCTTTAAATCTGCATGTAAACAGATTGATCTATTGTTCCTAGATAAAGGTTACATAACAGTTTTTTCAAATACATTCCTTAAATCTTGTAATTCAAATTTTACATGTACTTCATTCATCTCGATCCATATAAAAAGATTAATTCAACAAATTCAAACTCAATTACGTACATCAACCGAATTTATATATATTTCGATCCTTAGAATTTCATAATCTTAGTCCGTACAATTGTCAGAGAGAGGCCGGGGTATATCTTTCATGTGAATCTCATCTTTTTTACCATTATAGAATTTAAAATAAAGCGTAGGACTCCAGATTTTCCGGAGGAGATAAAATGAAGAAACACATGCCATAGAAGCAAACAGTTTGTAAATCCAAAAATATTCAAGGGAAATTATTCTAACGAAATTAAGATGACCATATATGCCGTAGATATGCATCCCTAGCCCATAAATATAATTATGATAATTTCGAAAGAAATCAATAAACATTTATATTGAACAAAAAATCACTCAAATTGATGTAAAACAGAAATAATAACAAGACCCACAGAATCACGATCATGCATATGATTAAACGTAAGTAGTAATGATATTATATCGATTGTAATTTAATTGATAATAGAAGAAGCTAGAAATAATAAAGGATGACAAATCTTACTTGCTACAATCGCTTCTATGTATTCAGAGAAACCAAAACGGAGAGAGGTGCGTGTGTGTGTGTGTGAGTGCGTGTGGTGTTTTGAGGTATCTAATAAATCATACGATTCGCACTTGATTCTACAATTACTAGTGCACAGCTTGATAGGTGTAATTTAACTGCACGTGTTGCTATTAGAGCGAAAGGTGTGTGCCTTGTACCACGTGGACTATGATTTGTCTCCCACGTGTCATCTTACACCATCTATTGAGCTACTTTCGAGCTTATCCCTTGGGCATTGCCTATTCGCACGTGTGCCCATCCTTTTCTTCTCTTTTTAATTTAAGTGGTGCTGAAAATATTAATTTAAAATTATATTTGGGTCTATGAAATAGGAAAAAATAAAAATAAATTTACTCTAAGGATAATTAGTAAAACATATTCAAAGTTTTATCATTTTCCTAGTTGATGATGGTAGGATAAATAATTTATTTTATATATAAATTCATTTTGTGAATAAAAAGAGTGAATAATCTATATTTTTTCTTCACTCTGGTTTTTTCTTCTATGTTTTTTTCATCTCTTGTTTTAGCACTGTTTTGTAATTAAAATTGTATTTAAATTGAGAATAGAATAAAAAAGAGTTTAAATTTGATTCAATATTTGTCTGACTAATTAAGTCAGAAAGAAATCACACTCTGAAGTTACAGATTTATTAAAAAGGATAGTATGGTTTTATAATTTAATAGAAATTGACTAAACATTTACATAATTTGATAAAGGCTATTGACTAAATATTTACGTACATTGTCACACATTTGTAGTAACCATTCACTCATAACCTCCATCTTTCATTTTCTTCCTAAACTAACAGAGTTTCTCTTCTTTTCAAGAGTTCCCCTAAATTTTTTCGTTTTCCATTATTGATTTAATAAATACTTTTGTTTTATAGAATTTTCGTATCCTTCTATAGAGGTTTATCTTTTATATGTGAGATTTTTCTCATTTATAGACTTGCCTTAAGTTAAAGATGCGTAAGAATGACTCCAAATTTAATGTAATATATAAAAATTTTAAATACAAATTATATTGAGATTAAAAGTTTTTGTTATAACTCTTAAAAATATAATAGTTGTATAAACTATAATCAACTAAATTAATAGTAATTTGAAATTTAAGTTGTCGTTTGATTTAAAAAATAAAAATGTATTTCTAATTTTAGAAAGAAGATAATATTTGGTTAAAGATGTAAAAAGGTTATTAGAAATAATAGTCGTACTAATCAAGCTTCTCTCCTCCGAATCGGTTATTAAATCGAGTTCGAAACGTGATTTAAGTTTTTTTTTAAGAGTATACCTCGCCATTGAATTATGATAAATAATAATTTTCTTTTATTCCAAGTTATTTCATTTTTACTAATTTTATTATCAGTAGGTCTCAGTTTTTAATTCAAAAATCATACATTTACCTGAAATCGTCCCACCATTAAAGGAAAAGGTTAATTTGCTTCGAATTTGATGGAAGCTTAATTCGAAGGTTCTAACTCCATTACACCATAAAATCACTACAAATAATTAACATTAGAGCACCTGCAGCAAGCATTTTTTGGTGAACTGACATTTAATGTAGAACATAACATTTTCTTTTTCTTAAAAGATTTATATCCTTTGTCTTATAACTCAAAAAAGATTAACATTTATATCTAAATTCACCATTTTTCATTCTCTATTAATAGAAACCAATATTGATATATTTTTCCATAACTTCAAATTTTTTTTATTTCTACACTATAAAAATTTGATGCAATATGTAAAAGTATTATTTTTTTCAAATATTGTCAATTATGTATATTAATTAATCTTTATTAAACATTAAATTCTATTAAAAAATGTGCAATTTATTTTACTTAATTCGATCCAAAAAATACATTTTAAATATTATATAATTATAAAATATAGTGAAAATACAAAATAGGATCAGAAGAGAGAGAAAAGTAAAATTAATAAAATATTGAGTTAATACATATAATTTGATGATCATTGTAGAGTTAAAATTAAAATTTTAAATTAAATTGTGGTTACGAGACCTAGATAAAAAAATTAAAAAAAAAGAAACTGATTTCGCCATTGAATACTTTGGGTGGCCAACGAGGTCGCTCGTAGCGCCGATTTCACCCATTACACCATTAGAGCTGATTTCAATCCAAACCTCGTCTCGTATCCCATTACGCATGAGAAAAGTGGTCCCACTCCACGCATAAAATCACTAAAAAGAAATAACCAATCAGTGGACGCCATGTGGCTTCATAGCTCGCATACCAACCATTGTCATCGCGGCTTATGTTAGCAGCAGTACCTTTGGTCAGAACTATCTCTAACGGTTAAATCATACAGACACGTGTCTAAAATCTCCCGCTCCGTCAATCTATCCGTTAACCCTAATCTCTCTCCCACTCTCTCTCTCCTCCATCTCTTCCTCTCTCTAGCCCCTCCCCCTCCTCTGCAACTCTCCTCCGTTGACGAGAAAAAGGAGGTCAAAACACGCCAAAAATCTTCACAAAAATTCAAAAATACCATAAAGAAAATACAATCGATTAGAGTAATTATTAATGGGGAAATTAATCTGTGATTCGACGACGTCGTCACCGGTTATCCCATGGAAAGATCCAACATCTGCTCCGCCGTCCCTCGATTCTGTCGCCGCCGTCGATCTTCCCAATCAGATCTCCGCCGTCGCTATGGCCACCGGCCCCACCTGGGAAAACGTGTCCGGCTTAGAAGACCAACAAAGACGCAATCTACAGAGACTCCAAACGAAAGGGGTTCTGTGGAAACACCCAGAGAATCAGCAGCAGGACGCGGTGGTGTTCCGGCTGAGCCATGGCGGAGATGTGGAGGCGGACGGTAACTGCCTATTCACGGCATCTCATAGGGCCATGGGATTGACGGCGATTGACGCCAAAGAATTAAGGCGGAGAACGGTGAAAAGGTTCTTGGAAGATCTTGGGTCTGTGACCAAAAATGAAAGGGAGCTAATTGAAGCGGCCATAAAGCATATGTATTGCCCTGATTTGAGATCTGGGTGGGGGATTCATGTGGTCCAAGAATTGAAATTGCTAGCCAAGAAGGAAGATCGGGAGGATCTGGAATCAGCTATAAATGAGCTTCTTCATCTTGGCATGCAGAGGTATAAACTTTTTCCAATTTGGGTTTTTAGATCTGCATAATATTTCTTGTTTTGAATGTAGATCTTAGGCTTTTGATCGTTTGATATTTCTCGTTGGCTTGTTCTGCTGCCGGGAAAAGTAGGTTATGTAAAGAAAAACGGAATGTATATACTAATTTTTGGTTAGAATGATAGATCTGTTTTCTTCTTTTACTCGGAAGATCTAATATTCTTATATGGTGTCCTTGATAAAAGTAATTCGGTTCTTTTGGATAGCTATTTGGAAACCCATATTTCTAGTTGTTTTTCTATCTCGGCTTTAATTCTGGTTGATATTTACATTTTGCAGCTTATCTAACAAGAATATGTATCTTTCGCGTTGATAAAATTATGTGACTTCTTGGTTACTTTTTCTTTGAAATTTCTTCTGAAATATTTTTGTTGTTGCATTGTGGACCTGCATTATACTGGTAGGGTGTTTCCATGAGCATCCGCGTCTTCAAATTTTAGATTATTCTTTGTCTTACAGATGTTAATTGTTCAGTGTGCGACAACCGATGCCCATTCTTCCAATTTACTGTTTCAAATGACAAACATAAATGGAATTCCTATGGTTGCATTTCTCGTTCCGCTTGAATAGTTTGTGATGGTTGTGCGTCTAATTTTATGCTGGGATAATGAGTAATTTTGTTAGATCATGTTTCTTTGCTAATTCTTTTAGATCTCTTTCTGAAAGGTGTTATTTGATTCAGATATTTATTGTAAACAATATGTTAGTTTCTTTACTTTTGTTTGTTTTATGATATTTTGCCTTTTTTTGGTGACGATCAAAGGGATCTGGCTGCGGAATCTATCTACAAAGAAAGATGTACTGCCGTGGAAGATGCCTCAAGTTGGGCAAAGTATATGTCGATATCTGGTTCTCCCGATGATGAATATGAAATCATCAGTTTGCAGTATACAGAGGAGGGTTTATTAACAGTAGATGAGAATAGAGAAGGCCACGCAGCTGCTTTTGGTGATGACATTGCAATCGAGTGTCTTGCATCTGAGTTCAAAAGAGAAATTTTTGTGGTAAGATAATGTTATTTCTTTTCATTTTTCAACATATTTTGTGCAAATGCCGGAAAGGCCTTAGTTATAACTTGCAGTATTTGCTTATGGGAAATTTCCCTTGATTTTTCGTTCTGGTTATGCTACTATGTGAATGTTATGTGCTTGTCTGGAAGTATGCTTATGGTGTATGGCCTTGTTCTATTCTGATGGAACCAATTCCAGCACGGAAGCACACTGCAATCTTTAAATTTTTAGCTTCACGAAAAATCATCTTGTAGCAGATTTGTTCTTTCAATTAATCAATTGAATTATGTAATTGTAATGCCAAACATTTGATAGAGTTTTTTGAGATCTACGTGTGATATTTAGTTATAAATGGATTTGATCAACGCACACAAGTTATATGTCAGTTAGGAGACTCACGAGTCTTACAATGTACTTCACCTAATAATGGTCTTTTCTTTTTGCATTATACATTTTGTTGAGAAGAGGAAATTATCTTTCCAAGGTATTTTGGGTATGGTTCTACATCTAACTTCATAAGCACTATTATGTATATTTAAGAAAATGCTTCTTTTGGTCTATCAATGAGCAGGTCCAAGCACATGGATCAGATGCTATGGTTGATGAAGATAATTGTGTTTTCTTCCTCCCTCATCGTCCAAGGAGTGAAATTTGTGGGCCTCCATTTTTCCTCTTCATGAAAGGAACAGGTAAACCACACTTTAGTCATGTTCTAGTGGTAATGTTATATCGTAGCACATTGGAGACTTGGAGTTTCTTCTTTGTACATAGGTTTTTTTCATAGCACAGGTGTGATTTAAATATCTCGCTATTGTTGTTCATCTGTGCTCAACATTTTGTGACAAATCCTTTCTTGCCTTCACAGGTTGGTGTGCTGGAGGCGCTGATCACTATGAACCCATTGTTGCTCATCCTTCTCCCCTTATTTCTCAGGAGAAGGTTGCCATGGTACTATGAGGGCATCGGTTTTTCAATTTTGTGGTTTAGGAATTCTAATAGAACCAAGTAGTCATTCTTTCTTCGAACTCTGCCGTGCAAACTAGTTCTTCTCACAAGATCCCTTCCTGGGATGCAAGGGAGAGGTTTTATCATTGCATTGCAGCATCCAAATTTTTTATCAACAATACTTAGACTTGGTTGGAGGCTTCCGAGTTCTGACTATTATTGTCTCGGCAGGTTTTTCAGCCTGCAGAAGAGATTAGCGATCTGTAGTTTGTTATTTTGTTCTGCGTAGTTGTTGTTTACCGGCTCTGTTGTTCTTGTTGTTGCTGCTGAGTTGAGTTGTCTGGGTCTGGAGGGGTAGTTGTTATTGTTGTCCTAGTATAATTCTGTGCAAGCTGGAAATTGTATACTAGCTGAATCACATTCTTTCAATGATAAGATGCAATATTCCCCATTTTGGGGCATTTCTTTGATGCTACTTATGGTTTTCCTTGAATGATTTATAGTTTGTGTGCGTGGATTTATTGTTATGGGTACAGTCATATGGGAACTGTTGTAGAGTGATGCCGAAAATTGAGTCCCATCACTTTGCGCTTCCGGTGTATTATTGAGAAAAAGAAAAAAGAGAGAAAACATCGAACTTGCTGTCGTACGTTAACTCAAAATGCTAGGACTATATTTTTTGGAGGTTTATCACAAGTACATATAAGAAACTGATTTATGCGAGACCTTGTACCAAAATACCAGCAAAACAGAGCGAAATATAAATGTAATCAGATTGAGGTTTTCACAATTGTTTGTTTGTTTGTTTGTTTTTTTTTTTTTTTTTTGTTATTTCTACATCAGGTTTACCTTTTATCTCTAATAATTCATAAAAGGTTTATAATTTTATAAGAGGGTACATAACGTGTAGATTTTTCAATTTATAAGAATATTGTTTTTGGAAGTGACGATGTCTTCCATGAAGCTTCTTTTCACCTCGACATAGTTTACTGTTTTTTTATGTACAAGAATCTGATAAATCATACTTTTTCTTGAAAAGACTGTTACTCCTCTTTTTCTAAAGGTGAAATTTTCCACTATCAGAAAGTAAAAATAATTGTCATACATTGAACATTGCGTAATGTAAGCAAAGGGCACAAGGAAGGAGCAGCTACTAGCTAATAATATAATATATGGAACTTGGGAGGGAATAATGCGACCAACACCAAAATAATATTCCGATCACACTAGCCGGCCTCTTTTGGAATCCAACATACAGATCTTTTTAGCCCCTCATCTCGAGAGATCTTTTATTTTGTCAAAGTGCACGAGTTATAATTTCGTTTTTCTAATGGTTTAACTTTTAGATGTCTTAACTTTTCTTTAATTTGAAAATTTTTGAGTTTTTTAATGAAAAAATACGAATTATAATGTTATTGCTTTAACTACTATTTTTAGATAAATTAGATACTTAGTAAAGCAACTACTTTTAAATCTTAATTATTAAGTAAAATTAGTTAGACATTGTTTCAATGGTATTCCTGCACTTTAAAAACTGAGTCTTTTCAATCATCAATTTATAAATATAATTGTAAGTTCTTTTTGAGATTTGTGACATTGTAGCTAAAATAAATGACATTACTATAGCATATATGTCATATTTGTTAGAAAATATTTAATTACGAAAAGGAAAATAAAAAAACCATCTAGTTGCATATAGATGAAAGTAAGAGCAGGAAATAAGAAACCCAAAGCATCCAAAATAGGTACATTATTCTCAGCCTACCAAGCACGGCTTTTTTCAAAAAAAAAAAAAAATCTAAAGGCATCTCCACTACCATAACAAAGTAATAGTAGCTAGTATTACAAGTACTGCAAGTGCATTCAATTATACTAAAAAAAGTATTAGAAACATCACCAAGTGTTGAATAATTGCACTAAAATATCTGACCTTCCTCCCACACCACAGCTATAAAATCCCATGCTCGCTCTTGCTCTCTTTTCGGACTCACATAATTTCCATAATAATACTCTCTACACAGATAGTCCGATTGATATATTGATCAACCCTTTTTAACTAACAAACCAACTCTTTACATATATATATATTTCTTTCATAAACTGGCAATCATGCTAGCCATGAAAATTAATAACCTCCAGATTGTTTAAAATCTCGTTGTATATGGGGTAGCAGCTTTGACTTCATGTATATTCTGTGCCTATAGGATTTATAATTTTCCATCTACTTCACAGCCTTTTCCTAATTATGAATATTTCTGTAGTAGTGTGTTGATAATAATGTTGTTCAATCCCAAGTCTTTGTTCATCGTAGGTAACATCATTGTTGTCACCCTCATAACTACTGATCATCATCAGTCGTCTGACAAGACTACTAGTGCAATTTCAATCTCCCCCACCTCGGCGTCGACGACGACAACATTGTCAGAGGCTGAGGTTGATGTTGGGGGAGACGTTGTTAGCGGCGAGAAGAAGAGTAAGGAGGAGGCAATAGCAATAGCAGAGGTAGAGGTAGAGGATGAAACAACGAATGGTAATGTTGATGAGGAGGAGGGGGAAGTGGAGGAGAGTAGTGGGGGTTTGCCTGCTGAGGAACTTACAAGAAGAGCTGAAGATTTTATAGCAAGAGTTAATAGACAAAGGAAGCTTGAAGCCAAACTTTACTACTGATAACTTGCAAATTTAATGAATTAATATATGTGCAACTAATGTAATATACTACTGATACTACTACTATCTGTGTTGCTCTTGAGTAAGTATAAAGATGTGAAGTGGCATGTTAGATATGTAAGGATGATTAATTAACAAAATATAGATGAAAAGCTAGCTTACCATAGAAACGATAACTGCAATACTAAGTATGGACTTCTATTACTTTGAATAACTATTTTCATGATTCAACTATATTACTGTTATGGGATCAAATGATGACTTTTCATGTAGCAAATTTCTTCTTCATTTTTTAACTTTTTTAATATATAAGGTGTCATTGTCTAAAACTTACACACTCAAACACTCAAACACTCGCCTCTTCAATTTTAAGAAAATAATGAATGACTAGTAAGATAAATGTCAAGTTTTTGTTTTAAATTTTAATACCCCTTCTCTTTTGACTTTTTCTTTGTTGTAATCATTTAGTCATTTCTTAGTGGGTCAATTGTCAATGGTTCCACCAAAACCAATCGCCAATCAAAGGAGTTGAGGAACCGAGAGAGCATAGAAAGTCGCAACTTGGTACTACAAGTAACAGAATATTTGAAAGCTCCTTCATATTCAACATAAGTATGCAATCATCCATCTACGCAGAATGCTCCTATGTTCCGAGATTATAGATTCAATTTTGTTTTAATGTAATACTATTTACTATGAATATTACAATTTTATTTGTGATATAATTTGTGAAAATATAGAACTATTAAAATTTGTATTTAAAAGCATTTTCGTATATATTATATGTATTTATTTTAAAATTATTAAAAATAAAATAAACTACTTTAATTATTAAATTATAAAATTTTATAAATTTATTTATATGAACTAAAATATATATCTATTTTTAAAATGACAAAAATATTTATTTTTATTCCGCAAGAATCTTAACACTTGATATAGAGAATCCATCTTTTTAACCGGAAGCAGTTAAGTATAAGGTGTGTGTGTGTATATATATATCAAAATAAATGAATGATATTTATCTCAAATATAACGCTCCTTAAGAAAAAGAAAGAAAGAAATGGATTATCGGATGCACAACTTACAATAACTGAGTACTTAGAGCTGGCAAGGGTATATGAACAATTAAAAGTGACAACGATGCCCTAGCTTATATAATTGGAAAATTGATCCAACAACATGCAGACAACAGCAAACATGATTTTTTAGGGTAATTTTTAGGCCGGTGCACCCTTAAGCATAATCTCTAACAATGCTCCTGTATTTTTAACTATGTAAGTGTATTTTACTATTGATAAATTACTATTTCTAAATTACTATTTACAAATTACTATTTTTAATATGATTTCAATATACTTTATAAGTTACTATTTGTAAATTATTGTTTATAAATTATTATATTTATAAAAATACACTTGTAGAGAATACATTTTTAGAAAATTTTATACTTCAAAATAGACTAACCCGGAATTATCTTGGAAAACAAAAGGGAAATAGTTTGAGTCGGCTCCCATTTTAACGTCATACTAATTTAGGCCCAGAAATTTAACAGATCCGCTTCCTTACGAGGATGTTACCTGTAGATTTATAACCCACATTCCATGTTTCCTCTTCAAGAACCTCAACTGAATTCGATAATAACTATTTAATTATCGACATTGTTCTGAATTGTTCTAAAAGTTGATTTTGTTGTCCCTAAATAAATAAATATGGACTATTGTCCCCATAATCAACTCGGGTACGATCATAACCCTATTTGTTGCATATATCAAAATTAATATTATTATTCATGTTAACGATAGTTACATGTTATTGTGATTGCCGTAAATTTATTATGAAGTGATTTTCAATTTTTTTAATACATATTAATTTTACCTCTTGCTAATTTTAACTTTATAGATACAAATTTTAAATTGGCTAGATGATATATATTTTGGACCAGAAGTGTCGACCTGAAAAATTATGAGAAAAGTATGAGAATAAAAAAATAATAAATTGTGTGTAAAACTCTAGTTGTGATAAAATAAACTGTCTCTATCTTCGAGGGTGAATTTAGAAGTACACATGAATTTATAAAAATGAATGAAATAAAAAATAAACGTATACATAAATTGAACTAACAAATAGAATAAAACTCATTTTATTTCATCCAACTAAATGCAACTAACACACCACAGCCCAACAAGATGTACCTCACGTGGAATATGTTCGCCTCATTACAACCCAGCAAGGAATCAAAGTTTGGTTCCAACACACTTCCTTTGGCATCATTTAACAAACAACAGACAAATTTCTTCCTTTTTTTGGCTAATCACATCACATTATTTTGGCTATTCGTTCAACTTTATTTGTAAAATATTTTCTAATCCAATGTATTATATTATTAATGAAAAGAAAATGTACTTCTATTTGCATAATTAACCCTTTCGTGGGTTTACTTTTTTCTTTAAAAACTAACCAAAAAAAACTTTAATAACAAATACATGTAATATATATTCCATTAGTTCAGAAATACAACTACTTCATCCTAAGATTTGGTAACACAACTTTTGGCTGAAAATTTTAGCACAGAAACAAAACTTCTGAAAGAGAAAATTGGAGGTGTACAGTAACGAGTACGTGAAGTATTTAAAAGAAAAAATCAATGAATAACTCCAAACATTATAAAAATAGAAACATAAAACAGTTCTATTTTATTAATTATTCCTAAACATCATCAGCCAATAGAACTTCCAAATAGACCTTCTCCACCTGTGAGAGAGAACCACAGTATCGATAGTTTAGAAAGCAGCCTTTCGGAGATCTCAAGGGACTTGCCCCTCGAACTCTCCGAAGTCTTCTTTTCGTCTATGTAAAATACCCCATTTGATATACAGTATTGTTCTGAGAAAAATTTATTGTTTTGAGACGAATCAAAGAAAATAGAAAATGGCGACCCTTTCTTCCTCTACTAATTGCCGCTCATATTGTTCATCACCATCATCAGCTTATTCAAATTCATCTTTCTTTAACGGGTATCATCATCAACAACAACAACGGGTAGCCATTGCATCGTTTTCTCACAAACGATTTGCCACCAACAAGGTTTCTTTACAATCTAATGGGTCCTCAGCTTCCGATGTGGTTCGAATGCAAGATGGTTAGCTCATTTTCATTTCTATTGTCTGTTTATATACCGATGGTAGCTTTTTATTATGAATTTGCTATCTCATTTCATTGTTCTAGCTAATATTTGTTCTTTGTTGCATCAATTTGTCTTTGGGGGTTCAATTTATGTTTATGGAATTAATAATTAGCATTCTAGACTGCTAAACCGATGCATTCTTTAGTTTCACTTTCCCTCAATACGAAGAATAACAACAATAATAGTTCTACTTATGGACATTGATTTTGGGACGGTGATATTGGCCTTCTTCCCCAGAAGCGGCTTCTAGAGCTTTTGGGGCTTTTCTTTCTTTGAAAGGTATATTCATATACTGCTGATAGCAAGTGTGGTTGTTGCAGCTTGAAACAAGCTTTTGGGACAAAAACCACGCTCTTTAAGTCCAACTTATTTGTTTCATAATTCAATAATCATTTTGGCTTACCTTAAAAAAAAGGATCTTTTCAACATTGTGCCTATGTCTTAAAATTTAGATAGTTTTAAAAAGTATATGGGAAATATCTTTAAAGAATTTCGGAGTTTGAAATTTTTCTGGTGCTATCTTATTATCTGGCGTTAATTGGTGTATTAGGAGCTTTACCTACAACAGTGACCCCGGTTGAAAAAGAAACTCCTTCCAAGAAAGTGAAGAATGCAAATTTGTCGGTGACACCACCCGAAGAAACTAAAGGTTTTGCTGGTTTTGATCTCAGCAAAGATAGATCCTCTGTCAGCATTACTGTGGTTGGCGCATCAGGGGACCTCGCCAAGAAGAAGATATTTCCTGCACTTTTTGCACTTTTCTACGAGGATTGCCTGCCCGAGGTTTTGTACTAATCTGCTCTCTCTCTCTCTCTCTCTCTCTCTCTCTCTCTATACACACACACACAGAGAACATTATCTCAGTTTTCAATGTAACTTATTTTTATTTTTGGTTGCAGCACTTCACAATCTTTGGTTATGCCCGTAGCAAGATGACTGATGCTGAACTTAGGGAAATGGTTAGTAAGACACTCACTTGTAGGATTGATAAGAGGTGAGCCCAAGTGGAGATTCTGATTGTGATTTAATGTTTAATTCTTAACCATGATAGTTACTCCGTAAATCAGCTTTGAAAAATTCTGGTTCTCATTAGAATCTACTAGGAGTTATCAAACCGTCAAAGTTCCTAAGTTTATCAAAGTGCATCAACATGCTTTTAATTGTTTTTCAGGGAGAACTGTGGTGAAAAGATGGAACAGTTCCTAAAACGATGCTTCTATCATTCTGGTCAATATGATTCGCAGGCAAATTTTGCGGAGCTTGACAAAAAACTGAAGGAACATGAGGTAATGACTCTTGCTATGTTTCTTTGGGAATGATGTTTGGGCATCATCCATTACCATATTTTTGCTTGCAACAGTGTAAAATTTGCTGCATCTAGGAACTGAGGTCATCTAAATTCTTTTAGAAAACAATGTAATAGTAAAATATGTCCTATATATTATGCGATATCATTAGCTCAGATTTTAATGTTTCCTGTAATACTTAGAGATTCGATTCACAGATTTTACTTGCTACATTAACTTGAGGAAGGTTTTTGCCATCTTTCAACTCATTTGACATTCTTTTCATTCTATGTGTTCCCATCCATTAAAGAAGAGACCTGACTGCTATAAAAGATTTTTTTTTTTGGTTACAACTATAACAGAATTTTGAATATTTTATATGAGAAATGAAAAATCGGAGTGTCTGTGCTGGACTTAAATCTGTAGAAGGCGGAAAAATTAACTTTCTATGTATCCTGCTAATGTTTTATTAACGTATATAATGGCAATACACATTTTAACCTTTTTTTAATAACTATCAATTGATCCATAGGCTGGAAGGATTTCCAATCGGCTTTTCTATCTTTCAATCCCACCAAATATTTTTATTAATGCTGTAAAAAGTGCAAGCCTCTCTGCGTCCTCTGCTAATGGCTGGACGAGGGTCATTGTTGAAAAACCCTTTGGTCGGGATTCTGAATCCTCAGCTGCTCTGACAACGGCTCTTAAGCAGTACTTAGAGGAGGATCAGATATTCAGGTAAAATTCTTGTAATAATGTTGATTCTTGTTGCCTAGGGATGGAGTTCAGTTTGACAAAAGAGGATTTATTCCTTCCTTCTTAACAGGATAGATCACTATCTGGGGAAAGAGCTGGTAGAGAATCTTTCTGTCCTTCGTTTCTCCAACCTTATTTTTGAGCCTTTGTGGTCAAGGCAGTTTATAAGAAATGTACAGTTGATATTTTCTGAAGATTTTGGCACGGAAGGCAGGGGAGGGTAAACTTTCTTCTCATGTTAGCAGTAGTCTCCTAGCCTGTTTCGAAAGCTTGTGTTCTTATTTATTTTTGTATTATTCAGATACTTTGACAACTATGGTATAATCAGAGACATAATGCAGAACCATCTGCTTCAAATACTTGCTCTTTTTGCTATGGAAACACCTGTCAGTTTGGATGCAGAAGATATCAGAAATGAGAAGGTACTTTATTTATGTTTTGGAGGATGATAATGCATGATACCGTTGTCTTCTAAATGTTTAACTAATCCAACTGGTGGGTCTTAGGTCAAAGTTTTGCGCTCAATGAGACCTATACAACTTGATGATGTGGTTATAGGGCAGTATAAGAGCCACACAAGGGGAGGTGTCAATTACCCCGGGTACACTGACGACAAGACTGTTCCGCAAAATAGTCTAACTCCAACATTTGCTGCAGCTGCTCTTTTCATTGATAATGCAAGATGGGATGGTGTGCCATTTCTAATGAAAGCTGGAAAAGCTTTGCATGATAGGAGGTTTGTGAACCTAAAGTAGAAATCCTTGATGTACTTCTTTGATGTAGATCAGAATCGTCTGTTTACGCTTGTCATGCTTTCCGTTTTTCAGGACTGAGATAAGAGTACAATTTAGGCATGTACCTGGTAATTTGTACAAGCGGAACTTTGGAACAGATCTTGACCATGAAACCAATGAGCTTGTTATTCGTGTACAGCCTGATGAAGCTATTTATTTGAAGATTAATAACAAGGTCCCTGGTCTAGGGATGAGATTAGATCGGAGTAATCTTAATCTTCTATATGCAGCGAGGTATGCATATTGAATCTTAATTCTGAACAGTGATGGACGTAGAACTCATTCGTCTTTGAGCTGATAAATTCTTATAACACTTCTAGTTGAACAAGATGCGGTCATGTATTGTACAATTGCTGGTTTAGCATTATCAATTGTACTGGTCTAGTCTGTTGGTCATTGGATAGTAAACCTAATTAAAGAGAAATTCTTATAATTGAAAATCATCGAACATGCTCAATCAATTTACATTACTGCGAGATAACTACAACAGTTAGTAAAATGAGTATGAGATTAGGTTAAGCTGTTCAGTGTAGAAGATTGGAACTAGATTTTCTAGAACCTATTTATGTATACATGTCATATCATTTGGATTAAAGGCATCATAATGTATGCGGTGGGACCTGATCCTTCAATGGTAGACTAGCGATATGCTTGGAGAGCAGGATACAAGGATACTGAAAATTGGCAATTGGCTCTCAGGATGCTAGTGATCGTAGTTGTATTCTTCGTGTGTTGCAGACTTGCTTTCATATATATATATATATGTGTGTATATATATATATGTATGCATGTATGAAAGCAAGCCTGCAACACACGGAGAATATCAATTCAGCTGTTTTATTTATGGCAAATTTTCTCTATATATAGGAACATTATAAATAAAATGAGATTAATAACTAGTATAGCTTGATAACAGAAATGCATTATATTAACGTGTTTCTTCTCAGCAAATGGCTGGTATAACCAAAATATTGCTAAGATTTCAAGAAGCAGCACATAATTTGTGCATTGCCTATTAATGACCTTTAGTCAGTTTCTCATGTCATAAAATCTTTCTATATTTAATTTTCTAGATACTCAAAGGAGATTCCTGATGCGTATGAGAGGCTGCTTCTGGATGCTGTTGAAGGCGAAAGAAGACTCTTTATCAGAAGTGACGAACTGGATGCCGCTTGGTCGCTGTTTACACCTGTACTGAGAGATCTAGAAGACAAGAAGACTATTCCAGAATACTACCCTTATGGTAGTCGAGGACCAGTCGGAGCTCACTATCTTGCAGCCAAATACAAGGTTAGATGGGGGGATTTTGCTGGGGATCAATAAGTTGATTCGCCATTGCTATAAGAAAGGTAGAATTATGAACGTTGTTCTAGTTTGATTAGTTTATTGTGTGATGCATCCAAGTATCACTTTTTTCATAAGCAAGTAAACGGTCCAAAAGCTGTGGCCATGAGTTGTGGAGCTGGATAATAATTAATAGTTGCAATAATGTACAAGTAGCGAGATTCAATTCAATGTGCATGATATGTCTGAATTATTGTCTGGTAAATTAATTTGTGGGAGAAGGGGATAAGGAAGGGAGAGTAATTTAATTCTTTCAAGCAAAGAAGTTAAAATCTTTATCAAGGATGTCATACCGTAAACGTCTCTTATTCATTATCAAGACAAATTTCTTTTTAGATATATACACTACATATTTGAATATGTAATTGTGAATTATTGTGTTATGATAAGATAGAATTTAGTTTCTCGGGTGATTGCTTGTAGTTTTGTTTCGAAAATGTTTTCTAATGGCAATGAGAATGGAAATCAGTATCACACATCTATTTCAATAGACTGGGACTCTTTTGTTAGTTAAAACAAAAGGTTTATTCAATTTTAATTAGTTTTTTGCATCTGTATAATAATTATTCTATCATTATTATTATTTTTGTCGAAAGGAGGATGTAATATGTTACATGTACAATTTTTGTGTTGTATAATATTCTAAATTGGGTTGGAGAATGAGAGACCTTCTACTTCTGTGAACGACTACAGATATCAGTAATCACACAAAATTTGCACTAGTAAGTGCTGGGCTCCCCCACTGTGCTTTTGTTTTTTTTTTTAAATTTAAATTATTTCATTTGGATGTCCTTATGCCATGGACAATGGATTTGCCATACAATTATGCAGCTGGTACATGGGTTATTGTCGTATTCCAGATATGCATACGCTTCAACGTTATTATAATAGTAAGATACTCTCTGTATTTTAAAATAAATGTCGTTTTAATTTTTTATGTGTAAATTTATGTGATTTCTTTTATATATTAAATATTTTATTTTAATAAAAAAAACTATCCATATTATTTCTTACATCAAATATTTTTTGTTAATAATTTTTTAAAAATAAAAAGATATTACCTAAATTGAAGTATAGAAAGTCCAACGAACCGGAGGGAGTACATAGCAAGAAATCAATTAACACTTCCTGCATATATAGACTATGCTATGCCGTAGCATAGTCAATGAATCAAATGGATGACTTGATGTGGCAGTAGTAAGTTCTATCGCGTTAATCATTTGCAAATTTAGGTTTCAATTACTAGTTTCGAAAAAAGTGGGATTATTATTCATACAGATGCAATCAGCCACTCGTTTTTGTAATATATATATATATATATATATATATATATATATAATCCTAATAGATGTAGTAACAAAAATTCAAGTGAAATTGGGTGGTATGCGAATGACTAGCTTTTCCTAATAGGTCGGGTCCCACATGCTTCCATGGTGGGGAACATATATGTAGCAAAAGCAACATACACCGATCATCATATATATATACACAATGACCTACCTTATAATACGTACACTTTTCCTTAATCTTCCGAAATTATGTATATATTATCTCTATTCCAAAAATGCAATTAAGAAATTTGTATCAGTGCATCTTATACAATTGTTTTAGAAATGTACTATATAACAACATTTGTTAATACAAATAGATGTAACAATTTCGTTAAACTGAACATTTGTTAGTAGATCGGTGCATACATACATACATATATATATAGGTAAATGATACATCGTTTGTGTTAATTACGAGACATATATTAATTTATTTAATCTTAATTATAAATTAAATAATTTAACGACTGTAATTGAAATAAGGATAATTTATATACGCCATTAATAGTGGCGTGGTTGGAATATTTGAAACTTTTAAGGTAGATCCATACCCCTATTAGAAGCGGATGTGATTTAAATTTCAAACAATCCACATCACTATTACTATTGTGGTTCATAAATAATATTTTACGAACCAATAAAAAAGATAAACTAGAGTTTGTATTACTGTTGATGTCTATAAGTAATATTTTATAATACTTTATAGACTAATAAGAAAGATAAACTAGCGTTTATATATAAATTTAGGAGGATATGTTTGGAAAGTAAGAAGTCATTTTGACTCTTTTCATCTGTAAATAATTCTCGATATGAAAAGATAGAGACAAAATGCTCATCTTTCAATAAGAAAAAGAGTTGATCTGCAGATCAACCACGTTAGTAATAGTAAAGTGATCTATAAATATTATTTTATAATATTTTATAGATCAATAAGAAATTATCACACAGATAGTTTTATATTACAACTGTTGTATATTTTCGGTAGATAATTTTCATCGGTGGATAACTACTCATCACTGAATATTTGTTTATCAGGAGATAATTGTTCATCAATAGATATTTACACTTCGGTGGATAACTGTTCATTAGTGGATAACTGAACATATGTACATATAATAACTATATAATAATAAAAATATCTATAAAAACTATATAAATAATAATATAAAATATCATTGTCATAAATTATAATAGCTATATAATAATAACAATTTCTATAATAACTATATAAAATATCATCAGTAGATATTTGCACTTCAATAGATAATTTTCATCAGTGTATGTTCTGCTCATTAGTGGATAATTTTCATCGATGTATGTTAATTTTTAATTCATGACATTATTAATGGCGTGTATGCTAAATTGAAGAAAATGTTATGCGTAAGTTTCGAATCAGCGAGTTATGTACATGTATTTTGGTCATGTGACCGGTCGAGCATCACAATTTAGCCAGTGTCAAATGTGAGGTAAGTTTATATATGCAAGTAAGATGACAATACACGTTATTGTTAGTAGCATGAATTCTAAATTTCTAAGAAATATTATATACGCCACTATTACAAGCGCGGTTCAAATCCTAAATATTATAAAAATTTTATGTATTTTTAATACTTTAATAATTACATAATAATTATTAATCTTTGTTAATAGTTATTAATAATAATTATTATTATTAATAGTTATTAATTATTATTATTATTAATACTATTAATATTATATATTTGTATTGCTTGTTGAACTACTAATTAAGCATTATTAATATAAAGATTGTAATTAATTATTATTACTATTAATAGGGATTATTTCTAATTATTATAATATAGTTATTATTATTTATGATAATAATATTTTATATTATTGTTTATATAGTTATTATAGAGATTCTTATTATTATTTATCGTAATGATATTTTATATTATTATTTATAGAAATTCTTATTATTATTTATATAGTTATTATAGAGATTGTTATTGTTATATAGTTATTATTATTATTTATGGTAATGATATTTTATATTATTATTTATATAGTTATTATAAAGATTGTTATTATTATATACTTATTATATGTGCATATGTCCAATTATCCACTGATAAACAGTTATTCACCGAAGAGTAAATATCCATCGAAGTGCAAATATCCACTGATTAGCAGTTATACACCGATGATATTTTATATCATTATTTATATAGTTATTATAGAGATTATTATTATTATATAATTATTATTATTTATGGTAATGATATTTTATATTATTATTTATATAGTTATTATGGAGATTTTTATTACTATATGTACATATGTGCAGTTAGCTACTGATGAGTAAATATCCACCGAAATGCAAACATCCACTAATTAGCAGTTATCCATCGAAGTGCAAATATACACTGATGAGCAATTATCCACTCATAAATAAATATCCATTGATGAGCAGTTATCTACAAATGAATATTATGCGCGTCTCTGTGTTTTCATATCAAGAATTATTTGTGAATGAAGAGATGTCAAAAGGGTTTATTACTTCCCAAATAAATTCTTCTACATCTATATATAAACGTTGATTTATCTTTCTTATTGATTCATAAAATATTATAAAACATTATTTATAAATCACGACAATAACATTAGCGTGGTTGATCTGCAAATCCACTCTTTTTTTCTATTAAAAATGAGTCTTTTGTCTCTTTGTTTTCGCATCAAAGATTATTTGTAGATGAAAAAATGTCAAAAAGGTTTTTTTACTTCCCAAAGAGATGTTCCTACATTTATATATAAATGATAGATTTATTTTTTTATTGATCTATAAAGTATTATAAAATATTATTATAAAGTATTATATCTTTCTTATTGGGCGAATATTATTCATATTCGTCCCTAATAGGACTTTTAAATTATCTAATTAATGACTGAAATTAAGTTAACTAATATGTAATTCATAACTAACGGAATATCAGCCCCATATATATATATATATATATATTTATTTATTTATTTATTTATTTATTTTTTGGTTTGATGGAGCATCCATAACAAACATATGAGTGAGGAGCTGATGTTTCACCTCATGGATATGGATTATTATAAACAGGTGACCCGAATCCTTATTTTATCTGTACTTTTTAGAGTATTGATCGGTCTTGTGTTTGTTTATTATCGGGAATTGACCAATGATCAAATTAATTAAGCTTTGACCATGACCACACCCTACTCCTAATTCAGCAGAAGAACGAACGAGAATTGAAGCCACTGATTAATGATTTGAGCGTTGCATGCTTCCCAATGAAATCAGTAAGCGTGGTAGATATACTCATCTTACTTACGAGTGGAGAAACGAAACGACCAGAAGAAGAAAAAAATAATCTACAAATATTTTAAAAAATCTAAAACTATTCAGATAAATGAATTATGTTATTATAATATTATATTCAGATAACCCTTTGCGTACTCTGGTTATGATCATCTTCCATATGTGTAAAGTGGTTCCCATCAAATTAATAGATGGGCCAATAACATGTAGCTGCATGCGTGTACCGGACAATATAACTTTAAAGAAATATGACAACATTAACATTAATTAATATTTGCATTAACATATACATTGTGTCATATATTAACATAAAACTAGATAATTAACAAATTAATTAACCTAGATAGCTAGCTAATATATACAACGAACGACTACAGAGAAATCGCAGAAAAGTTTACTTTTAGAATGTAGACACATAACATAGTATCTTTGTCATTTTCAATTTTTCATGTACGCTGCACTAATAATTACATGCATTGACAAGTATAAACCGATCATTCTACTTTTGCTTATATGCATGCGAAAAGTATATCTATCCATGATCTTGCCATCTCAAAATTTAACCAAAAAGAAGAAAGGAAGAAATATATATATATATATATATATATACACACACACACACACACACACACACATATATATATATATATATATATTATCTTCTAAATCAAATAACAATATCTTTATTTATTTAATAAATACTACTACAGTACTACTGCAACCAACTTTGCCATTTCAAGATGGGACAGGTCATACCACACACACACATGTAATCATGTATGTATGTATGTCATATGCATGATCATATATCTTAATTTGTTGAGTGGCCATCCTCATAAATAACTAACATGCAACAACCACCTTCATGACCCATAAGTTTGAACTGTCTTATGAACCTCATCCATATTCATTCATTCATCTCTTTGAAATAATTCAATTTCAAGTGTGGCAATAAGCTCACAGCTGAATTTGGATAAGGTATTTTAACCATATGCCCATCAAGGATGTACATATATATAGTAAGGGGGAAAAAACCATTACATGACAATACAAAATTCAATAATCCCATCTATAGATATGTACACATATATTAGGTCGAATCTAAATCTATTGTTTATTTGTAGGTAACAAAATTGGAAACCTAATGGTAAGAAAACTGATAATTTACTACTCCACTAGGCTCTGTTAATACAACAGTTAAAATCATGTGAATTTAGAAATTTAAAAAAGGATGGTGGTTGGTTTCAAAATTTGAACAAGAAGCTAACACTTTGTTGTCAATTATAGTGAAAGGTCATGAAAGTCTAGGTCTTTTCATGTCCCCGCATCAATCAAGGAGCTGAGGAGGTCCCCTTATTTGCTTTCTTTTCCCCTAGCTTGTTGTGTGTAATGGAACCCAAAGTCTCAAAACAGAGGTGCCCACCTTCTTGAGTCGTCTCGTCTCCCATAACCGGACATGGCCGAAAATAAGACTTCAGATTTTAATGCTCTCCAAAGTTTTTCATCTTCAAACAAAGACGAGGGTGGTGGTGGTAAGAAACAACTAGCCCCCAAGAGAAGTTCCACCAAAGACAGGCATAAAAAAGTGGATGGCAGAGGAAGAAGAATAAGGATGCCAGCTCTCTGTGCTGCTAGAATTTTCCAATTAACTAGAGAGTTGGGTCACAAGTCCGATGGTGAGACAATTCAATGGCTGTTACAGCAGGCCGAGCCATCGATTATAGCTGCCACGGGCACCGGGACTATTCCGGCTTCAGCTCTTGAAGCTGCAGGGGCCTCTGTTTCCGATCAGGGGAACTCTGTTCCGGCTACTTTGCACTCAAGGTTAGATGAATTTGGAGGAGGCAAGGCTAATTGGAATGTGATGTTTGGTAATTTTGGTAGATCCAATGTACCTAGTGGATTTTGGCCACCGAATACTGGTTTTGGATCCGGGTTTGTGCCGAATTCTGGTGTTCAAACCTCTAGTTCAGGAAATGATAACTCAAACCTTGTATCTAAATTTGGATTTCAGGGGTTTGAATTTCCGAATTCAGGATTGAATTCTTCCATGAGTTTCTCTGCATTTTTAGGTGGAAGTGGTCAGCAGCTTCCAGGTTTGGAGCTTGGACTTTCTCAGGAAGGTCATACTGGGGTGTTAAATTCGCAAACAATCCACCAGTTTTATCAGCAGATGGGGGGGCAGGATGGAGGTTCAAGTGGTCCACTGAATCTGCAGCATCACCAACATCCTGATAAAGATGATTCTCAATGATCAAGACCATAGAATTTATGAATACAAAAAAGTTGTTATTTTTACTTTTCTTTACAGCAAGGATTTGTTTTTCAAACATATAACCAGTGATCCAAAAGCCAGATGATCTTTATAAATCGCTTGTAATTGCTGAGGAGGAGCTGGACCGTGGCAAGGCTTGCCATTTCTTTTGGTTCCACAAAACCATCATCAAAGTATTCATTACATATATAGGTACAACACTCACCAGTTGCTAACATATTCATACAAAATTTTAAACTAGGATGTGGGTTTCTTAAGTAATTAATTGATCATGTTGTTTTTTTCGGAATTTGTGGATTGCAGTTTGAAGTATGAGGAGCTGAGTGGCTTGAACGATAATTTGATTTTACTTTGTTCTAATGTAGCTATCAAAATTTTGTAAAGCATACTTGTGATCCGTAGTAGTCCATTGTGAGGGACATATTATATTGGGCTGCCGTTGTTCTTACAGCATTTGGAACAAGTAGTGTGTGTTTCTGTTTGTCTGCAGAAGTGAAACTGGGAGCTTTGTGATCATATATATACATATATACACTTAACACAATGTATGTATTTCGGATTGTGTCTAATGAGGTAGTAATTGATTTACTTAGTAACCTTGATATTGTCCTCTCTTTGCCTATGAGCTGCATACTTCCCAGTTTTTCATTGAAATAATTTCTGCTCCCAAATTAAACAAGTTTCTGCCAGTTCATTCTTCAAGGTCCAACTCCCCTATTATATTATACTACCCATATTTCATCTTCAAAGTTCACAAGTATCCTATTTTTAATTTTTTTAGAAAGAGAAATCTAAAACAGTATTTAGGAGAGAACAGCCCTCAAAGAGTTGAATTAGGAAATGTAGTATAAATTGTTAAAGATTAACCTCTCCTTCTTCAAGTAGCTAAATTTTTTTTTTAAGTTTGTTGTATTAATCTGTCAACATTTTTCTACTAGCATAGAGTATCTTTAATTTGCTTAAATCAGCTTACACTTATTGTATGTGATTTTGATGGCTAACAGGCATGGAGACCTCCACCTTAATTAGTTTTTAAATCAGTAATTTGCCTTTTCAATTTCTCCATGTTCATAGATGAAACGATTCAAATATGAAGAGGATGAATGACCTTCTAAAGCCAGTTTTCCTAGACTAGACGGGCATTATGTTTATATATATATAATCGATCAAATGTATTTTGTTTGCTACATATATATGGTTAGGGTAATAAAATGTTTATGACATTTGCGGTTGGAAATTTGGAATTAGTAGTAAACTCTAAACTATGTACATTACCTCATATATGAATTTGCCATCCCAACATCTAGGAATTCCACTCAAATTCGGTTGGTTGGTCGACATTGACATAATCTAATTTATTAGAAAAAGACAAGATTGGAATTAAGATAATTGTCGTAAAACTTTTTTATTTCATAGAAGTGAATTCTTATTTTCAAAATAAATAGTAGTACTCCTTATTAATATCTCTTTGAGGCTGTGCCTACTCTGATTTTGTATAATCTGTAACTAACTACGCTATTGTTAAAGACATGTACATATCAAAATAAAGAAATTCTCAAATTATCTCATAACTACTTTCTCATATTCATTCAGAAGGAAACGATACGTAATCTTTTAAAAATGCTGACGCTGACGCTGACGATGATTCTTATTATATAGTGCAAACAGAAGATTAAAGACATAATAATACTCCGTAAATCTGTAATTATAACCAATTAAGATAAGTTAATTTAAAATTAGTATTAGAGTTCCAAGAAGTCATGAATTAGCAAAGTGATATTTAACCACCCAAACTGAACGTTAATTTTTCATTTGCACAACAAATGAGATGAAAATGATCGACATCGTACTACCGTATTCCCGCCGTTTTATGGAAAAAAACACGAGGGAATAATTTATGTGAATAGGGTTGACGTGAGATTTGATTGATATAATCATCCAGTAGTTAGATTCTGAAAATGCACAAAATCAATTAAGCTGAGAGATAATATTTAATGCTCTCATTTCTCTTTCGCAGTCCTACAAGTGTTTTGATGGCCAAAACTATTTGCATTCTTGGCACAAATTCCTGTTACAATTGTGACAATATTCATTAGGATAGAAAAAGTTGAGATAAATTTTACATTCAATCACAAGTTAAATTTTACTTTCAATCACACTCTTGAAAAATATTATAAAAATCCGTCTGCACGTTAAATAATTATCTATCGCTTAATATTTAAATTTGTCTATTTTAGCCATACATACATACATACATACATACATACATACATACATACATACATACATACATACATACATACATATATATATATATATATATATATATATATATATATATATATATATATATTCACTTAAATAATAGATATTCTCCTTATCATGTATGTCTATATAATATTTTTTTTAAAGAACTGCTTAAAATACACTTCATATTATGTCAGTTGATAAATTTATACTCCTTAGAAGTGAAAAAAAAAATTATGAAGCATGATCAAGCAATTTTATTTTTGTTTAAATTTTATGCAAGTTACATCAATTTTTTATTTTTATTTTCAAATTTTGAAATAATTTTGATGAATTTAATTTTTATTTTTATTTTAAATTTGATATAATTTTTTATTTTATTGTTACCGTAAAATTCTTGATGAATTTATATGACAATTAAAGTGTTTAATATATAAGCGAGATGAGGAGGTTGTGGGCTTGGGCACTTGGCTTAGGTGAGCAGCCACAAGCCAAACGGGGCATATTATAATTATTATATATGAATACTGGTAATGGTAATGTAGATACTAGATAGATGGATATAGATAAGTTGGGGGATTCCATCGCCCCACTTGTCTAATCTTTCGTTTTATTTAATATTCCTCTTTCTCCTCCTCCTCTTCTTATTGCTTTGAATCAAGAAAAAAATAAAAAGAAAGAATAATGATTCTGACTCGGGAGCCACCATCAATTTTCTTCTATTCCATTCATTCATGATATAATACTACTACTATTCCTTGTGGGATGGGATTGATATTACTCATAAGCATACACCCCAAAGCTGGAATCTTTTCAAACAACTAAACCCCTTAATTAACACCACAACCCCGCCCCCGCCCCTGCAACAACCCCCCACCCACCCACCCACCCACCCCGTCTCCACCCCACTACGCGCGCACACACCAAATTCTCTGGTTTCTTCTGCTATCTTCCATCCGTTTCTCATTTCTCTTTTTGTTTATCTTGGGAAATGGATCACTGGTCTCCTCCTCTCAACGTTGATGATGAATTTGAGAAGCTTGTACTTCGTATGAATCCACCCAGGTGTGTGTGTGTGTGTGTGTCTTTCCCTTCTTTTCTTTCTTTTTGTTATCTTCTCTCTCTTCTTTGCCAATTCAATTGTGCTGTTACCTTTTTATCCCAACAATTTTTGGCGGCTTTCATTTTCCTTGTAATTGTTACTCTGAACTCAATAATCTGAGTATCGGGTTTTCATTTTTTGTTTTAATTGGAATTAGCTCATTGATATCCTCTGTGAATTATAGGGTTACAGGTGATAATGCCTCCGACAAGAAAGCTACTCTGATCAAGGTGCTTCTTTCTTTTCTTTCGTAACTTTTTTGTGTTAATATGATTGTTTAACGACGAGGGGTTAGCTGCCCCTGTCGCCATATGTATTTTTATTCATTAATTGTTGTGAGGAATGATTATTGGCAGGTGGATAGTGCAAATAAGAGAGGTAGCTTGTTAGAGGTAGTTCAGATTCTGACTGATATGAATCTTATTATTAAACGAGCTTACATTTCTTCTGATGGTGAATGGTTCATGGATGGTATGCTACACTCTATTATTTATGACTCCTTTTTTCTCAATTGTATTAGTATTAATCTGTAGTTTTTGCTAACTTTCTTACTGATTCTTGTTTCATTGCAGTGTTTCATGTAACTGATATATATGGGAACAAGCTCTCCGAAGATAATGTTGCCGAACGAATTCAGCAGGTATCCCCTGCAAACAGAATCTCTCATCTAGTTTAGCTTAACGTGGTTTTGTGTAATTTAGATTGTTTCATTAGACAAATTATATGTGCATCAGTAGACTGTTACATACTTTCACCATATTCAGATTTCAACTTCACTATTGTAAGGCTTTGGCCCAGTTTATTCTCTGGTATAATGATTCCGTAACCTTGTATATATTTTAATATCAAAATATGTCAAGTATTGGGCCACTCATGAACAAACATTCCCAATCGCTAATACTGTGTTAAATTGACATATATGATGTATGTGTGAAAGGACAAGAGTCTCGGTCATAGAAGATGCCAATATGGAATGGCATCTATGTAGTACTTGTTTTGTCTTTCACTATTGCTGACTCTGGTTTGTGAATGTCCTCCATGAATATGTACCTCTACCTCCTAGTAATCATCTCATCAAAAGGTTCCTTATAGAAAATGTGAATAGATAGATTGCTGAGTAATTTTCAAAAGATAAAATAACTAACAGTTTGTTTATTGTCTGCTTTTTATTATCGAAATGTCTTGAGGTTGTGTTAAACTATTGTATATCATAAACGAACAAATAAACCATATGAATTCAATTCCCTTTTTTATGTGTTGCAGTTGTTGGGACCAAGGGGGCGTAGTTTTCGCTCCTTGACAAGGTCCGTCGGTGTCCAAGCTGCTGCAGAGCACACAACTATTGAATTAACTGGAAGAGACCGACCGGGCTTGCTTTCGGAGGTGTTTGCTGTTCTTGCTGACCTTAAATGTAATGTGGTATCTGCAGAAGTATGGACTCACAATTCGAGAATGGCATCAGTTGTTTACATCACAGATGAATGTAACAGATTGCCAATAGAAGACCAAGGTCGACTTGCTAATATCAAGCAACTTCTGCTTTATGTCCTGAAAGGGGATAGAGATAAGCAAAGTGCCAACACAGCTGTTTCCGTGGGTTCGACTCATACTGAGAGGAGGCTTCATCAACTGATGTATGCTGATCGTGATTATGATACAGATGATAAGGACTTGGCATCTGCAAGTGATCGCTGTAAACCCCTTGTAACTGTAGAAAGTTGTGCAGATAAAGGCTACACAGTTGTCAATGTGAGGTGTCCAGATCGGCCTAAGTTAATCTTTGATACAATATGCACTTTGACAGATATGCAATACGTAGTATTTCATGGCACCATAATTGCAGAGGGGCCAGAAGCTTCACAGGTGACTTTAAATGCCCTCAAAGCTGTGTGATGTGATTTTACATGAGTATTATTTGTCATCAATTTGAGTTAAAGACCATGTTCTAGGTACATATTATTCTTCTACCTTCCTGAGGCCAGGCCAAGTCCTGGACCTTTTAAATTATATGGACCATGAATGATTTTGTTTGGTTGCATATTTATCTTGTAATGTTGATAAATTGATTTGACCATCATGATCAGAATCTCATTGCATAATTTGTTTGTTTTCATGATAGGAATACTACATCAGACATATCGATGGGTGCCCCATCAATTCTGAGGCAGAGAGGCAACGAGTAATTCATTGCTTGGAGGCGGCCATCAAGAGGCGAACTTCTGAGGTATAAAGTTGATATTACGCAATATTCACGTCACCTTCTTTTGTTGTTTGCTGCTGGTGGACTAAATGTCGAACATATTATGTCATGTTAATACTTCAGGGAATAAGTCTAGAGTTATGCAGTGAAGACAGGGTAGGTCTTCTATCTGACGTAACTCGAATATTTAGGGAGAATGGTCTGTCGGTCACTAGGGCTGAAGTAACAACCAGAGGGTCCAAAGCTGTGAATGTTTTCCATGTGACCGATGCATCTGGAATTCCAGTCAAAAGCGAAACAATTGAGGCTATTAGAAACGAGATAGGAAGATCCATACTTCGGGTGAAGGATGATGCCGCTTACTCCAATTCATCACCCCAGCAGCAGACAGGGAGATTCTCTTTTGGTAACATTTTCCGATCAAGTTCTGAAAAATTTCTCTACAACTTGGGTTTAATAAAATCCTAGTCTTGAGTAGTTAATTAAGCAAGCGGATCCCGCCCGATGCGTATATACGCAGGCTAGTATGTCCCGGCTGTTGCCAATAAACCTAGAATGTGTAAGCTTCTAGTCAGTCTTTACTTGATAATTCCCTCAAACTCTACTCTCCATCATCACTCATCACCAATTGTACATTTTTATTTTTTTTTTTAAATGTCTCTTTGGTAGCAAGGGGTCGTGCTGTAAATACATTCATCAGTGTTGTAGTGGTGTGGAATCTTGATATGCTAATCACCATATCGTATCAGCACTGGTTTCCTGTTTTATGGCTATTGAGGTCAGGAAGTGAATTGGCTTTAATGCTTCATTGTGAACCAAAACTGATGGAAATTAAGAGCGAACGAAATCTTGTTAGGCAGTGACCGACCACAAATATATCGTTATTTTTCTAATTAGATGGTCTTGGAGTTCTTTGTATGTTATTTGAACGAAGGGTAGTTGTCATGTTAATCATGCTATGATGTGTTTTATAATTTAAGAATTATAACTAAAAAAATTCGCCATATTTAAAATGCATCAATCTCTTCTGACATATAACAATAACTATCAGGAATTTTTTAGGTATGGCGAGATCATTTTCCTTTTTTTTCTTCATAAAAGGTCGTAATAAAGAGCGTGGTGACTAGTGATGGTCCTAACATGTGTTGCACCTAAATAAATAATGATGTTGTAATAATTTTTGGTCGACATCACTAATCTTATTATAATAATATAACATATGCAATTACGCATTCAACTGTTGGCATTCGAGCATCTTTTTGGCCATATAAAAGGGCAGTAACACGTAACCAATTTGGCATACTCCCCTATTTGACTTGATCAAAGAAAAGGGAATAAGGGATTGGTAGGCCCAGTACTTGAGAGAGAAGAGACGGAGATTGAGGTGGCAAAATTGACTACACAATACTAGTACAATTTTTTGAGTAGTCGAGCCACTCGATATCCGTCCATCTCTCGAGTCGAATATTCCAAATCAGCGAAAATACCAAATATTCAAACATGCAAATACATTTTAAAATGAATTCTCATGAATAACTTATGCTAATTAATTATTTTATCTTTGAAACTCCAACCAAAAGCCAAGGGAAGTTGAAAGTATGACTAAGAAACCATTGACGCTCTATAATAATCTTCTCCATTCTAAAATTTTTGGAGCTTAAACTTTTGTGGCTTCTTAAAAGGAAGATGCAGCAACCAAACAAACACAAAATTAATTATGGATGGTGAGGGTGAGGGTGGGGGTGGGGGGGCCTTGCCCTTCAGTTCGAGGAGGATCTCCGGCGGATATCAAATAGCAATGAGGCGTCAACATCTCCGCCATGGGCCTCCACCCTCCTTCACTTGATCCGTCGCTTTCCCCCTTTAGCTGGTTCGCACCAGCTTCATAAGCCACTTTGTATACGTGTTTCTGCATGTCTAATAAGTCAGAAACTAACAATGTTACGGCTCCCCTATTACAAAGTAAAGGATCCCTATAAAAATTAAAAATAAATCTCATCCCTTCTTTTTTCGGCATGAGTTCTACTATTACATGTAATAATATCATAGTCCCCGTATTACAAAGTAAAGGATCTCTCTATAAAAATAAAAATTAATTTCATCCCTTCTTTTAAGATTACGTGCGACAGCAAGTGTTACACACCATGTAACAGCAGAGTTGGCTTCACAGCTCGGCTACAAATGTATGTCAATGCGTCTCTTTCCTAAATAATGAAGGCCCTGGGGCTGGAGTTGAACTTTTTCTGTTGTGGTTGTGGTTGTGGGGCCATTTTCATTCTGTTTGCTGTCGAGCGCGACTTCCCAATAGTCATGTCCTCCCCTCCCCTCCCCTCCCCTCCCCTCCTTCAAGTGCATCCTATCTTATTATGTCTTTTATTTTTGGTAAAGTCTATCTTATCATGTCAAATGGTGGCAAATGCAGGATTCAACATCTTCTGACTTATGCCTCCCTCATTCATTTTGTCAAGCCTTTTTTTTTTTAAGCTCATGAGAAATCTAGACTTGGAAAAAACAACCGACAAAGGAAAGAGCATCATCAGCATTGGAAGTGCCCGTTAGCGATACATGCCATTAACAAAATATTCACACTGCAGCCATGTAGCAAAATGTTAAAGCAAGCAGGAACTTAAAAAACTGAACATCCAGAAATACACCTCAACCATCCGTGCTATAAATGCCTAACCGGCAGGCAGTTCTCAGTTATTAGTTTCCTTCAACTTCAAATACAAAGGACTCTGCGAGAAAATTGGACTTGGATACATGCAAATACCACTTACCAGGACGTATGACTTCTCTAGATTTGTAAACCTATAATCTAGAAATAAGAGACACAAATAGGGTAAGTACAGCGTATTCCACTTTAAACCACTGGAAGCTCTCCACAATCGCTGATTACAACCTTCATTCTAGGGCGATCTCCGTAATCAGTCTCCTGCGATTCAATCAGCTTAACAATATCCATCCCTTCCAGAACTTGGCCAAACACAACATGCTTCTGATCCAGCCAAGGTGTCTGTTAAACACCACACAAAGCAACAGATACATGTCAGGCAAACAGTGTCCGGAGGAATGGTCAATTATTAGTAAGCTTCTTTCACAGATGCAGTTGCATCTGAGCTGTGCACCCATCTAATTGGGCAACTCAAAACTTAAGCAGACCAAAGTTGAAAAAGGTGATTCAAAACTATGAACATGTTCAAGAACCAAGTGACTTAGTTAATACGAGGCTGGATCAATGTAGGTTAGTCTCATGTAAGATGACCAATTGAATATATTTGGCAGTTATAACATAGGTTGTCTGAGGATGATATGTCTTTATTTGAAAGAAATCATAGTTAATCTGACATTCATATATATATCAATTTGCTAGAATTTAATCTAGATAGGCCACAGGCATAGCCGCATATTCAGATTAATTGAAACGCAAGAGAATCACTACCCCTAGCCTTTAGGTTTCCCAGTCACAGAAGGAAGCATCATCCACAACCAATAGTAGAGTAATTTTAATATCAGAGTTAAAAGTGTCATACAAATTACAAGCATATATATGGACAAACCCAAGTGATAACAATTGGGCTCAACTAGATAATTTACACCATACTGATAGCTCATAAACAAGTCCAGCAACTAAATAAAATATCAACTAATAAACGAGATAACCAAATAATAAATCATCCACAACTAGGTCTCATGGATCGCTCCCTACAAGGGACTGCTGATGAAAACAAGTATGGGAGGACAACCGTAAACAGGATAGAAAGATAAAGAGGTGAATCTAGGCTGTCTGGTTTTTGCGTATCTATATAGGTCCAAACTGTCTAACCCATTAGGTTATTTAAATCTAGTGTCAAATTTCAATTTGTCTATTATCAATTTAATCTAAATTAAATCTAACCCAACCTATTATTTGCCAGGTTGCCCAGATCAATATACATACAGACTACACTATTGATTGAAGTGCTAAATTGTCCGTGCTGAACTGAAAGATCACTTATTACAAAACGAGGGAATATGATACCATCATCCACATACCTTAACAGTGCAAATGAAAAATTGGCTACCATTGGTATTGGGTCCAGCATTTGCCATGCTAACAACTCCAGGTCCGGTATGAGTTACTGCAATTTTAGATAATATTAAAGAGTTTATGTTAAACGTAAAAGAAAGTAATAGAAGGAGCAAATTGAAGATCATTCTCATATGGAAGGTGTTAGAAAAACTCTGGGAACACCACCAGTAAATTTTATCCTCTTTCCTCGACCCCATCATGAAATAGGTTCAAAATATATATGTAGAAGAAGATAAATTTTCAAACATGTACTGAAAAAATAGTTCTTACTGAAATAGCGAACATGATCAAGCCCTCTAAAAACTAAACCTATAAATCTAATTACACGACCCCAAATTTTCTTTTGTTTTACAGAACCAATCGGATAAGAAATTCTCTGTGAAACCTTTGCTCCCACCTTCAGCCCTCTTCTTTAACTAGATTGACTCATTCACCAGTAGGTTTGATACTTCTACAAATATATAGTAGGAGGCTAACTTACATTTGAAGTTCTCGTCCTTGAATGTACGGCCATATATGCTTTTTCCGCCAGTTCCCTGAATAGAGGAATCAATAACGGAAATCAATTCACATATATTGCTGGCAGCTTCTAGAATTACAAGAACAAACGAAACGGGTCCACACAGTAATGTCATCCGGTGCTTGCACAGCAGAACAGGATCAACTCTTAATCAAAGTATTGAGTTGAAAATGACACAGAGACGACAAAATCAGCAGTAGAAACACTCTGCCAACTCCAATGAATTATAATCTAATATACATAGTTACGAAGATATATTCACACAAGTTTCCTATAACTTTTTTATAACTCTTAAAAATACTTTTGGAAGACAGTTTCAAACTGACAATACATATGATTTCGAAAGCTATGGCCAAGTAAATTAAATGCACTATGCTGCAGGAAAAATTAAAACAAGGAGGAACATTTTCTCGGAAACCTGGTGTAATTTAAAAAATATACAAAGAACAGACTATGCTGATATTGTATTTGCTTCAGAATAATGGTTGAAACAGCAGTGTGCAACTTCGGCATATATCTCAAGACACAAGCAAGATAGAACCCTTCAAACAGCTCCCTGTGCAAAATCAGCTCTCTCTCTCTATACACCCACACGTGCGCACACAGAACTTTTCTTGAAATAAACTGTAAATTGTCCAAATTCCAAAGTAGAAGAAGCTGGATGCCTCTATACAGTGATAGATGTCTTAAATCCATTAATGGCTAATTGCCCTAATCATTGTAGGACAATGTGGTCCAATATTGAGACTAATGTAGGTGCAGTCTGGTCTTATCTTAATGGAAATCGATGTCAATAAAACAGAGCAAATACTAACAATAAAACGGAGCAAATACTAATATAGGAGTATACAAAAATTAGAGGAAGAAGGACCTACATTTCCCTTGTCAAAGTCTCCACCTTGAATCATAAATGACTTGATGACACGATGAAATGCGGAACCTTTGTAGCCAAAACCCTTTTCACCTAAAGTAAATTGAAGATGAAATACATATAGAAAATCACATCATCCAATCACGAACAAAAGCAAGAAACCAAAGCAATGAAGTGCAGAGGTGCAGCACACACCTGTGCACAGTGCCCGGAAATTCTCTGCCGTTTGGGGCACATCATCTCCAAACAATCCAATTACAATCCTCCCGGAAAGCTTTCCAACGGGATTCCCGATACTTATATCAAAATACACTTTTTGGGTGACTTTAGATTGCAAGCCTGCTTCCTGAATGGTATACAAAAAGTACATAGTATATGTTAGAAAGAAAAACCAAACCAAACCAAACTATGCAAATCAAACTCAAAACTTATGTCTGTAAGAAACGCTATTTTCAATTATTATTGTTTTTTAAATAAAATGCTAAACTAGAAAGAAAGTAGCAAGATAATAGTGAGAAAGCACATACCTGAGCCATGGCACGGACTGAACCAAGAAGAGGGCTGGCTTCTCTCTGTGAGCAAGTAAGAGGAACGACTCCTCGCAATGATGAAGCAGAGAAGAAGCTGGAGCTGGAGCTGGAGGAGGAAAAGGAAAAACCATTTCCAGAAGCAGCCAATAATGTCGAATTTTGAAGCTTGGTACGGTTAAGATTATTAATATGGCCGGTCCAAGTGAGACTTCGAGGACCTGAGAACAAACTAAGATTCGACTGTGGCAGCGAATAATGTCAATATGTCAGTCCCCCACTAAAAAAAACGAGAAAGCAATACATACATACAAATATACATGAGGGAAATCGAGCACAACGTAAACGAAAACAGAATTAATTAAGGTTTTAGTTACCAGAGATAGAAATCGAACGGCCATTTGAAATTTTAAAAGGAAAGCGATTCAACTCCTGCTATCCGAGTAAGAGGGAGATTGACCTAGACTAGGTTTCACTTGAGTGACGGTGATGACGATAATGGATTGGATTATCTCAAGCAAAAAATATAGTACTGTATATAAGTCATGACTCAAAAAGGTTTCGTGGCGTCGCCCGGGTTCGAACCGGAGACCTTCAGTGTGTTAGACTGACGTGATAACCAACTACACCACGACACCAACAAACCAGTTTTGTTTAGGTACGACTCACAACTGGTCAAGACAATTTCACGAAATCTATGTTTTTCTGTTCTTTTTTTTTTTTTTCCCTCCTTTCCTTTTTGATTACAAAATCACTAACGATATATCTTCCAAGTAGAGATAAGAAATACTCCGTAGTTATTATGATCTTAGTCATAGATCAAATTAAAAATATCGTTTAATCTTTTATAATTAATGTCTATTTTCCAACACAAATTTTTCTAATTGTATACTCCATAATTTTACCTGTGGGCTATTGTATACACTTAAACCATAAAAATTATGAAAGGGAATCATAGTCCAGCATATTTTACACTTTTCTACAATTCATCACCAGTAGTTGGAAAATGGTAACTTTGTCTCATGTGGTTTCAGTTGCTTAATGAATTCTCATTTTCATCAAAATCAATAACAAGTGAATACCACTTGACTTAGTGCACAACATACACCCTTTTCATACGTTAAACGAAAGTCCATTTCATGACTCCTTATTCAACGGTCCATTTCACATCATGCACCCATTTCATTTTATGGTTGATATATTTGAATGCTCATACAGAGAGACTAACAGCGTCTTTGACGACCACTCATTGGAATGGAGCTATGTGACTTAACTACTGGAAATACTCTAAACGTAGTAATAATATTTCTCCATATTTAATTAAGATGGTAATGGAGTTGTGCCGCATGACGCCTTCTAGCTTAGTAAAAATATATTAAAAGTTCACATTGCATCTGGAAACGAATGGCTTACAATGAGACTAATGGCGTGCGATCAAACATAAAGCCATGAATAAGCAATTTTAAAGAGATTAATTATCTGATCGCATGCACCAGTTAAGTTTTAGTATTTGGTGGATGATTAATCGACTTTCTTAGGAGTCAATAGCGTGCGAACAGCTTACAACTATAGGACGTGGAAATTACCATCTGGAGCCTCCATGAACTTGGCAGTAAATTTCATCTATGCGTGGAAATGAGGAATTCATTATCTGCAATTTCTTTGATTACCTTTTCCACTTCATTCTTTTTGAGTCATTCATGGATAATCATCTTATTCTTCCAAATGAATAAATTGGCGATCCCCTATACATTTTTCTCTTCAATCCTATCCCCACATTCGTCTTTGATTCGCATCGAGTCCTAAATCTATAAATTACAGTTTGCAACACCTGCCTCCCCCTCTACCAAACAAGTGAATGTATATGGGGGAAAATAACTGTACAAACCAAATTTACAGAGATTTGAACCTGTACATCTAATCATCTAACTAGAATGGGATCACATATGTTGTCCAACAAAGGTTACAAATCATCTACACGTTGGATCTCACCCATCATGATGCGGTTGCTGGTAACCTTGAAACCAAGAAGAGCCGGATCAATTTGTCTGCCTTTTTTCCCTTTCTTTTTGCCACCACGACCTTGACCATCAGATGATTCTGAAACCGTTGCAGGGGCATGACTATCTGGTTGCGGTGGTTTCTTAGCATTGCTTTTCAGCATGTCACTGAATGACGTTTCAGATACATCTGCATCTCCACAAGAGGAGGTTCTCCTGAATCGCATGTCTTTCTTTCTAGATGTCAGACTGTCAGACGCCTGGTTTGGTGGATTTCCTCCCGCCTCACGTTTTCCTTCTAAAGGATTCAGAAATAATAAAAATAACACCAAGATTAGCAACTTCAGTCTTAACATCTAACTTTAATCGCTTAATTGGAACTTCAACAAACCAACATAAATGTTTTGCCGGAACGCATGGAGAGTTTAAAGTGAATTATATACAAACTCACTACCACAAAGGCTTTTTATAGAGAAAAAGGTTGAGCATGGGGGGCAGAGCGCCCTGCTTGGTCACCATTATATATTTGCTCATTGCAACAATACTATCAAAGAAATCAGATAACAATCCAGTCACCTAATCAGAGTGCCTGTTTAAATAAGTTTGTATATTATTAAAATGATGACAATTAAATTGATAGAGCATACCTTCCGAAAGTAATGGACCACTAGAGAGATTCTTTGCTCTGGTAATAGGATCAGAGGCAAGCTCAGCGAAACCTTCTTGGGATGATGGTCTAGAGACAGGTGGACGTTTCATTAATATGTTTTCCGGTCTTTTAGATGGCACAGTGGACACCCTAACGGAAAAAAATAAAATGTCAAAAGGTTGTAAACAATTATCCAAATGATCACAATTTCAAACAAGAACTAAAGGTGTAACATAACATTGACCAAATTATCCACGTGATTGATTGACTCATCAAATAAACAAAACCCGACCAAGAATCCACATAGCGAGCCTACGTCGTGTTCATACAAAGGCCATCAAGCCAAAATACATAAAACTCTCCAAAGACAGACCTAAGCACAGTAACAATCTAAATCGAAATCTGATTTGCAGCTAACAATCTATCATTTATACGCAATTCAAAGGTTTACACTGTTTTTAGAAACCACAATATGAAAATCCATTAACACATAAGTTCCTATGACAAAATAATAATGTATTGGTCTATGCACCCAATATATTGTGCTAAGATGAGGCCAAACCAATGCAGTGCAGGGCCTTCTAAGAATTATTTTCCTCACATACAAGCCCATGAAAACAGACGGAAGGTGCTTGATTTTTAATCATTATTTTTTTCCTTAGCTTGTCCTCGTAGACTCATACACTTAACCAGAGAAAAGCTTGTCCTCCCTCTGCTTTTACAAAGGATGGGAACATTATAATACTCAGTTTTGTTCTTGTATATTAGGGCAAGGTTGACTGACTGTACAATATTTAGCATATACTGTAGGAGTATTTTTATGTATATTGATATTAGAAGGCATTCATTAGCCTAGGATGCTTGTACATTAAAAGTATAGGTTTTGAAACTTCCTTTAACATACTTTCTGTCTCAAAAGTCGCATACATACAGAAACAGGAAGGGGCTGTGCTTTTTGGTAGTGGAAAAAGAACTTCAAAGAATTCTAGTAACCGAAACTAAGGGCTCAAGATCCAGAAACAATTATTACTCTTACCTATCTTTAACACCTTCTCCAAAAGAATCAGTCTGTCCGATGTTCTTATCATATAAGCCAGTAGCCCCACCTGAAACTATGTTGAATATACCAGTTCAGCACGGGAAAAAAAATTGGAAAAAAAACAACCAAAAAAGAATTGACAGAGAAATTACCAGCAACAGCAGGTGAACCATGTCGGCTAAAGGCATTAACAGGCATCTTGCCACGATCAATAGCAGCCAATCCTCCATGTTGAGCAATTCCCTCAGTCTCTGAAGCCGGTACCTTTATCTTACCCACTTCAATCTTGGAACCATGCATTTTTCCCTCCAAATCTAAGAAATCATTAGATGCCTTGCCCATGTTGGAGTTTGGGTAAATTGCCTGAGAGGTTTCATTAGTGCCGGAAAAGAAAGGACCTCCGTTAATTAATGCTCCAGAATTAGACCTAAGTGGCAATCTTTCTTTGCTTTCAAAAACCATAGCTTGCTCCTCTGTTACTTGAACATGAGGCTGCCCACCAGAATTAGAACCATAAGACCCCAAAACAAATGAGTGGTTACCATCTGGTTCTTGTTCTGAGAGCAGACTGAATGAATGATTTGAGGGACTTGTCCCAGAATAATGACTAGATGGTGGCCTTCTATCATATGATGATACTCGGTTCACATCCAATGGCTCTGTAGGCTGATGACCCGATTTCTGGTGAAGCAGCTCCATAAGCAACCTCTTTGAAGTATCATCACTGGTTCCCGCTGTCATCCATAGGCTCGGATCGTCAGAAGTCCTAGTCTCAAATTCCATTCTCTGCTTCTCATTAATCTGCAATTGTTGAATCCGAGACTCAATCCAGTCATTGGGCAATTGACCATTGGCTTCAGGCCATTGTCCTTCTAGTGCATCTATATGGGATGGATGAAAAAGATTTGGACCTGACGGATGGTGAGATTGATGAGAGTAGACTCCAGAGGAGAACCCAGCTGCTTGACCAGCAGGGTGCAATCTTCCACTTGGATCCTGCATGTCTAACCCTTGAAGACGAGCTATAGAATTAAGCACATCCAGGTTTGTACCTGGAGCACCACCAGGCAGAGACATTGACCGCTCGTACGAAATTAAGCCAGGGTCATAAAGGCCTCTTTGCAATTGATCTTGTAATGAAAGATTTCGCTCAAGTTGGCTCAGATGCTCTTCAGGAGATTGTCTTTGTTGCTGCTGGTAAAATTCTAATTGGCCAAATCCTGCAGAACCTGGTCGATGAGCACCCGCGGTATTTCTGAGGAATTGGTTGGACTCATCCACAGACCAGGCAGAACCACGTCGTCTCTCCTCCTCCATCTCCATGCGCTGCCTCAAACCCATTGGCATTTGCCTTGCACGCAATTGCTCCTGCTGAAGGATTTGACGCTCCAAAGGTTGCATTTGTCCATGGTTTGCACTTGATATGAGATCCGTTAAGTCGCTCTGATGTCCATGATGCACTGTTTGTCCAAACTTTGCTTGGATGAGATGTTCAATGGATGGATCAGCATGCCTAGGAAGGTGTTGAGACCGTTGCTGTTGTAGTTCATTTAGTATATGCTGCTTCAACAAAACCTGATCAAGAGCATTGTTCGATCTAATAGCATCCGCATGTGACTGCCCACGAACAGGATCAGCCATTTGATTCTGCAATAAATGTTCAAGCAGTAGCTGTCGAGCTTGTGTCTGCTGCTGTTCCTTCAACAGCAGCTGCTGCTGTTGAAACTGCTGTTGCTGGTGCAACTGGTGATTTTGAAGCTGAATCTGCCGTTGGTATTGAAGCTGCTGAGCCATAAAATGATCTAGATCTTGTCCAGTTTGACTGGCCAACTGCTGCTGGTGCATTGCATTCCTATTTGAACCTCGCTCCAGCAGTGAGTCATTCAAGTGTCCATGAGAAGATAACAGATTATGTTGCTGCTGAAGCTGCTGTTGTTGAAGCTGCTGAGACAAAAGCTTCTCTGCTAAGTCAAACTGATTTGATTCTTGATCCAAATGTGAAAATTGGACTCTATCCATGGCATCCTGATACAAGCTTGTGTCAGACTGTACATTTCTTCTATACGCATCAAGCCATGTATCAGCTCCATGAATTGAGTCTGCCATAGGATTCAACGGAGCACCCCTTCCACCCATAGAGTTTGTTTGTTGATCTTGAGTACCACCACTGAAAGGCATATTTGAAGTCTGATCATTCCTTGAAGATGTTCCTTCAAGCTCAGACCATAACAACCCAAATGGGTGCTGATTATTTTTCAAGTTCTGCATGTGAGAATCTATCATTTCATTTGCAGGAGGGTCACTAAAAATATTTGCAGAAAGATCATTGATGCCCCTATAAGATCTCCCACGACTGCTGCTACTACCAGGTCTTCCAGGGAACACAATTTCTGTGGGAATACAAAAAATAATAATAATAACTAGCATCAGAAGTACAATAAATGCTAATAAATTGACGAGACAATAGATAACAAAAATAACCTTCATCCTGAGCAACATATTCTTGAAAGCTTTGACTCTCAGAATATGGGACTTTCAATTGACCATCATGCTCAGGTTTTCTTGACTGAACATTATTTGCTGAGAGAACATCAAACTCAGACAACTGCCAACGTGGATCATCCAGCACAGATGAATGAATAATTTCAGAAACAGGAACAGAAGCAGGTAAATTAGCATCCATCTTCCCCGCAAACACACCAGAATGCTCCACCTTTGAACTTATCTCTGTGCTACCGGCATACTCATGCAAAACATTCAAATGCGGCATAACCTCGCCCAACTGTTTAAAAGGGGAATCTTCTGGAGCATCTGCCAGGCGGACTGGCAAGTCTGCTCCAAAAAACCCTTGTTCAAACCATGAAATAATGTCTAATCCAAGAAAAGGCCCCTGGATCTCCCCTTGAGGATCACAGTAGTAAAGGCTTAACTCCTCGGGGGGAATATTCTTTTCCAGCTGATATTCATTAACACTGCCTTCTAGTGTTCGCATGTTACCGGTCCAATACTTCTCTGAAGATGGCAAAAAAGCATATGATGGGTTCAAATCATCACAACGCTTACTACCGTTATTATTAAACAAAGCAGATGACTCGTCAAAAGAAGGGTTTATGGTCAAAGCTGAATCAGAACTACTCATACGAGAGACATTATGATAAGCACCACTAAATTCTTTAGCATGAACAGTATCATTACTATTTGACCTTGTTGATGTCATGTTATCAACATTGACACCTACAACGCCTTTTGGAGTTATTCGTTCCCCATCATGATTAACATCTCCCTCTGAAATAAAATAGACATAGTTACTAGATGTCACATATTGAATAACACAATGCTTTTTGAGTTTTAAACTTCAAACTTCTTTACTCACCATCAGTCAAATTCATGTTATTACCATCCTTTTGCAAGAAGCTACCAACATCAGCGTCATATAAATTTTCACTCATAGTTATTCTTGAGGATTCATTTAGCTCCTCAGATATACCAGAGGGCAAGATAGTGGTCCCTTCCGGGTCTCCCATGTCTGAAATGATGTGCAGTACATCAGCCAAAGCAAAAAGTGAACCTAAACCTAAAATAGAAAGACAAGCAGTTACATGGCTTGAAATGAACAGACATAGCTTACCAGCAACACTATCAGTTGATCTGCCCTTTCTGAATGAATTGTATGATGCCCCGCTATTGGTGACTTTTCCCTTCCATATGTCACCAATAATAGCCTGTATATTGTTTAATTAAAATTACGGACAAGGGTGAAACTTGTAAAGACACAAGCACAGCCAGTAAGTGAAGAAATTCTCAATGCCAAGTAATGTTAGCTTACCTCCTCTTCTGCATTGGGAGCCACTAAAGCTAGTGGTTCAATAACAGTCTGTTGCGTCACAGGAGATGCATTCTCAAGATTATCGGGTAATGTCGCGAACGATGGATCAAGATGTTGCCTACGGTATATATCAAGCAGCTTCCCTCTTGGATAGCAAAATGAATCAGGTGAATAGCTCAGTTTCCCAGGCACACTTCCCTCCTTATCAAAGTGAACATCACCAATAGGACCTGAAGATGGAGATCGAAGAAGTGCTATGTTAGATCTACCACGTCCTACTGTAAAACCAATATTTGAACCCTCTGCTCGTCCTTTATCCAGTCCAAATCCAGGTGCGGCACGGAAAGTGCCTGGCCCACTAGAATTTCCTTCCATTCTATGACGTGGCCTCCACTTATCACGAGAATCTGCATCACGTTCAGGAAGTACACGATTGTTACTCCCGAATGATTGATTGTCGCTTTGAGCATCTTCCTTCTCAGCTTCTGCTCTCTTCTCAGTTCGAGCTTCTTTCTCTTTGTCTTCAGGACCCCATCGAGATGACCATTTGCTATCACGCCGAGCCTCAACGCCACTGCTGCGGTTAGTTACATCATGCCACCTATCAGAAGCAGCCAAAGCTCTATTATCACTTGTTTCTCGTCCAGGAGCATTTTCAGCACGACGATCAGTCTTCCTGCGATCTCTTCTACCAAGCAAGCCAGTCTCCCTTTCTTCTTCCCGCCAACGCCTGCCGCCCTCAGTCTCAGTCGAAATTTTTCTCCAATCCTTTTTTTCATCAGCTCCCTCCGGACGCCAAGTCTCCTTTTGATTGGAATCAGCAGAATTACCAAGGGATAGAGAGCTAGGTGGCCGCATCTCCTGTGAAATACATGAACAATGACAATTGGTAACCTAGTTAATCTCCGGTAATGAAAAATAAGTACAATATTTACTTGATAAACTCGAGATTGCTTTCAAAAATCTCCATGTTCATTAAACATTTGTGACTGCGTGATGATTATGTATCGTCTATGGAACAAAAATTCCATTCATGGAGATGAAGAGATATGCCAACTCAATTATCTGTTAAAAAATCATTTAAGAAACAACTAATATGGAAGCCAAGTGATCCAGACATTTAGAGGAAAGACACAGCTGTAGAGGCCAAACTCAGTCTCCTGGATTCAGTATAGAAGAAAACATTTCTTTCATATGGTTGGAAGATGGTACCTTAAGTGGATGCTGTTTATCTTCTGATGGTAATCAAAACTCAATAAAAAACCATTTCTTTAAAATTTATTCGCTGGTTGAGGCAACTAAAGTAATGAACTCAGCAATATTACAGATTTTTTAACATAAAATTGATCAAGTCAGGTGGCATCACATTTCACAATCAAACACCAACTAAACAAGCAACAAAATTGTATAAACATGCATATGCATTCCAACAAAATCTTATTCAATTTAAATTTGAGTTAGAATTGGATAGAACTTCAAATGTAACCCCTTACAAATTGAAAATTTGATAAAACCAGAGCATCACATCTTCATCTAAACAACAACAGCAACAACAAAATAAAATAAAAAATTACTATTGAACAAGTGACTAGGCACTCACCGCCTTAGTATCGCTTGGCTTAGCATAAAGCCACTGGGGAGACAAGGGAATGCTGCTTTCAGATGCTAATTGATCTGTAAAAAAACCCACCAAACAATAGTAACAATCTCATGAGTAACATAATGTAGCAAACTTATGTTATTCCTCAAAGCCTCTGCCTTTTCTACCATCTATGAGATTGTGTAATGCCAAGAACACAGAAGCATGGTGATGATGAGCAAACACCACAGAAAATAATTTGTACAAATTTTCAAGAAGGTTTACACCATATCAATAGTTTAAATTTAAAACAAACCAAATTATATTTTAAAATAATTAAAAATATAATAAAACGTCACCTTTTGACTCATCAAGCATCCCAATTAACACCTTTTCATCTTCATTTCCTCCGGAGGCTTCCATTGCTGTTGCATCAATCAAAAAAAAAGATCGGAACAAAGTCAACTTCCGATTAACTAATAAAATTGTATATAACAATAGAACATTGAGAGGAAAATAACAGACGTGCCTTGCCATTTATGATGGAAAACCTACCTTTGCAATAAAATCTGAACGACTACTGGAGAAAATTAAATAGTATAATAAAGACAGACGGGAAACAAGAAAATTATATACCTTTGCATGCTATGTAAAACTATAGATCTAATCTAACGAAACTCAAATTGTACTAAGCAAATAAGAGTGCTGGTTTAATCATGAAATGTATAGGTTGGGCCTAATTGAACTAATCCCAGTGCACATGCTATGAAGAAATGGTCATTCCCAATTCAGCAACAAAATGATGAAAATAAAAACCGAAACATTATCCTATCAAACTGATAATAATAGATGGAAAGTATAAGTAAAAGAAAACAGGAAAGGGGAAAAAGTTCAATTATGTGAGAAAAATTGGTGGCTGAATTGGATTTACAAAAAATCCTTGTAATTCAGAGCACGGTTGACACCTTAAAAAACGAAAGATTATAATCTAATTTATATATTTTCCAGCAATCAGACAACACCTAAAACTGTAAAGATACATCAGCAACTAAAGGAAATCAATGCTAGGGGTTCTCAAATTCAAGTCAAAACCCGGGGGCAAAAGAAACAGAAACAAGAATAGTGTTCGGATCTGAAACTCAATAACTATATATTGGAGGAAAACTCAATAACTATATATTGAAGTAGCAACAGAAGCTGAAATGTAATCAGATCAATAAACCCTAAGATAACATTGATAAAGAAATAATCAAATCCAACAAAATCAAAAGACAAGATTAAATCAGAATTAGAAGGACATTAACAAATAAATTGTTGCTACCTCTTGGGGTCCAGGACTGATCAGAAGATTTTGAGGACATGAGATCGTCGGGGAGATCAAGCTTGCTTTCGGCCATTGGAGGGTTGATTATAGATGAAATTGTCACTGGAAATCAGGACGAAAAAGAATATAGCAGAGAGATAAAGGGGAGATGCTGCAGGAAAAAACTTAAATAGTGAATACGGGAAAGATCGTTAGGGTTTCAAAAACTATGAGAGAGAGAGAGAGAGAGAGAGAAAGAACACTGGCAAGCAGAGAGCGAGAGACGAAAGAGGTAAAGAGAAGGGTGAGGGTTTGTTTGGGTGGTCAGAACAGCCAAATCACCAATTTATGAATCCCTTCTATTGGGAAAAATATTTTTAATATTTATCTTGTATTGTATTTATTTATATATTACTAGTAATAATAATAAAATCATAAATCAAAAAGTTAAGACTACATAAGTACATAACCTCCATAAATCTTTGTGAATAAGCCCAATCCACCAAACTTACAAAATCAAGGACATTTTTATCATTTACAATAATATTAATGACTGTGTTAAATGATATTTATTGCTCTTGCACTATTATTACATTTATTCAATTTGAATTCATTTATCTTTTACCAGCAAAAAGATAGATATCCAATGTCATTATATAGTTTATTACAGCAACAAAAAAAAAAAGATAAAAGTAAGTATTGGCGGTAGTTAAAGCATTGAATTGTAACTTTTTCTATATGTTTTAATTTATATTAGAACACTTTTATTTTAATTTAAATTATTTAACTTTCTTTAACGAACAACCAATTTTAATAACTTTGTTAAAAAGGGAAAAAATATTAAAAACATTAAATTTGTAACCAAATTAAAAGGTATTTTTAATTATTTATTATTGTGCTCTATATAATTCTCAAATTATTATCTTCAAGTAAACTTATAATGAATTAATCCACACATAATATTCACAATTCTCTCTATACACACACATATTCAAAATTTATTGAATACACACATACAACAAAATTCACACTCATTCTCATAAAATGTTATTCAAGTATGATATTCTCGTTGCATTCCCCCTTTTTGTGATAAAAAAAATCACATATTGTTTGTAACATTTATTTTTCTAAAACTTTGGTTCGAGTATATTATTGGAGAATAAATATACTTATACAATCAAATTATGATTTTAGATTGGCACAAATAAAATGATATAATTCACAATTATTCATAAAAATACATGTGAATTTGATTGTGTACGTATATATGTTTATTATTTGATTTTTATCTCTCTTTGACATGACATGTATATGAAATAGTAATAAAATCCTTGAAGGAAATTTTGAAGGCTACATTTGTTGTCGATATGGTTATTTAACGAATCGAACAGCTTGATACTCAACTCGGTTTAGTTCGATAATTGCTCAGTTTGACTCCATTCGAATTGCTTATCAAGTGAAGTTCAAATACTTTTTACAATTCGTTAAGTTTATCTAGTCAAGTCGAGTATTAAGGTACTCAACTCTATTAAACTCAATATTCAATATAGATTGACCTTGTACTCGATATAATTTTTAACTTTTTAAAATTTGCTTTTTAGAACTTATTATGTACTCGTCTCTATTTTGATTTAAAAACTCGTGAATTCTTTTATACTCAATAACTATTCAAAACTTAGTTATGTCTGAATTCTTTCGAGTTACTCGCAAGCTACTCAATAATTAAATGAGTCAAATTCGATCATAATACTTAATAATTGATATATACTCGATAAATTTCTCAATGAGTCAAATCTAAACATAGACTACTCGACTTCTTTACAACTTTTAGGTGTGTATGCAAGTTTGTGAAATCTAAGCAATCACCTACTTGTAAAAAAAATTACACCCCCCTTTCTTATGTCATTTTCATAAGTTTCTCTTAATATATTATCTTTTTTACATAATCAAATACAACTTTTTACACATATATAAATTCTTTATTTATCTCATCTACACCAAAATTTCTAATATATGGTACACCATAATAAAAATAATAGTATTTAAACTTTTATCATTTATATTTGTTAATCATGTAATTAACAGATAATATATTGTAATATATATATATATATATATATATATCACATTTATATATAATATAATATTAAAAAATTAATACATATAGATAATATATTAATGCATATTATAAATCATATAATAATATATTATAAAATATAATATTAAAAAAATATTACTAATATTAATGTAATATTAATATATTGTATATTACTATTATATATTATATATGATATAATATAATATAATACAAATTACAATAGTATATATATTAATATTTTATACTTGTATTAATTAATCACTATAATAATATATGGTAAAAATATTTTTTATCTAAATATAAATAAATCATTACTTTTTATATTGAATTAATATATAATTAATATAAATAATATATCTGTATGTGTATATGTATATTGATATATATAGTAAAGTAGACTTATAGAATAGTATAAAATAAGATAAAATAATATTATAATTTTGATAAATGTGAATAGTGATATCATAAATTTAAGAATTCACTGTTCACAATCATCAAACTAACTTCAAAATAAAAATATTGGTGCAACTCTTTTTTTTTTTTTTTCACTTTTCATTAAAATTCTCTAAAATAAAGAATATAATTAAATTTAGGAAAACTAATGTAAATACTCTTATGGCCCATGTGCTATAATGTTTTATCACTATAACTTTTACTTTCTTACATTTTTATTTCAAACTTTTTATTGCCCTAACCTTTTCTTCTCCCAATTATCCTTCTTTTTATAACATTATTATTTCAGGGAAATAATATCTAACCAACTCATTTTTTATATTTATCGTTATTTTCCTAATAATATAATAACTTTTAAATAGAATAATCTACATCAGTGCACAAGTTTAACTAATTTTAGTGCCTTCCCGTGTTTGGTAATCTATTATATTATAGATTTAAAAATAGAAACATATTTTTTTATGTCATGGTTCCGCATTTTTGCATTCAAATATTACTCTCTTCAAATTTCTTTTATTCTATTATTATTCTTTTATAATTCACTTCTACTTTTATTAGATACTCCTAATCCATTTCTACTTTCTCAATCCATACTTGTATTACGAATAACGAAATCCATAATTATAGAAAATACAATAGATGAATATAATATTATAAATAACTTTATATGCACGACTAATGAAATTATGGACAAAAAATTAAATGCGATATTTGATAATTTAATTAACATAATTATCATTCTTATTTAAAATTAATTTTATGTACAACAATTCTTAATTGTATATTAAGTAATTTTGAAGTATATATTATCATAATTAATTATTTTGAAGTATATATATAAGCACATTATAAATTATACAAATAAAATGAATGTTTCAATTAAAATTATATCGTTTGACTCAAAGTATTATTTGTTTTATTAGTTGAGTTGTTTTTGTGCAGTTATTATATTTTTGAATTTATCAACATTTATCATCATTATTTTTTTTATAATTATTTTAATTAACATCTTCAATTATAATCGAATAAAATGTGATTTTCTTGATTGGTTTATTCTCTTAATAATTGTCTGTATTTATTATATATTTTTTTTGTAGTTAATAACTATTATGATTTACTATATATTTCAATTTTATTTTCTAAGTAGTTTACAGTTTTAATATGATTTAAAAACATATTCTATAATGATATAAATGTTTCAAATATTTTTCATATTTTATTTTTGTATGATTTCGCTAACTTTGTATTTGAATGTTTTAAATACGTTTTCAAATTTATAATAACACACTATCTACAATATATATGAGTAAGTGTAAGATAATATATTTTAATTATAAATTATGTTGATTTCATTTTAATTTAATTAAATATTTTTTTAACACAATCTAAAGAAATATATGAATAATCTAAATTATAATGTTAGACATCATATTCATTACAATTCTTAAGTAGTTTATTTTATTATCTTTTTTTTCTTTTGAATTCTATTATCAAAATTATAAGTTTTATGTGATCAAATTATTAATGAATAAGATAGTATTATATTGATAATAAAGTATTTAAAGATATATATTAAATATGAATAAAAATATATGAGATTAAATTTGAATTTACAAAGTCAGTTTGACTTGGTAAAATAATGAAATTAATAATACTTGATATATGTGTTAAAATAATTTTATATCGTACGATCAAAATGAAGTTAATTCATACAAATTTGATATTAATCAACAATTAAATATATTTTATATTAATTTAACATATAAGAAATATTAAATTACAATTATTAATAAAATATTTAAATTAAACGATAAAATAAAAACAATTCGTGCCTTATGTAAGGTGCAAGCTAGTTTTTTGAAAGTCTCATATCGCTACCTAAAAAATTATAAACAAAACAAAAGATCATAACATAATAATATCAACTAATATAATCGATACCTCAATCGTGGTCGTTGCAATTTAGTGCTATGTATTTGTTCTTATACAAAAACACTTATTTTCGTTTTCCCGTGCTTTTAATTATGTTGAATTTTTTTTTGTTCCACATACGGAGACATAATTTGATTATTCACATCAACAATGTAACACGGAGTGATAAATATGAAAATTTCAGAATTCTGTTCATCAATCTGTTTTTTATTTATCTATGATCTATAATTCTATTGCTATTTATCTATAATCTATAATTTTATGTTAGTCAAGCACTCAAGCTAACTTTTCTTCATTTCATCATATTTTCTCCTTATCTTCTTTCCAACATTTTTATTTTCATTATATCATCGATATATGTTCAGGAGAATAACTACATTCCAATATGAATATAATATTTTTTTTTACGACATCGTCGCTCGCTGTAAATTAAGAACCACTCATTACAAGCAATGTTAAACATAATTTTTTTAAAAATTGATTACGCTATATTCCAAAGACTCGAACATTTTTACTACTCTCACACATTCATACTACAACAATAGCCACGTAGGGAGTAAGTTATGATCTCAATACAAGACAATGACATACTTATTTGATGGGCAATATTTAGTTAAAAAGATAAAAATTGTAATGACATACTTCTCTGATGGTGTATTACTGTATTATATTAAGTAAAAGAGAAAAAAAAAAAAGTCAACAGATAAAAGAAGAACATCTAATAAATCCGAAGATCAAATTTATACATCTAAGACCGTTTTAGAGTGTATAAAATTCATACTTCAAAGTTCAGAATAGCCAGGGAGGTAAACGGAATATGAAATATGCGACATTAGATTAAATTATTATTTTGTTATTCCTGGATGATATTCATGGGTGAATAATTATACAAGGAGGAGTTGAATACAATTTTTAAATTTCTCGTCAAATGTAAAGATCTCAAATATAATTTTTCAATACAAAGATCTGAGATATAATTTATAAATTAATTGCGGAATAAATAAACAAGACAAAATACATCAATCATTAAATAATAACTTTTATTGATCTTCAATCTGAAATTACAATGTGAGTTACAACAACCTTTTGAAATCTATTCAACAATGAACAATTGCAATCCTAGAAAATAATTTATAATTTCTCAAGTTATGAAAAATTACTTCTAAAAAATCTAAGATTTTTGTTGCAATATTACAATCTGAAATTATCTCTCTTTGTGTTTCTTTTCAACAACTCATATGTTCATTTTTGAATAATTTCATTGTTTGATTTGAACACCTTATCATTTATGCTATGTAAAAATATCTTTTGTGAAGAAATATATTTATCAATATATATTGTATATTGAGATGAATTAATAGGTAATGCAATTTTCCTGTTTTTACACACCAGCGATGGATTGATAGGCAATGTGATTTCCTTGCTTTCACATACCAACTTTTCAACCTCGTCCTCTGTTATAAATTTTGGTCGGTTTCTTTTTCATAACTTTAGAATCCTAATTGACTTAGGACTCTACTACGTTCCAGTCAGTTATATGTATCTTCAATATCCTCTGATAATCATGTTTATGCAAAATATCATTTGGTAATCATATTATTAGAATACATCATTTGATGAATACTTTATCTACCGAGAAACAAAATCATCATTTGACTGACTGATTTAAGATTATCCTCTGATTATCCACTGATGTACATTTTACACTATCAGAGGATAAATTCACTGTTTTGTTTATTATTCATTAATAAATAGTTATACACCGTTAGAATATAATATTTGGACAAAATCAACTACAATTTATCTGCTGATATTTATAAATCACATCAACATATAAACATCAGCAGTTCTAGTACAATTTTAAATATTATACATTATCATCAAATATTATAATTCATAACATATTTTCATATTAAAAAAATAATATTAGATAATTTTTTTTAATAGAGTACAATATATATATATATATATATATATATATATATATATATATAT
>CM025781.1:382990-419228 GCA_014636745.2 Centella asiatica | reverse complement strand
ATATATATATATATATATATATATATATATATATATATATGCATTGTTAATATCAATATATGTCAATTATCTGTATTAAAATTTACTTAATAATTATATTATTTATTACAGTAAAGTAACTTTTTTAAGTTATATAATAAATCTATCTACGTTCATAAACTAATAGATAATTTATTTTAAGTCATATAATAATTTTATGTTCATAAAGTAATAAATAATTCATCAAGGTTAAGGTGATTTTTTTTATAATGATTTTAATTTTTTTTATATGTATCACATATATTTTTTGCTAAAATATTAGAATTATTTTTCTTTAGTTTACATTCTGAGATATGTGATATCTGTAGTTATATTTAATTTCATCTGTTCATATTCATATTAAAGACATATTAAAGTTATATTTAGTTTATATATTCTATTTAAGGACATATTCATATTCATATCCGATAATACCCCTAGTTTAAACTATAAACTCTAGAACTGACATTTACTAGGTTAGTATCTACCCACTTCATGCAAAAGTGTAACAAAATTATTGGACAAGTAACGCTGAAACTCAGAACTCAGAATACATCTTAGAATGTTAAGATAAGGGCACATTAGAATTGACAAATTTCAATTTGTCAAAAGTCCAAATACAAGCTCGGGGTAGCATTTTGAAGCTAGGAATTCAACACATGAAACAAATTTACTCCAAAAAGGCAAAAACCAGAGTTTCAATGAAGAATCCCAAATGAGAATTGGTTGCACCTTTCAAGTAACAAGAAAAGAAAAACACAAGATGCACAATTTGAATTAAAAAAAACACAAAAAAAAAATAAAATTACAATTGCTTTCCATCAAGCAGCGGTTGGGCCTGGGCCTGCTTCTTCTTTTTGCTTTTGCGAAGTTTGTCACACAAAAAGGCCTTCTCCAACTGTGAGACTCTCAGATTCAAGGAGTTGAGCATCCGAGTCTGCATCTCGTTTCTCTCCACAAGCTGACTCATCATCCTCATCATCTTTGCGTTATCTTCCATCATCCTCTCCACCACTCTTCTGTTCTCCTTCCAATCCCCTAAATCATCATCATCTTTTCCTTCTTTCATCTTCGCTTTTGTCTCATCATCTCTCTGCACTTCCATGTCACCTTCCCTACGTTCTTTATCAGCATCCTCACGCTCTTCTCCTCCATTCAATTTCTCATCATTCATATTGTTCTCCGCAAAAGGACAAGATTCTACACTTTCTTCGCATAACTCACCTGGATTTGTGTTGTAATCCTCGATAATTTCCTTCACAACACATTGGGGATCTTCAACTTCGTCCTTCATCCCAGAAGACTCAATTTCATTGGTTTCCATTAACGTTGGCGGCTCGAAGGCAACGTTCTCTGCAGCTTCTTGATCGTCATTTTCATCCATACTTTCAGATTCTTTTGTATTAATAATATCAATCGGATCATCCGTAGAATCAGTTCCAATAGAAACTTCAACCATCTGATTGGTGTCATTATAAGAAGGAACATTGTTCGCGGTTGAACCTGTGATCCCCTCCATGGCTTGATCTGCAACTGTTTGCACCACAACCTTATCATCAGAATCATTGCTAGAGACAACAAGGGCGTCTACTTTCTCCTGCAACGCGATTGCCTTCTTAATGACAGCTCTTCTGAAATCTCTAACCCCTAAATCAAATCCACGAACCGAATCCAGCTTGAAAAGCAAAGTCATCAAAGTCTCGTTAATCCTCAGTCGCTCCTTCGGTTCTCTCCGAATCCGATCAACCGCACCTATTTCCGAAATCTGTGCCTCTATATCTTCCACCTCTCTTCTAATGGAGGCAATCTTTTTCAAGCTCTTTCTCACCAAGAAGCCTCTAAAAACCTTCTGAATCTTCAAAGAGGCCTCCGGCGGGTTGATACCTGATCCTGTTTTCAACGATGGCTTGGAGTGGGAATTATTATTATCCGACCCGACGAAATGGACTGGAATGGAGACAACCTTGGGAAGCGAAGCTTCTTTGGGAGGATTCCGCTTAGTCGGAACACCGCGAACAACGGTGGGAGAGTGGCGGGGGTAAGAAGGCTGGTAGGCCCAGTCCCAGTCGCCGGAGAAGAATGGAGTGCTCATTATGATATAAAATGGTGTAAGACAAACTCGGGTAATATAAAAAGAGAGAAGAAAGTTCGATTAATTTATTTTTCTGAAAACTGATTTGGCCTGATTGATGAGAAAGAAGCGTTGGTTGAGGTTATTTATATAGAACTATGATGATGGTAGAAGGTGGTTATGAAAATATATGTGTACTAGAAGTTTCTATAGGAGAGATATTTCCGGTGGTTATGAAAAGGTGTCGGAGATATATATATATATATATGTACTAGAAGTTTCTATAGGAGAGATATTTCCGGTTCTCGTTCCATCTCGTTAGTTCTAGATGAACATAGAAGATTCTTGGACCAAGCTCAGCACCCTGACCCGCGTGCTTGCGTATCAGTTCTAGTTCAAGGCGTCAACAAAAATTATGCGGTTTACACACGTAAATTTTCCTAAACAATTACGGAGTTTTAAATTTTGGGATTACATATATCTGCATTAACAAGATGCTTAACTTGACCAAGTTATATACATCCTATTCTGGTACTCACTCATTTCCGAATATTACTTTACTATTAAAATTATAAATTATTTAATATTTTGATTAAAATATTCTTAATAAAAAACGTTTTCACTTAACATTGATGTGGCTTACTGTATTATATCTAATAAATTAAATCAACCAATATCAATTTTAATGATAAAAATTTAAATGTATCAAATAAAAACTCTCAATATTTTTTTCTCTTGGGGTCACATGTACATTATACTACAAACTCAAAAATAGGACAGCATACAATCGTAACACCAAAAGAAAGGGTAATAAAAGGCGAGGGATAAGTCAATAATAACCTTTACCTGCATAACAAAATATACAGAAGTACGTATTACTTTGTTCATGACAAATAACCTCATATATTACAAGCGTTAAATGACTCGTATATACTACAACACTAATGGAGTAGATCTGGTAAACGAAGAGTTAAACGATATTCATTCTGTTGGGGATATTGATGCCTGCCCTCTTCAAAAGTTGAGCAGAAGCACTCATTGCCATTGAAATAACCTCTGCCTGTCGACAAAATTTCCATAATTCACATATACAAGAACTGAAATCCCGTCAAATTAGTCAGAGAATAAATAGCAGCAAAAGGATCCCAAGTAACCCAATTCGGGCATGAACCTATAGCGATATATAAAACCCACAGCCGAGAATGAAAGGCGGGAACATTTTTTTTCTAATCCTCCAGTTTTGCGATTGAGAATTAACTTAATGTTGCATCCAACTCTATAGACTGAGCGGAACATTGTAATTGACCAATATTTTTATATTTGGACTCCTACCCAACTTTGGAGTGACACAGATACTTTTGTTTTCCATATGGATTTTGAAACATGCCAAAAACCACATGCATATACTCCTCTCATATATAACTCTGTGTTATTTTAACAAAATTTGTCTGTGCAGAAGTCCACAAACACTTCTCATGATTAGTAGTTGATTACTACTATACAGGTAAACTGGTTCAACAAAACATATAGCTACTTCTTATATCATCAACCACTAGAAAAATCAAATTTAGGTAAGCATCAAAGGAGGCAAATCTAGACGGATGGAGAAGAGGCTATTATGGAGTACCTCATCCACGTTCAGAATTTTATGATCCTTCATAATCCAACTGCCATTGCACATCACAGAGACCACATTTTCAGTTCGCATGGAGTATACAAGGCTGGGAATGCTGCAGATAAAAGAAAATATGGAGCAGCCAATGTTATTATTCTACTTGTAGAGGAAATCAAAAGATAGGAAAGGAGGGTTGGCTAGGCTTGAAGTAAAACGGATATGGAATAAGAGAAGATGCTCAACATGCGCAGTCATACCAATCATGAAAAGGAACCATAGACCATGAGAAAGGATTCACGACAATCATGTCAGCCTGTAGAATAATTTGTCAGTAATATAGGAAATAGCATAGGACATAGCAGCAAGAGAAGATAAAAGTTGTAATAGACATGAAAGTTGTACGCATGGTAAAACAGAACCCGAGCAAGGAGAAAATGACTTTTGAAATATGTTTCCATGACTATTTTTGAAATAGTTATTGACTCGCACCATTTATATGAATAAGTTTCTGTGAACCACCAGAGGACTGAAATGCAAATAAAGTAAGAAAATTCACTTGGCCATATGCTGCCAGAGCACAAACTAAGTGTCGCAAGAAAATCAGAGGAACATTGGCTCGGGTTTAAAGCAACACCCACCTTTTTCCCGACTTCAAGGGATCCTATTTCTTTGTCCCAAAGTACTGATTTTGCACCATTTATTGTTGCCATTTGGAGGATTGTTTCTGCGGGAAGGGCTGTAGGATCAGTCGTTCCTTTAGAAAAAACTTCCCGTCCTTTATTGATCAGAGAAGCTAGATACATCTCATCAACTGGAAGATAAAATTTAGTTCAAAATATCATTATACTCTTTTATGGAAATTTTATATATATATGATTTTATTGGAGTAAACTCCTTGGGAAGATGAGAGAGATTAAATAGAATATTGGAAAATCATCAAACTATCTACCTTGAAAAGTTAAAACAACAGATCATATGAACACAAAACATTTATCTGAAAAAGTACTACGATATTATTTTGAACTGGAGGAACTAATAAAAAATGAGGTTAAATTATGCACATATAAAGAGAATAATAAACTAGGAGATCACAATTTAGACGAACCCATGCTCATCCTATTATTTGATGGCGCACCATCTGTTCCCAAGGACACACAAACTTTAGCTTCAAGCATTTCTTTAATAGGTGCAAATCCAAGCATGCGCATAGCAGAGGCGGGACAGTGAGACACCTTTACTCCAGCATCTGAAAGCATTTTTATCTGAAGGATAATTATGAGGAAAACGTTACAGTACCAACAAGACTACATAATAACTTATTAGTGGCAGTAGTGGACATATAAAATGATCCAATTTGTGCAAAGAAAAGAGCTTGGTGACAGTAAATTAAGTCACACTATCTATTATATAATCATAAAAATAAAAGCTAAGAAAATCTCAGACATATATGATACCTCAAATACTAAGAAACAAGCTATGATAAGCATAATTAAGTGCACATATTCTCTGAAAATCCGAGGATAGATTAGCCTCAAACAAAGGGCAATGTAGATGCTTGTTTTACACTTTCCTTCATCCTGTCATATGGTCTCCAAACTAAATGATGCACAATTAGATGTTTCCAGTGGAGATGCATAAATGAACCCAGAGAATTACCTCTTTTTCCTCAACCCAAACAGTATGAGCAGCCAGCAAATTGCTTTGCAGCAGATTCAGTTTCTCTAGGTAAGTAACCGTTCCATGATCAACCTTCCGAGTGTCCTTAACGACATAATTCTCATAAGATATCTCTGCAACATGCTACAAAAAATTAAGTTAAGTAAGAACGACTGATACCTTCAATGTACGAAAATGTTTCGAATTTCATATCCATTGTTTAGTATGAGATGATTCCTTTAATTTGATTACTTGCTGATTCCTACAGTTTGGAGAGAAAAATGGAAACGATGCATCAAAAAAAAAAAAATCTAAAAAATGTTGCTCTATCTTTATATTATTCATTATACTGAAATATTAAGATAAGACTGTGTTCCAATTTTAGAGTTTCATCCTAATTATATGAAAACATCTCAGACATGACAAAAAAAAAATTGATGTAACCATAACTTTATTCCAGTTCGATGTTTGAAACAGAAACACAAAAATGAAGTTCCAATAAAAGAACTGTTCTGGCAAGAAGAGGAGATACCTGAATAAACATGCATTCAGGAAAGCTTGCAAATGAAAATACTTAGAAGATTGAGTTGAGAGTTTATATTTTTTACCATATGGATTCCAGTATCCAATTCCTTTGCAGCATCTCTTGTTTCAACAAGTAAACGATCAGTTGAGTTCATAATTTGCCTAAGTCCCATCCAGATTCTGATGCGACCATTTGCTGTACCATGGTGCTTCTGGTGCAGCTCCTTTTGTGACTGCCCTTCAGAAAAGGAAATTAACTGTGGTCACATAATCTCTTACATAAATTTGGACATGGAAAGCAAAATACGAGATAACTTACATTCAGACTACAAAGAGGAAAAAGAATTATAATGTATGTTTAGAAGAAGAATGATAACTAGGATGACAATACAATTTTGGCAGCAGATGCACTTGAGGAATCCAGATGTCATCAAGATGTGAAGGGGAATCCTTATTCAAATTATTTCAAAGACGAGCTAAATTAAGAACAATGCAACAAGACTAAAAGTTATTTGACTAAGTTTATTGTTATTTTTCTTAGAAAACGTCAAAAGAGCACTAAATGGGAGTATTATCTGCACGCATATAAAGAATGGTATTGATCAGCATGTGAAATACAGGAAGCTGGTGCAAATAAAGTTAAACTAGTACAACATTTTGGTTTCTTACAATGTTGACATCTAAAAGAGAATACAAATCAGGCTCAAAAACTTTCGACTGAGAGCTACAGAACACGGTGATTTCATAAGAAATAAACAAGCTTAGTATGGTGTGGAAGTACAGTTTGTAATATCAAATTAAGGAAACGATCATGAGCATGTATAATAAGTGAGGTAAAGGTAGCAGAAGAATCAGTGAATGGACCTGAATACAATCGTGAGTAGTTCGAGTAGCCCAAGAATCGGGTAGACCCTCACCAGTGTCCATGACAGACTGAGTCAAACAGGCGCGAAGTCCTAGTAATTCGACAGCCCTAGCCATTTCTGAGACAAATTGCCCTCCAGCTTCAGCAAAGCAAGTTACCTAATTTCATACAATTGATTAAAAAAGAATACGAGGATGGGATGATTAAATTGAAGATAAAATTGAGAATGAAGGGAAGAGAAGAGAAGTGGAGATGGATCATACACCAGAATGAATGAGTTCGATTCCACAGAGTAAAGTGGAAAGGTAGGAATCAGTGGGGGTCATGTTGGATTCGTAGGGCCAAATGCGATGGTGTAACCAAGTCATCAAGTCAACATCATCGGCTATTCCTCTTCCCAGTTGTTGTGAGGTATGAACATGGGTATTTATGAACCCTAGTAGTAGTAATAATCTCATATATTAAACATACAAAAGAGGGAAAAAGCTGAATCAGAAAACATAAACTACATGTATGTGTGGTAGTGGTAGTGGTAGTGGGAGTGAAGATGGTAGTTAAATTGAGGATGGGAAAGAGGGAAAATACTGACCAGGGAGCAGGAATTGGCTATGGAGATTGATGATTTGGTCAGGGGTAAGGAGAATAGAAGAAGGAGAAGAGAATTGGCGGAGGATTTCATCAGATGGACCGATTGCTATAATGGTATGGCCTTGGAGGACGATTCCACCGTTACGGAACACGCGAAGTTGGGGATCCATGGTTACTATCACGGCGCCGTGAAGTATCATCATACCATTACCAGCCGAGGAAGAGGAGGAGGAGGAGCTGCTACAGCTGTCCTTTGGCGCTGCTTTTTCCATGTTTTCCCACCTGCTTCCTCTCAAGTTTCAACTAGAGAGAGAGAGAGAGAGCTGCTGCTAGCCAGTATATACTGATCAAGGTCTTCAGGTTAATTAATTTGAGGCAAATATGCAATAACGTGAAATTATTTCTTTAATTCTGCAAGCTACTATAGAGTACTAGCTAGTTAGTAGTTGGACATGGTATTTTCTTCTACTCGCCCACGTAAATATATATTACTAATTACTCATACCGTATAAATATTGGACTAAAATCAATAATTCACTATACTCATCATAATAACAACTTTGTAGCTTGTTTGATCGGTATGATGTCACATCTAATTACGATCACATTGAAAAGAATGACGAGCTTTTAACGAATATTAAACTGCATATGTATAGTACAAATATTAGAATATATAGTCGATCAATAGTTAACGTTAATCGTAAAATTTTTCACAATTAACATATTTATTCACAATTAACATATTTATAATCGTCGATCGGATAATTCAACGCTGGAGATCAAACTTAAAAAAAAAAATTTCCCCTTCTACCAATAAAACTAGGGGAAGACAAAAAAAAAAAAAAAAAATTTGGCCCTTTCCGCCAGTGAGACTGACGGAAGGGGCACTAGTCTAACTGGTGGAACAAAATTTTTTTTTTCAGTTTTATGCTTGAAAATAATAAGTACAATATATTATAATCATAGTATTTTATTATAACTCAAAGTATTATAACATTTGATTATAATAACTCAAAGTATTTTAAAATAATACTATGAGTTATAATAAAATACTATGATTATAATAAAATATTATAATACTATGAGTTAAATATAATTATAATTATAATTATAATATAATCATAATGATAATTAATAATCTAATATGAGTTAAATAATATTATGATTATACTATAATTATTATGATTATTAGTTATTTTTTTAATTAATTAAATACAATATTATGATTATAATCAAATGCTATAATACTTTGAGTTATAATAAAATATTATGATTCTAATATACTGCACTTATTACTTTCAAGTATAAAACTGGAAAAAAAAAAAGTTTTCGGCTCTTTCCGCCAGTCTTACTGGCGGAAGGAGAAAAAAAATAAATTTCCCCATCCGTCAGTAAGAGAAAAAAAAAATAAAATTATCATATACTTAATACTCGCATATGTAAACAACATAATAATAACTCCTTGATTGATACGATACACACACCAACATGGCTTCAAATTGAAACTTAATTAATACTGTAACTAGTACAAGATGATCGATGTCAAATAATGTAGACATATATAGATCAGGAGGGAAGGTGATAAGAGTAGGATGCATGGCTAGCACTTCTCACAAAGATGCAACCTTTCTGAATGATATTAGTATCAGAGTCCATTTCCATTAATGCCTTGACAAAACTTTCAACATCGCATGGAAGTGCCAATGGCCCTTCACTGTTATACCCATATTCTGACTCTGCTTCCTCCAGAAACACCTTGAACAGGGGATGATTCACATATTCTGTCTTTATCACAAACCTTTCTTTCTGGGCTCCAACATACACTGAAAACCATCCTTCTGGCGCAATCCGGCCTGCTTTTTTACCCTTCTCTTTTGCTCTCGGGCATGATTTGCTCTTCTTCAGTACAAGAGCATGTCCTGTTTCTGATGATTTACTGCTCTTATTGTTATAACTATCACCACCAAAAGATCTGCATCTCTCCCATGTCTTCACCATTAGCCCTTTCTTACCTTTGCCCTTCACCAAATCCATTTATACAATATTGGATTTTGTATAATTCAGTTTATATGTTAGTCAGTAGTATATTACAAGAGTAATCAATTAATTTATCAAAATACAGAGGAGAATCACAGCGAATAACGTACTCCCTTCATATCATAAACAATTAGCTGAAAAAATTTAATTGCTGGTTCAGCTGTGGAGGAGTAATCTATTTAGCCTCGGTCGTATGCTAAATCAAGCATCACTTTAATTCTTGGCATCTTTGTGTTACTCATACTAGTTAAATTCGGACAGAACCGGATTGATCATGCTAAACAGATTCAGCCAAAAAACAAAAAAAAAAAAAAAAAAAAAATGAATCACATGACATACGAACGAGTGAAGAAAATGTGAAGTAGCTTCGGTACAAGTTAAAGGATTCATGAGAAAGGACAACTATGTACTTTGATATTAACTGAACATCTAGGATAATACTTTAGATGACTAAAAGGGGAAGGTCTGAAAGTTTACGAATATGTTGTTTGGGCTAAACAACTGCCTAGATTTGTTCACAGTGTGTGTTTTATTTTTATAAAAGATGGATGGATTTGTAAATCTTTCTCAGATTTAAAGACCCTTGAAGAAATATAATATTGATTGTTCAAGTAAATTTAATTAATATATCCAATTGTCAACACTAGCTACAGTGCTGACCTCTCTATGTGTAATTAATTAGTGGTACCATTATTGGTTGATTTTATATTTATATCTATCTATCTATCCGATGACATGAGAACAACTTCTATGAATTGAAAATTACTTTTGGAAATAGACAATCTAATCTATTGCTAAATTGGCTATACATCTTCATATATAATACATTGTTGTAAATTTCAGGTTGTTATCAAGAATGAGAAATGAACAATTATAACCTCCGGTCTATTATATACGGCGTATCTATTAAAGTTGATGGTTAAAACCATATTCCGATGGAAAACTGGGGCCTTGTTTCTTTTATTCTTTGTTTTGGGTTTTTCTTATTCAGTATCAGAGTTATCTTAATTAATTCAAAGAACACTTTTGTCAGGTTCTTACAAAAAAAGGACTGACAATATTCTTTACATTTTTGGACTCAAAATTAAGATACTTAATTAAGTGAATTTAAAATTTTTCTAACGTGAATGAACACATATTACATCAACATCAAATGTTCCTCGTCTAACCTTTAAATTTATAAGCAATAATGTCTTCCTTTTAGTTCAAAATTAGGTTTTTTGATGCACAATATTAGAGATGGATGTTAAAAATAGTTCAACCCCCGTGAACCTTTGCATATGACCTATTACACAATTTGCAATATGTTCATCATCTAATGATATGACATTTACTAACTTCTTTTAGCTACTTTGCAATATAATATAAATGATAAACGTATTTTCCGTACTTGTCCTTCCGACTTTTAAACACAAACGTACTTATTCACAAATTGCCTTTGGTAAACTCACCGATCAACCATTGACACTACTTATACCCTCTCTTTAGATATATTTTTCTCGGGTTGATGACTTGTTCCACACAAATATAAATTATTTCCCTAAAAAAGTTACAATATATGTAAATTATTTCCCTAAAAAAGTTGTAGGTTGTATTAGTTAAATTCCAAGATAGATAATACTAAGTTTAAATATTAGTACTATTTGACTTTTCAAAGTCAAAAATATATAATTCACCAACGGATAGGAGTATTTTCTCCATTTGAACATGCGAGTCCCCATCTTAATCTTCAACTTGAGGTTCCCTGTATACATTTGCTCTTCAGGTTGTCTTCTCATGTTATTTTTCTAATTTCAGATTTTAAAAATATTTACTAAAAATTACGATATGCTTAAGTAACGACACTGATACAGTATTCTTAATATAAAATTAATGCTTACGGGCCTTAAATTAAATTCCTTTTTAAAAACCAAAAAGAATATAGTACCTGTCACTCATACTTAATTGAAGCAATTAACAATTGTAATTATTGGATATTAATTCTAATCAGAATTTAGAAGTCTAAAAGACAGTTTCTTACTCAATTATTATACAGATGAGATGAGATGGTTCATCTTATAGTCCACCCAACGGTTATCAAATTTTCTATTCATATTGTTCTAACATACTATTTGTAAATTCCTATTTTATTCATAATATACATATGAAAAAAAAAACAAAAATTTGTATGTATATTTTACTCAAAATATTAAAAGTAAACTTCAAACACACATTTTCCTTCTTGTTTTTTTATAGCTAAATCCCACAAACACACCTTAGTAAGCATGTTTTGTTTGTTCATATATTTTAATTTTGGGGCAATATCATCGAACGTACTATTGGTTTAAAACAATAACAATTTCTCTTCACAACATTATATCTACTGGCCGGAGTAGTACTAATACTTTTTTTCCACTATTCACCACCATCTCAATTTCTTTCACATCCATAAGGTTAAACCTAAAGAGGCTCAACTTGTCACATATACCCGCCCGACTCATATACAGAGTACGTATTTCGATTTTATTTTTTTTAAATATAAAAAAACTACTTACTTTCTTGGTGGTGAAAAATTACGTTTTAAAATTTAAGCATTTTGATCTTCTTTCAATTCACAGTCAGTCGATGTACAGCAGGGCTTTAAAAATATAATGTGTTAAATTAACCAAGATCGTTATAGTTTAGTTTGCATGTATATGAGTGTGAAGTTCTAAAATTGCAAAATCGACTAGCTAGCCAGTATTACATACATACAGAAATATATACATACATATAGCGTATTTTACAAATTCAATTTGCGCATTATACATGTACACCGGTAGCCTTTTGAATTATGTATGTATGTATGAATAGTATATATGATCAACCATAGTGTATTCAATTCGAAAAGAAATAAAAATTAAAGAGAGTTCACTTTTTTTTGACTCCAAGTTTTAATATATATAGGATAGTGGTAAGAAATTCACAACTATTTTAATAAAAAAAAATAATGACAACTTATTTTCACTTATTTCCTTTTTTCTTAAAATTATATATATAGGTAAATGGGTGGTGGAGGGTTGAAAAGTACGTATCCAATTAAGTTTTGGGGTCTCTTAGATTAAGGTGTTGGTGGTACAGGGGTAGGAGTAGGCGGAGGCATAAAATTAGGAATATTTGGAAACCAAGTTCTTGGGTCAGCTAAATTAAATGGTGGCGGCTGATGATCATGATCATGAGGAGGAGGTGGCGGTGGTGGTGGTAACACCCACGGTGGATATCTAAAAGGCGGAAGAGGTGGAAATGGGAAGGCTAAAGATGGTGGTGGAGGAGGAGGAGGAGGGGAGTTATAAGTTACTGACGGTGGTAGAGGTAGCGGAGGGAAATTAGGAATCCATGGAAATGGAGGCAGCTGAGGTAGCGGCGGCAGCGGAGGGAGAGGGGGCCAGTAAAAACCATATGGAGGTGGGAAATAAGGGAGAAAAAACTTTGAGGAATTAATAATGTGGACGACGTTGTCATGATCCGACGACGTGTGCCGATCATGATGATGATGATGTTGTTTATAATTAATATCTCCTCCAGTCCCGGTCTCGGTCCCAGTCCCACACAAGGTTGAATTTGTGAAGGATGGTCTATAGCTTAAACCACTTAAGCTATACATACATCGATTATAATAATTTGGAGTGTTGGGCTTTAGTGCTTTGATCCAGTTTGATGTGGTTGTTAAGGCCGGAGAATTGCAGGCGGAGGATGAGGAGGTTCCTATCAAGCTTGCTCGGCAAAATGATTGAATAACTGGTGGGCCAGTCATGCAGCCGTAGCCGTCAACTAGTAGTCCATCATGATGATCCTGCAGCGATGAAGGTATTTCCCATTTGTACAATCCATATTTATCAGTACTTGTGTTCACTGACACGCTTATCTCTTCTCTGCTTCTTGCTGAATTTGCTTTTAACTTGCATTCTATATGAACCTCCACACCTTATACACATATATAATCACAAGCCAATTTAATTTATTAATTTATTAATTTGTAATTTATGTATGTATGTGTGTGTGGTTAATCAACTACGTACCTGGCAAGAAATAGCTTGGTGCAGAGGAAGTGTTATTGCAGCAGACATCACAATACACAGCACCAACCACCACTACTGTGATATGATCTGCTGCTGCTGCTGCAGGGGTTGTTGTTGTTGTTGGCTCTGATGACGACACCTGAACAAGGCCATACAAATTACAAACCACAACAACAATAATAATATTGCACACAAACGTCATTATTAATACTCTTGGATTCATTGCTATCTGGCAGGACTCTTATGGGGGTTCGATTCTTAGAGGAAGGCTGCAGGCTGTATGTGAATTGTTATATTTATCATCAGCATGTGAATTGTCGAGCTAGCTGATACATATATCGAAACAAGTGCATATATATACATAGAAACAGATGGAATTAATCGGCTAGTATTGGATATAAATGAACTGATGAGACGGACGCCGCCCGCCCGTGAGTAGTTTGTTTGGTGTTAAGCCGATCCACCAACTGCAATCAGTGTTTCACAATAATTAAAAAGGAACCTTTTTAATTGATTATTACGCTCGATCGAAAAAACAAAGACATGTCACATGTATGGCTTCTTTTGGCAGACAATGAGACTATATATGGAATGAAGTTATCATATACTGTTTATTGTTATTGATTAAAAATTTGGAAGGAGGAGTGCAATTAAGTTGAATCGAAGAAGAAAAATTAATTCACGAAAAGTGGATGCGGAAAGGAATTGGCCCTAACACGGAGTACCCCGTTTTTAGTAACAACAACATTTAAACTTTTAACGATTATTAATTATATATTTTTTATTAAAAATTAAATATACAAATAATAAGTTTTTCTCATAAAATTTATTATAAATCTTTAAATTATAACGAAATTTATAAATTTGTAATTCAAAATTTTTTAATTTATAACAAAATAACAAAAAAAAAAATTTAAATATAAACATTTTTTGAAATAATTTTGTTTTTCCAAATGTAATTATTATTTTTATTTTTTAGAACGAACCGAATAATAATAATTAGGATCAACGACTTTTATGCCAATCATGGAACTCTTATGATGGATGGATGTCAGGTACTCATGTCTTTGTGGGAATTGGAGGAAGCTTCAGACACGTACATGCATTTTAATATTATATTATTACTTACTCCGTACTATATACTCCATCTCTTTATGCCAATCCATCTCTCCATATCTTTATTTGCCCTAGCTTGTCTTTATTCCACGCAACAAATTGAAACTTACCTCAGTTTCCCTCATGACTACTAGCATCAAGAATTTATGGAATACCTCCGAGTTTTAACAAATGTTGGTTGAACCCATAAAATAGAACAAATGTTCATCATCTCCATGGATGTACCTGGACAGCTGAGAGGATATATATATATATATATATATATATATATATATATATATATGACAGGTTATTATTACTTAATTATTAATGTGGGCGTCATGCATATGTCCGGCCACCACAAATTTGTCACGGACTATATATGCATGGCCGCGAATTGGGAAGGGAAGCGTAAATTGAGTGCAGTATATTTTCGTTAATTATAGTCCCTCTCTATCTGTATATACTCCGTATGTATGACTATAAGAATAATACAAAAGAAATCACTGGTAAAAATAAATAAATAAATCAAACTAACCCGTTCTTGCGAGATTGGGTACATACATTGCTATATATTTCAATTAGGAAATAACAGGCCGGCCAAGTTATAATATCAATATGACATTCAAGTAATACACTTTTTAAAAATTTTCATCGCAGTGTGAATAAATATTTAATAATATTGATGGATCACTTAATAATTTTAATAGGTCAATTAGTAACATTAACATATTCTTTAGTAATACTAATGTAGTATTTGTTAATGATATCAATGAGTAAACTAAAATTACTAAAAGACCGATTAAAATTAGTAACGATAAAATTTTAATAACACCTGAATTGTATGATTTAAAAACACTGTCGCTGGAATTGAAATAAGATTCATAAAAGGCATCGGCCTATCGTTTGCTGATTGAAATTCGTAACCAGCATACTCAAACGCTGGGCCAAAAAAATCAATATATGCACTTACTCTTTGGATTAAAAGGCATACAGACTCATTCAAAACATTGGGCCAAAAAATTCAGAAGCTGAAGATGGTCAGTGGTAATGTTGAGCCTGGGCCGTATGGTGTCCATATTCTGCTTGTATGATACAGTATGCACAAGCCACATGCAAGCAACATTATAATGTTGTAGTGTGTGTGTGTGTGTATTCTGTTCAATTTCAATTCCTGGATAACAATTAATAGATTTTTACTTAGCCCATGTGAATTTAGAAAAGAAATCGTAGTACATATTTTATCCTTTCACGATTTGAAGTATGTCATTTGTAATTAGCAAACCACAAACTGCGGGTGCATGACTTAGTCATGGTTAAATTACAAGCTAGGGATCGAGGAAGCCCATTTTCTTAATTAAACAAAATGAGAAAGAGAAATTTGTCATTCATAAATAAATAAATAATTAATGATATTGGGAGTTAATAATTATAATGTCAAATTTTAGACAAGGCTCTAGATCACATCTCCCATTAATATTATATGTAAGTGGTAATAAACTTGTACAAGTTGAAGAGATTGGTGTACTTCTGGCATAATAATGTCCAATGTCCCCTCGATCGATCGCCACTGCCATAAAAACCGAAACTATGGATCATTTTCTTTTATATATATATATATATATATATATATTCTGGGTCAAATTTGCAAATAAAGTTTAACTAATAAATCAAAGAGATGAAAATTGAAGAGGTTAATAATTAATAAGCGTAATCTATGCAAAGGACGGGCATGAATCAGTCGTCAGTACATTGTAAGATTAATTAAGCAACTTAGTGGACCAATTAGGTAGTTAAGTAGTTAGCTCCTAATTAAAATTAAAATCAATCAATTAAGCTACAGTACCTACTCAGCAACATTACAATTACATGAGTAGTACGTATACTAGTAGTAGACTAATGGTACTAGTGCTAAGAATTAAGCTAGTACGTGGTGGTTGGTTATATATATATTCTGGAGCTAGCTAGTGGTGATGAAACTAGAGCCAAAGAGCACCAGCATCCTTGAGAAGAGGAACCAAAGTACCATTAATATGGGAACCCATTACTCTGTCCATGGGCCCAACAAGCTTCCCTCCTATGAACACTACCGGAAGTAACGCTTGCCCCACTACTTTATTATTATTATTATTATTAACGACGCTGCTGCTGCTGCCGCCTCCGCCGACTCCGCCACCGCCCATCGAGCAGAGAAGGCTGAGGAGTGCCCTCTCCATTTCTTTGCGGAGGATGGGGTCCACCTGCTGGTCCAGCTCATACACGGTCGGATTCACTCCCATTCCACAGAAGAGCCTCTTAACAGCATGGCACATACAGCAGCTGCTTGTGCTGAATATCACCACCGCACTCCCTCTCACCACCCTCACTATCCTCTCCAACGCCTCCCTGCTGCTGCTTACCACTGCCGCTGATGCCACGTACTCGTACGTATACCCCCACGACGACGATGAAGAATCCGATGAACCATCGACTGCTGCTTCCTGATAATACATCATCTTAATTAATCGTAGTATATATATAATTGCTAGCTAGCTAGAATTAGAAATTAGGATAACGGACGAATTGGTTTGAATTTAGTAGACGGATATATCGGAGTATATGAAAGTGATTGAGCTGAGCTTGCGTGGGGTTTATATAGGAGATCCAACGTACCACTAGTAGTAATGAGAATATATGTTGTGTAATGTGTACGTACGTACATACTAGCTGCTAGTGTCTAAATATATATCCATGAACATTTATTTGTTTCTTTATTAATAATTATATGTATATACTACTAGGTACGTATGTACATATATATGTTGGGCGGGGTTATCGATCGTAAATAAGGGTGGTTTGTCTCTAGTTGTCTCAAGGCGTGGGTGGGTGTAATACGTACGTACGAATGCAGTTTTTGCTTTAAAAGGATATATATATGTATATGTGTGTGTGTGTAATTAGTACGTGGAGTAGCTACTACGTACTACTAGTTTGCTTTGCTTTGTTTTGGGAGAAACATATATATGTGCATCATCAGTGGTCTGTCTTCAATTAGTGTATGCTTAATTTATTATTCGTATATGTGGACAGACACAACCACCGGTCATTTACCAAACCAAAACTAATAAACCATCCTTGTACTACTATACTTTAATTAATACTCAGCTGAGCTCCTTCTCTCTCTCTATATATATTAAAAGCTTTCTGAAAAAGTAGGTAACTTTTGTTTTTCTTGTTCTTGCTTTTCTTATTGTCAACTTTTGGAGGAAAAGGCTGTGGAAGGCGGCTATGCCAAGAGTCTTTGTCTACCCATTTATGCTACAGTATCTTATAAAACTAGAAGAAATTACCAAAAATAATTTAAGAAAAACAAAGAATAAGATATATAAATATTTATATATATAGAGAGAGAGAGAGTGAGGGGACTAATATATAAGAATGGACGAGGAGAATATAAATAAATTAAGAATGCATGCCGGCTCCTTGTAAAATATAAAACCATGAAATAAGGGTAGACAAGTTATAATGTTTTGTTGGCAAAATTTTACTTCACTCTCCATATTTTGGTCCAAATTCGATTTTATCCTCTTTTTTTCTTTTTCTTTTTTTTTCCCGGCGAGTTGCTCTTTTACTTTTTATTTGACTAACATTTATATTTCTCCATCATATTGTGATTAAAAAAATAGTCACATGCTAGTCATGTATATGGATAATTTTGTTATTTCATAATAATTCTCATAAAAATATTAAATCTATATAAGATGAAAACTATGCAATTCATAGAACTTTCTTTTGACATTAAATAAATAATTGTAAATTTTAAATAAAATATTATATTAATATTTTTTTAATAATTAAAAGAATAAATAATTAAAAAGAAAGAAATTAATAATTAATAATATTAACAATAATTACATAAACAAAACAAATAAGAAAAATCTAAAAAATAACAACAAATAATAAACTAATACTAGTAATATATGAAAAAAATAGAGAAATTTATAATTTTAGAAAATATAAAGTAAAATACAATAAGAAATATTAATTGTTTTATCCGTATTTTATTAAAAAATATCGTATATGTTAACATTTTTTTGTAACTCCAACTAATTCAATACTTAACTTGTATATATGGAACATTTAATTACAAAATATTATGTATTGATTTAAAAAATAAGAAAAAGATAGGAATACACTACATTTATATGGTATTATTTATATTCATATTTATTTTATACGTGAGTCTCATATATATCATATAAATATTTATATTAAGTGTGTTATCAATATATTTTTACTTTTAACAAAACAATAAAGAATCATATATCATCCAAATATATTACTAGTATTATTTTATTGTTTATGATTGGTTTTCAAGATTTAGTTTATTTATATTGTTTATGTAATTAACGAAAATATTATTAATTATTAATTTCTTTCCTTTTCACTTATTGTTTATTATAATTATTGAAAATTCTAAAGAAAAATTTTTATTTTAAATTAAAAAAATTATACTTAATATTAACAAAAAATTATATTAATTGCATACTTGTTATCTTACATAAATTTAATATTTTTATGAGAATAGTTAAGAAATGACATAATTACCCCGTACAAGAACCATAATTTAATGTCATGTTGTTTCAATGCAATCGGATCAAGCGAGGGAGCTTTGAACCATTTATATACACACTGTAATAACAATTCATTATTGCAAATTATGTTAAAAATTTGAATTGCCTGAAATTCGCACTTATGAGTTGCATGGTCAAAGGCTGTGACACTTGGGAAATCATCATCACGTCTTTTATCTCTGTAAATGTTAGCAGCATTACATTGTCACAAATCATGGAACTCCTGCCGGCTTGACTGCAAAAAAGTTGTCCACCTCGAAACGAAAACAGGCTATAGCATTTTGTTGACAGTTTTAAATTGCGAACTGAATTGGGTTGGTTTTTTTTTAATTTGTTTGCAGTTTAAAACTGTTAACAAAAGTGGGGTGTGCCTGATCGGAAAGAACGAGAAATGAAGATGCTTTTTACGCAAAATTAGCCGTAAAAAGTAAGTGTAAGTATTAGTGTCATGGATAATGCATTTGCATAGACGGCTTCTCCGTCCTAGTTGTCGGAAGAATATATATATACACACACACACACACTAGGAGTAAGTAGTAGTATACTACGTGCAATACTGCGTCTATATATATATCTTTGAGTTGTCGCTGCTGCTGCAGTATACTGAACGCGCTAGCGAGCGCCATATCCCAATGGATCCATCCGATGACTTTCAACTCACCGACATACGTGATCATCATGCGCATGTTGCCCCCCTCCCCTCCTTCCGACGTCCTTTAATCCTTAAACTTTATTACACATGCATCACTATTACGAATATATTGTAAATTAAGTATTATTATTATTAATAAACTATTTTCAAACTTAAAATAAGTGCATCTCTAATTTAGTTGTACAATATATAAAAAGATTACTCTTACGAATGGATATCACAAACAAATTTATATGATTAATTAAATTTTACTACATACATAAAAAAAGGACTCTACCTCTAATTTAATTTTAGATGGAAGTAATAAAATATTAGTGAATGTCTAAGTTAGTGTGGGCATGCATGCAGTTGCCTATAGCTAAAAGTAGCGACATGAGTTGGAATTCCGATAAATAAGGAAGTGTGCAATGTAACACACCCCAGTCACTGTAGTAGTAGGCGCCACTGTTTGAAAAAGCATGTATGTGCGGCGGAAGCAGGTAAATCACCGATCCGTCAACTCCCATCCATATCGATCTCTGCTTTCCCACTAATATACGAATACTCCAGAGCTTTTGCCGTTTTTAATGTTATTCCCTACACGACCACTTGCATTGAATTACTGACATGTTCCATGGACGGACTACCTATTCCATTTAAGGAATTAAATAAACTTAAAGGACCAAGTGACCATCAGATGGATATAATGCCAGTATTCAACAGATTTTACATCTTCATTTCTCGTGCACTTGGTACGTACAGTACCTTTATGAAGTTCAATAAATTTCTCTAATGAATGCCCATATAATAGTACTCCATGTTCTAATTGTATCGAGTTAATTGGATACAATTTCGCTCATTTCTTTAATTATTAATTTCAAGTTTGGCGGATACAATTTGGGTTAGGCTAGCTAGAGTTATGTTAACATTGATCATATTACCACCATGTTTGTTTCAATTTAAATTTTCTAATTCTTAAAATTTAAGCTAAAACAATTAATTACAATTATGTAAAGTGTGATTAGATGCAGTATTCTCTGACCATAATCGCTGTTACATGATCGATCTGGTTGCTTCCATGTATAAAAGAAGTAAAACAAAAGAACAAAAAAGAAAACTAGAATTAATGAAGTGTAATGTAGCATACAATAGATAAACAAAATGCAGCTGAATCAGCTTGTCTATGGGCTTAATTAATTATGTGTTAAGTGATGTATATATGTACAACAAGTGTATATATATAATATATATATGTATGTATGTATGATGAATAAACTAACGTAACTATCTCCTCCTACCCATGGACATAGCATTACCTTCAAAGAGTCCCTCAATTAAACCCTCCAGATCTTCCGGTTGGTACTTTATATATTTCTCGGCAGTAGCTTGTCTTCCACCTTCCAAGTAATGCCTATATCTCCCCAAAAATGATCTGTACGCCGGAATCACCACCGCTGATATTGAAACTCTGAGCTCCGACAGCAGCTGCTCGTCACTTACCACCCATGTACTCTGCGTCTTGTGTATCTCCTCGAACATTGTATTGAAATTCTTGAATTTTTCTTTTAACACCGTCTTCGACACTTTTCCATTCACCTGTTGCAGTCCATCAAGTCCAATGCACTGCAATAGTCTCCCCCACGTCTCTCGTTGGTAATTCTTGTGGTACTGTCTCACCACCGTAGATCTTTTCCTACACCACGTGTCGCCCATCACTTGGTGGATCTCAGCGGATCCCTTCACCTTTTGCAAAATGTATCTACCATTGTTCATCAAGAATATGTAGCACAACGAAATGTCCTTGTAAAGTCGTGACTTGGCCTCCAAGTTGGAATCCAAGAGATCCATTACTCTCACCAGCTGCTTCGAATACGGCGACGTGTTGGCCTCATTAGTAGTACTCTCAGAATCCAATTCGAATTTGGCGTGTTTTTCAAACACCTGTTCTAGAGTGTCTTTGTACTCGCACGCGTATTTGAGATAATTCATCACGTAACGGGTCAGGGGGTGTACTGCTCCACCTGGAACGGGAGTTTTTGCCGCGTCATTCTTTATGGAGTTCTCAAGGTCCGTGAATATGTTGACGGCTGCCTCGCCCATCCTGTCACTGGCAACCTCAATCTCCGATTTCAGCTCGTGCTGAGAATCAACAACGGTGGTAGCACCACCACCGTCGTCCGAGTTGCTGCTGATTGCTGGAGCCAGTTCGCGGAGAGTCTCGTACATGTCAAGGAATTTAAATAGTTTCTCTGCGGATCTCTTGGTCATAGCAACGGCCTCTGCAAAATCAAGGAGTTGTATTACAATCGTCCGAGCAAGGTTGGTGAAAAGGCTCCGACTAATCATTGGATAATCTGAGAAAACAGATAGGACGAGCTTCAATTCGCTGGGAAAGAGGACGTTGGAGCAGTGCTTCACAATTTCGATCCACCGAGCAATTTCTCCCTCCAGTGCCTCCCGATGCATTTTCTGCACGTCTTCAATGTTAAATTTCTCAAATTCATGCCTTTTCAATTGATCCTTGAACACGATCCTCCTTTCGATGGCATACACCTGGCAGCACTCCGTCTCGTAACCTGCGAGAACCATGGCTTGTGCTAACATTTTCATTTTATTCACCATCTCCTCGCTATAGTTGAGGGAATGACCGTCTTCGGCTTTATCAATGACGCAGTGGTAGGAATCGAAAGAAGTGGATTTTGTCGTTGTCGCCTTGGACATCAAACTGCGGTTTCTAGAATCTTCTAGAAGGGCGCGTAATTCGTCTTCCATAAATGCCATTGCTCGTTGCAAGACCAAGCTTGTGCGATTCAAGCAGGTGGCAGTGGCGTCGGAGGGGGATTCGGTGTATGCATTTGTTAATTTAGATATACGCTTCACAGCCTCGATAAAGGTCTCGTCATCTTCATTAATTTGGCCAAATTTACTGCCGGAATTATACTTGGAAATTCGTGATTCAACAAATTGACACAAGGTTTCGACGGATTCCGGAGGAGTGGAGAAAGCATCGATGAATTGATCAATGTCTTGAAAATGTTGAGAGATGTCCAAATTAGTAATATCGTTGTGGTTGCCGCCAGAGTCTTGTGATTGTTCAAGTTGGGGGTTAGGGGTATTGGGAGATTTAGGGCTGTTGCAATTGCCTTTTTTGTAACCATTGATGCGGGTGAAGCTAGCAGATTTATGAGACTGATTCTTCTCCATAGTTGAATTGTAGTTTGGTGTTAATTTTCCTGGTGGAGGGGAGAAGAATCATATGCATGAAGGGGTGGTGGAATTAATGGCAATAGAAAGAAATGGTGGAAACGAAGAATAAGGAGAAAGAAATTGAATAATTTTGGTATCAGAAAAATCAGGGAGTGGATGGATACGAAGGACATGAGATATGGATGTGTCCCAATAGCGGGTTGGGGGGAAGGTATGTATGTATGTATGTATGTATGTATGTATGTATGTATGTATGTATGTATGTATGTATGTATGTATGTATGTATGTATGTGTGTGTGTGTGTGTGTGTGTGTGTATGGTTGTTTGTTTGTTTGTTGTGGTTGTGTGTTTAATGTGTCTACTCTTTGTTTAATGTGTGTGTGGTGCTAATCAAGCATTGACCCGTTTCTTTTGGTCTTTTCTACTTGTCACATTACTGTATTGTTTTTCACTACTTTCTTTTTTTCCTTCTAAAAAAATATATATACACAAAGTTAGTTTTTCATCTTGTTTAGGATTCAGTTCCCGTATAACATTTGTTCTCAGACCTTTTCCTATAAGAAGGAACAAGAATTTTAGATCTTATAACTTGTACGAATAATGAGAAGTGTGCAAGAACGTGTGCATAAAAGATTGACTTGACTCCTACTATATATAATATACTCTTTGAACTTTGAAGTTCGTTTAAAATTAATATATAAATCTGATATAAGAGATGATGGAAACTATTTTTATGTATTTATTCATTTCATTTCCAAATTTAAACATAAATTCAAATAGTAATAGCTTTACAGACAACTCCTGAATTTTCAGTGATAACAAAAAATTGATTATAGTTTTAGTATGGGTTGGGTTTTATGCATTGATACATATACATGATGATTCTTCAATAATTTTATGAATTTGCTTTCTAAAATTAGAAAATTTATCTCGTTGTGAAAATAAGGAAGACATACATTTCTAGATGGGAGTATCTACTTCATATACAACCCTGCTAAAACTAGTATATATACTGTATACAGTTCCGTCATAAAAGTAAGAATTTCCATCCACAGTTTAGCCATTAAGAAAAAAGGACGTTACCATGTCTACCGGAGTATAAACATAAGTCCTTTGACAAACATTATGCGACGCAGATGTAGTAAATGAGGGAGGGAGGGAGGGAGGGGGTTAAGTCAAATGTAGGGGGGACTATAACACCATCAAATCTTTGAATGGGCCGAGTATTTGAGTCCATGATCAGAAGCAGGAAATCTGTACTTGCCCCGTCACAGGATTCCCTTTTCTAATCCTTCGTATAAATCAGAGTAATTTATGAATAATAGCGATCTATGATTAACCGATATTTATAATATATTTTTTTTGGTAAAATTGACTTATATTTTAATTCATTTTTTTTATTTTATAAGTATATGTACGACATAAGTTATACTAATAAGACGTTCATACAATCTAAATTAAGATTCTATTTTATAATTATACAATTGTAAATATGTATACATAGTTTTATAGTTAAAATTTGGTCTAATTCATTGGAACAAACTTTTAAGCGATAATTATTCTAGAACAAACGGGATATTACTTTTAGTTGTTGTCCTAGAAAACATATCATATATTAAGAAATAATATTAATATCATCACATATATTAATATACTATGCAATTAAATAATGATTAGTTTCTAATTATGTGCATAGCACATGTCGTTTTTGTTTTTTTCTTTTGAATAATGTTAAGGAATTTATTATTTGTATTATATATATTTGTGTATTTTATATGTATAATTACATATATTTGAACTATGTAAGATAAAGCATGTGGTAATATTTTATTTAGTTGCACTTCTTTTCGTTATACATGTACAATTTTTAATTATTGTTTTTAGTTGTCTTTTTTTTTTTGGTGTGTTTTTTTTCCAAATATTTTTAGAGTATTAAAATATTTGATTCTATTAATTCTTTATGTATTTCTATTTTTAGTCCAAATAAGAACAATTTATAGTCGAAATCAATTAATATCTGGATTTAAACAAGTTAATTTTTTTTTTACCCAACAATAGGAAAAAAAATCAATTTAACCGAGTCAATAAACTAACTTAGCAAATTTGACTATGTTACTAAAATGATACTTTTCAATTAATATATAGCAATAAATGTAATATAAATTTAATTGCCCTTTCAATAATAAATGATGTCATGATTGAAAATTAAGCTGATGCATTAAATATAAGAGTAATTTTAAAAAAATACACCTATTAATTTTTTTAAAATTTTGTGTGCGGCAATTACATTTAAATAAATAAAAATATCAAATTCGAGAATTAAAATAAAATTGAAGGAATATTATATACTCCGTATAAAGTATATATCCTCTATCAAAATAAAGTAGGAACATGTGTATGCAGACGGAGAGTTACAATGCTGATTATCGCGTTCAAATTTGGCATTATATGATTGGAAGCACTATATGCCGTCGATGTGATAACGTTTGAATTTTGAACGGAGTGGATGGTCATAGTAGTAGCATCTCCATCAATTTCTTTTTTCAGTTATTGGAAATGGTGCACTCTGACTCTCTCGTTAATTCTCCGTGAATTTTGGCTTGAAATCTAAAGCAATACGTGAGCTTCAATTTGTATATATGGATGCATAATTCACTTGTTATATATATTAAAAAATTAATAAATATTTATTTTTTAATTTTTAATTTTTTTATATGTAAAAGTTAAAATCCTATTAAACTCTTAATGAGTTGAAAACACTGTTTGATATAAAGAAACTTATGCCTACTATGAGTCGTTAGTTTCTACGACGAAAATGGCATGACTGTGTGAAAGTTAACTCTGTTGCTACATTTATGTAACGTTAGCATGATATATATTTAATTTCTTTTAAAAAATTGATGAAGTTTTAACTTTAAAGTTAAATATATATTTTTATTTATACAATAATTGTAGATTATATAATTGTTTTTTGTAATTATAATTTTTTCACCTATATATAAATAAGATTATAAAATTTTGTAACTTACAAAATTTAAAAACTTAAAAGAACCAATTAATTAGGTCAGTGTGAACATGACAACCGAGTACACACATAATGTGGGGAACATTTTTTTTTTATCAACGTCTGATTCATTCTCTATTATATATATTAAAAAATTGACAAGTATTTATTTTTTAAATTTTTTATAAGTAAAAATTAAAATCCTATTTAAAATGAAGAAATATTTAATAAGTTAAAACAGCTGATGAAACGAGGTTTGATACGAAAAAACCGATCGCGCGGCTATGACGGTGTTTCAACTTCTAGATAGTGGCCATTTTGACGGATGATCCACCCGAGAAGCAGATCATTCTAAATTTTTTATCTACCTCAATGTTTTCTAAAATTATCACGTACTTCATAATATTTTAATCTTTAAATAAATAAAAAAATGATAAACAAATAAGATAAGAAAATATTTCTTCAATTCGTAAATAACCAATTGTCACCTAAAATTTGTCATTGTAAATTTGGTCTTGTTTTAACTTCAAATTTATACATATATATTTACGATTGAAAATTTATAAAAATTAAATTTTAATTGATTATCACATAAACTTTCTTTTAATTATAATTTTGTCACATATAAATCCGTAAGAAAAAACAATATTTTTAAATATACTTGTAAATATTTAAATTTAAAAAAATCAAAAAAATTTAAATTGTCCACTACTGATCGATACAATCCAATTTAAGTTATAACACCGTTTAGGTACGTAGGTCAAATCCATCGAATAACATATCAAAATAAAATATACTTGTAAATATTTATTTGATTCAAATTGGTATTGGATGAGGTTAAGTCTTTTATGTATGCAATTTGAATACGAATGGGAATCTCTTTTTCACATGGAATCACGCACGGCATTGTAGATATTTTCCCTTTTGGCAATCAATTTATGCTTAAATCAAGCATGGATAAAGATACGCCACAAAATTTCACTGTATTTGAATTGGTTGTTGGAATGTTTATGTTTATATGAGTCGAGTCAAAATCTAAATATGGAAAGCTCGTTGAAGATCAAATTTAGAATTTATTATTATATGCAAGGGTAGGATAGGTAGATTATTTTCGAGGAGTTGACCTCCAACGTTCTTTTTCTTCTTCATTTTAATCCCATTTGGGCTCTGTTTTGCTGCTGTAATGTCCTTTCTAAAATTCACGGTATTTTTTCTTCTTCTTCTTTTTTTTTTTTTTGTAAGAGATAAATAGATTTTATATGGGATAGATAAAGAAGAGCGAGTAAATTAAAACGAAGGTGGTATATCGATCTATAAGTACAAAAAAAGATTGAGGCTGATAAAGTTGTATAAGTACAATTTTTAACCCAGAATGACTTTTGAATGAAGATACAAATGCTCATTTTTGGAAGACAATTATTTGTTACGTTTTTCTTCTAAACTAAATTATTTTTCGGCTTTCATTATTATTTAGATTCTTTAAGCAAAAAAATCAAGGGATTTAGTATATGAATAATAGCTCTATATCCTAAACCGGGGATATATGAATCTTCATACATAAATATTAAAATTAATCCGTTAGAAGTTAACTGTTAACACATTGATTTAATTTCTCCTAAAATATATACATAACAAAATATTCCTTTTTATATCAATAATTATTTCACTATTGAACCACACTAGGCGCGTATATTTTGAACTTGGCTTATCTCCATCACTTTTTTTTTTCTCCAATTTCTCTTAATGCATTTTATAACTTGTAATATAATTTATCAACATAGTTTTAATTGTATGAATGAATATAAGATTTAATGAGTTTTATATAATTTGATAAAACAAAACACATGAATTTAATAACTGAAAAATTATCAAAGTTTAACTATTTAAATTATATCAAATTTTAACTATTAACATAAATATTATATTGTCAAGTTGTATAAAACTAGCTACATGCCTAAATCTTTATATATTTTTTTAACTCGCTAAATTCGAATATGCTGGCTTGGTGGGACAACTGTTTTGCATTTATGACTTTCTTTTGGTGACAAGCCCACATATGACTTACCTATGAGTCTATGACGCCTTTGGAATGTCTATATCTAGAATTTATCTAACATATTGGGGTTGTATCGAGGGAATTGAACGAAAAAAAAGAATATATAAAAAATTAGAAGTATTTATTGCAAAATAGTGGTGAAATGAGTAATAAATACGAGGGGAATCAGAATGAAAAAAATGAATGATCATTTCTTCTCCTTATATATATAATAAAATTATATATGAAAGAATGTTTCATTCTATCACTATTTTCTATCGAAATCATAAAATTTTATGATTTTTTATATTAATTATACATATGTCAAATTTATTTTTCATTTCATTTTATTCTCTCGATCCAAATACAACAACTATTTCAAACTTATTAACAATTATGATACCGAAAGATACAATAATATACTTCCATCTATTAATATATTCTTAAGAAGTCAATGTACTTATTACACATAATATTTAAAGTATGATATTAACTTCTTAGAATTTTAAACAACGAAAGTTTAATATTTTATTGAAACTTCTTATATAATGCTTATAATTAATGTGCAAATATATTAAGGATATAGTTAATTACATTCCTTATAAAAAGGGGCAAGTATAAAATAGAAATAAGGGAAAACAAGGAGCAAACGATTGACGAACAAACAGATGGAGGTGTATAAACTCAAGTTGTATGGAAGTAATCACAGGTACATAAATATGGAGTATTAACTTTTCTAAATGCGTATATAGTTACTATACATATATATTTTTTGGGAATAACGCTCCTTTTTTCCTCTATTGAGATTTGAGTATTTCTCTTTCTTAATATCATAAAAAGTAATTACTAATCTTAATTCAGAATAAATTTTTTAAAATTAAATAAACAATGAAGTGAAATGAATCTTCTTTAATATTTGAGTTATTCACAAATATTAATATTACATATTTTATTGACAATTATATTATTAAATTATAAATATTTTCATAATTTTTTTGAATTAAAATTTATTTTAAATGTTATTTTTTTGGGGACAGACGGAATATATTTTTTGAATATAGTAAAATTTTTAGAATAGAAAGATACTCGACATGGCGAAAATTATATCTAAATTTGTGGAAGAGATTTTTACCCTCCTTCTCTGTCCGAAAAAATATATAAATGTAAATAAATATCAGTGTGTGAAAATGCGAGAGAGAGAGAGAGCTAATATCTAGATGTAACGAAACCGTAGGCAAAGCCGGCTAAACTAGAAGAGTTCTGTCAAGTCCGCACTGCCCGCCCATTACTGATTTATTGTCTCAATCTCTATAATCCACCCATCTTTCTTCCCCAATCTTTGTTGTTAATAATCTTCTCTTCATCCCTGTATTGTTCTGCTTCTTTGTCTTTCTTTCGTCTTCTTTCATCTGATGATCGCTTGTATATATATATATATATATATGCGGAACCGTTTTCTTCTTTTGCTTAATTTCACAGATTTAGAGGAGGAATATTGTGAAAAGTTGGATATTTTTTGGTGAATTAGTCGATTAGATCTTTTTTAAAAATGGGGTGCTTTCCGTGTTTTGATTCAAAGGAAGAGGAAACGCTGAATCCCCAAAAAGGGACGGATGATCGCAAACAAGGTCATCCAACGGTTCCCACCAACATGTCTAGATTATCTTCTGGTTAGTTTCTTTATACTATTCTATTATTTGTGTTCATATATGTTTGCTATATAAACATATGCTCATATTTTATTGATTGATCGGATCTGGGTGTTGCTGGTTCATGGTTGAATAATACTTCGTATTATTTTTTCTTAATTATGTCCAATAGTTTCTGGGTGTGATTTTGATTGATCCTCCCATCAGATTTAACAGGGTTACTTATTCCTCAGTATGGTATATGCCAGAGTGTTGACATCATTTGTGGTAATATATGTAGCTGACTAAGATTTTCTGCTCCATGTAATTGTTAATTTGAAGTATTAGAATTGTTGGTTTGATTTGATTATAGGATGCTGTCTATGTTAATGACTTTGTTCTAATTGGTATCATATTTCTTGAGATAAAGTTGGGACTTGGGCCCTCTATTTGGATAGAGAACAACGCTTCTTTCCCATTATGTTCCCAGTGGGACAGGATGCATTTGTGCTGGTATAAAGAGTTCATTCGTACTATTTTGTTACGGATCTATACTTATTTGGCTTGGGGGAGTTTACAGGAGTAGATAGGCTTAAATCCAGGAGCAACGTAGGTTCAAAGAAGGAACCATCTGCCGTGAAGGAATTAGCTGATGCACAAATTGCTGCACAAACATTCACTTTTCGTGAGCTTGCAGCTGCTACAAACAATTTCAGGCCAGAATCCTTCATTGGTGAAGGAGGATTTGGACGTGTTTACAAAGGGAGGCTTCAGAGCACTGGTCAGGTAAAATCTCACTTGTTTATCCATACAAAGTAATTCAGTTCATATGGTGCTTCAATTACCACCAGTTAATATCCTGTTAATATGTGAATAATGTATTCTGTCAATGACCGTATTCACCTTAAATTTTACAAATTTATTATCTCCCTTGAATCCTATGATTATACAGTATTACCTCAGTCTTTTCATTACAAATTTATTTCCTTCACACTTGATGGTTCAATTATATCTAACTTAAACTTAAAATGCATCCTATGATACTTGAATCCTATGATTCTAAGTGCATCTTTTTTGGGCAACTCCATTCCTACTGCTCGTTGTTTGTAACTCTATTGTTGTAAGTATAGTTCCTTTATGATACATGTACCACAGTACGAGTCCTTGCTGTTAAGTTATAATTGAAGCAGTTTGACCCTGTTATGTTTGCATTGACAATGAATAAGGATATAGGAACTTATTAGCAGTAGTTCAAGGAAATACTTTACAATTGAATATCTGAATTATTCAGTCAATGAAAATATAAGTAAAAAGGCCAACATTTTGTCATGATGAGTATGAAAATTGGCATAAGGCTTCATCTTAAATACTCCTTTCAAAGTTAAAGATGATTACTTTTTAATTGAGTATGTTACTTTTTACATTTTTTTTAAATTGATCTATTTTGAAATCTAATATTTGTCAAATTAACCTTCAAAAGTCAAAGTTGATCTTATTCTTGACTTGAAGTATTGAGACATCAGCTGGGGAACTCTTTCCGGTGGATTTTTTTTAATCTATATTTTTAGTCTCATTATATTACTGAATACAGAAAATGCTGAGACACATGCTTAATACCTTATAAGAACATCCAGAAACAACGTAAATTTAATTTCAAATTCACATCCCCCGGTGGGTCACTCTGAAGTTTATGCCTCTGAATTGTTGTGAATGCTGGCTATATTCATGTGAATAGTGGCATCGGTCCTTGGTGTTATTCTGGTCAGCAAGGTGCGACATCTTTCATTCTTTAGAATTTGACATTAGATTAGTGATAAAAAAAAGTGCTTGTTTTGAACAGGTTGTAGCTGTGAAACAATTAGATAGAAATGGGCTTCAGGGTAACAGGGAATTTCTTGTTGAGGTTCTGATGCTCAGTCTTCTGCACCACCCTAACCTAGTCAATTTGATTGGATATTGTGCGGATGGGGATCAACGGCTTCTTGTCTATGAGTTCATGCCGTTGGGATCATTGGAAGATCACCTTCATGGTAACATTTCCTTTATCTAACTTCCTCTAGTTACTGTTTTTCCAATTGATTACCTAATTGAGTTATGCAAGGTTGCTCATTGAAGTTAATGTAAATTATTCTGAAGTCTAATTGCTGGGAATTTTTTTTGTTTTGTTTTGGAGAGGTCATGCATGGATGTAAGATTAGATAATATGAGTAGACGATGGGTAGATTTGATTGTCATGATATAGTATCGCTTTTTCAGTCAATCCTGCTTATGGTAAATTACCTGTCAACTTGTCTGTTTGTCATAATCATGCTGTATAAAAGGGCTTCTTTGAATATAAATGCAATACTTTATGCAGTAGTCGCAGTTGCTTGTCTTCTTCCTTTCTTGGACTAGCCAGGACACTGGATCAAATTTATAGCCTGCTCGCCATGGTCAATTGATTTTGGGGTTACTGAGCAATATCTTATGAAAAATTTTGTTCTATTTTTTAGTACATATGTTGGAATAGTTTTTTCTTTCTTCGTAAAGTCATTGTTGCATCTCCAATATATGGCAAGCGGAAAATATACTGCTCTCTCATATCTCCTGGTCATGTATGATCAAAGGGGAATGTGAGATGTTTTATATCCATTATCAAGTTATGAATACTCCAGCTGCTGTTTGTACCACAAAAAAGAAAAGGTCACTTGAGCTCCTACATCCTTTTTGCAGATCTTCCACCTGAAAAAGAACCTCTAGACTGGAACACAAGAATGAAGATTGCAGCAGGCGCAGCCAAAGGTTTAGAGTTTCTCCATGATAAGGCAAGCCCCCCTGTTATCTACAGGGACTTCAAGTCATCAAACATATTATTGGAGGAAGAATTTCATCCAAAGCTTTCTGATTTTGGGCTTGCTAAGCTTGGACCTACTGGGGACAAGTCACATGTATCCACGAGGGTCATGGGAACTTATGGTTACTGTGCTCCCGAGTATGCCATGACTGGACAATTGACAGTGAAATCTGATGTCTACAGCTTTGGCGTAGTATTCTTAGAGCTTATAACTGGACGCAAGGCAATTGACAGCACCCAACCACAAGGACAACAAAACCTTGTCACATGGGTAATCAATTTAGTGTGGTTTGAGTAGTAGTTGCTAACCAACCTTCATCCCAGTTGTTGCTCTTAGTGCTTCTTGCATGACGATGCTAATGTATAAATGTGTAATGTAAATGCAGGCAAGACCTTTGTTCAATGATCGGAGGAAGTTTGCGAAATTGGCAGACCCACGGCTACAGGGGCAGTATCCAATGCGAGGCCTCTACCAGGCTCTAGCTGTGGCATCCATGTGTATCCAAGAACAGGCGGCTGCTCGGCCTCTTATTGGGGATGTGGTAACTGCCCTATCATATCTTGTGAACCAGGCATACGAGCCTAGCAGCACGGGTCCAGGACATGGCTACAGATTAAATGGGGAAGAGAAAAGTAACAAAAATAGTGGTAGATTCTTGCGGAATGATGATGGGGGAGGATCGGGACGTAAATGGGAGTTGGAAGGGTCTGAGAAGGATGACTCTCCAAAGGAAACAGCAAGGATGCTAAATAGGGACTTGGAAAGGGAACGGGCTGTTGCAGAGGCAAAAATGTGGGGGGAGAATTGGAGAGAAAAAAGGCGACAAAGTGCACAAGGCAGTTTCGATGCCAATAATGGGTAGAGAGTAGTAGTATACGTGTGAGGCTCCATCATGTAACTTGGTTTGTAAACCAGAGGACATGGAGGAACCCTGGAACTAGAGTTTTTGTTTTTGGGGTTTATTTAAACAGAACATGGGAGCCAATGTTTCTCCCTTGTTTTTTTCCTTCCTTTTTTGTGTTATGTTTTATGGGAACATAGAGGAGGGGAGAATAGTTAAGGAAGAGTGTTTGTTTACTGTGGGAGGAATGCAAGGTGGAGAAGAGAAGAGAAGAGAAGCTAAGCTCTAGCACGTACCCTTAAATTTTGTTTGGTTAATATAGGAAATACTCCGTACTATATAGAGAAAGACAAGTGATGTCTTTACCTGTGCTTGCTGTGGTGGGGGGTTTCTTCTTCGACATGGTAAATTTATCATTCTGTCAAGGGTTGTCTGCTTTTCCCTGTTTATGTAACAACACATACATACTTTATTGGCTAGTGATTGATGGTCGTGCTACATCGACCAACTTTTCCATACCCATCTTCTTCTTCTTCCTCTACAGTAAATCTTTCTGTCTTGGTAATTGCAGTTGGTATTTCCCTTCTTAAAAAATGCGTTTTATATATGTTGGTAAGAAAAATTGACAGCTTAAGCGCGTGCGTGTTACTAGTGAAGTCGGTCAGTCACGAGACAGAAATGTTGGATAAGAGGTTTAAAACGCTTTCAAGTACTGTAGTTGGTAATTGCTAGTTTAGTTGTTATACATGGTTTTGGGTTGGGAGTTTTGTACGTAACTATCTTTTACATTTCTCCCTCTTCTATTGATCTACCCCGACCCAAATGACCAAAAGGATTAAGGGAAAAAATATTTATTAAAAAAAAAAAGAAGCGAGAAAAATAATATATGATGACAGACTACTTTGGAATACAACACATATTACTCATCCAAGAAGGTGTCGACATGTAATACATGTGTATATTCTGTTCACATAATTAACACTGTACTACTTACAAATAAACCACAGAACAGAACGAAAACCATAATATATATATATATAAACAAACAGGAGAGCGAAAACCGTAATTTGCTTTGTTGAGGGTACAAATGTTGGAAAAATTAACTAACCATAATTAAGCCTTGTCAAATTAATTTTAGAAGAAGAAAAAGAAACAGGGAAAATTCAATCCTTTTGGTTTTCATGAATTGGATTATTGTGGAATTAAGAAGAGATGGAAGATAGTCATGACTTGTGGTTGTGATGGTTATGTATGGAAAATTTTCATGAATCCGAAAGAAGAATAAGAAGTGAATCGATCTGTAATTAACTACAGTAATTAAGTGGCTGCTTTGCTTCCTCCTCATCATCACCCTGCTTGTTTTCATCTTCATCACTTCCGCTAGCACTAGCACTACCACTACCAATAGCACTACTAGCACTGCTTCTGCTATTACTCTGTGAATCGTCCGGATAAACTTCTGCAACTCCACCACCAGTACCACCACCTCCGATCTTCACCACTTCGATTACTATGTGATCCGCAGGCAGCTTTTTCTCCATCTTGATTGCTTCCTCCACATCCTCCTCTGCATTTTTCTTCTTATTATTATAGATTCCGTACAACATCATCTGAAGCAGTCCCAATATGAATCCCAATATGTTCGGCAGCTACATATATATTATATATCATACGTAACAAATTTTAATTGCAAACACAACAGAAATTTAGTATCTATACATATTAATTGAAGAATGAATGAAATGAATACTCACAGCAATACATAGATCCCCTTGCAATACCCCATAGGCAAGCCAAGTTATAGCACTCATTGTGAGGAAGAATGACAGCGGAAGTGGCATGAATTCCACACTTCGCGTTCTCACCACCTGAAACTGATCAATATATATACATATTATGCATGTTCACCACAAATTCAATACATACATACATACATACATACATACATACATACATATATATATATATATATATATTCGCAGCAGTAATACTAGCTAATTGCGTAGGTTGTTATATATATTTTGAATAAAGTAGTTAATTGATTGAGCTAGGGAATAGAAATAGAGATACGTACGATATATCTTACCAAAATACTCAAAGGGGCAGCAAAAACAGTGATGGAGAAGGTAGTGCAAATCCATCCAACAACTAGAAGACGATAATGCCCTTTAAACATGAAGGATGTGGCCACATAGATCCCAGTAAACACCACCACGTTCAATAATACTAGTATTTTCATTGTGTACTTCTGCATGCAATATATATAATAGGTAGGTAGGTAGCATATATACATATGTTATCATTTATTCATTAGGTAAATCTATCTAGCTAGCTAGCTACAAGAACATATATATAAACAAGACGTACAATTATATTAATTATATAAGTTTATATATATATACATACATATACGTATACGTACGTACCCTAGCTTCCCTATTTGCATAGAAAAGGAAAATGGCGACATAAATAGTTTCAATAAGGATTCCAATGGAGTTGATGGAGATGAGGAGGATTGCATTCTTCTTCAGAAATGCATAATACATCCACAGCATCGCACTCAACAGCGCTACCATATATGGTAGACAATCATACTCTAACGTTGATTTTCTCTTGCATATTCTCATAAATGTTGGCCTGTACGTGTACGTAACATGTAATATATATTACAAATTCATTAGCCACATATTATAAAAACTCTATATGAGTTGATTAAATTATTTCATTTTAATTATTATTTTAATTTTGATATGTATAAGTAAGTTTAATTGCAACTAGGAATTGACAAATTAGAACTTACAGTGGAGCAAAGTAGACCAAAATTGAAACCATGTTACCTGCAGTGTAATTTACATACACAATCAACGATTAGTATAATTTAATATATGAATGATTAATTAAACTTTAACATATATACAAGAATCAACATATATATAT